>JABMCL010002957.1:987500-1027500 GCA_018857735.1 Alviniconcha marisindica
CCCCCCCCTCCCTGAACCCCCCCCCCCCTCCACACACACACTGATACCTACGCAAGCAAGAATACATGCACACACAGATCTTTGTAATTTATGTTTATTACACATGTCAGTCAGTTTACAGCAGAATTACATCTGTACACTTATCCCAACAAAAACTTGACGTGCAACCTAGGAGTTTTACAAAACAGACAAACATCATCATGCAACTTTTTCAACAAAGTCGTGAAGCAAACTTAATACTACAGCGTAGTGTACGCACTGCACGTACAGTCCCAGTCCAGTCATGAAGGATGTGTAACTGAAGAACTGACTGAACATTCCCAACACTTGTGTTCATGATGATGTCAACAGCTACAGCATCATCACGAACAGAGAGCAGCCTTTCTCCAGATTATGAGACCTATATTTCTTGTAATTTCAGAGTCAAACGTCAAGCTCAGAAGTGGGGTGACAAAAAGCTGTAATGAGACACCAGTTTGGAACTATTTGTAAAATAACACAGTTTTAACTGTAATTGCACAATAAAGACATTTTAACGGTAAACCAAACTGTAACTGTTGGTCCACTTCAGCACAGACTGATGACCACTGTAGGACTGATCTGGTCCAACTCCATCACAAAAGTTGACTGATTGTCCATGGGAATTATTTTGCCGCACCAAAACAAATACAAAATAGTCATATTTGCGCCTGGTTTTGTGAGACATAGCACCAAATATCATGATCTGATATTCAAATGTAATTCAAAAACTGAAAATCCTACACATACATTTCAAAATCATTTCGTCCAGTGCAGGAGCACCCCTATTTCTCATGTCAGCTGTATTTCGTTAGTATCAGTTCAGGAGCTTATTCATCAACAGGCCTATGGCAATGAAAGAAAACCGCATGTTCCACAGACCTCTTGTATATTATGGAATGTTAAAGCAAAGAACAGATAACACACACACACACACACACACCGCCACACCACACAATGTCAACAACAACAAAAAATCTTGATCCACATCAAGTAACACAAAAGCACCCATTATCATGCAAGTCAATGATAATCACTACGCAGTCAATGTGCACCGTCCCGCAACACTGACTTCCTTGTAAACAGCTGCACCTGGCTAGGTGCAGAGCATGGTGAAACCAAGGGATGGGGTTAATCAAGATCACCTGCCTATCAGGATCAGATCACTGGGCTTGATCAGAATCACCTGCCTCTCAAGATCAGATTACTGAACTGACAGGTCCATTGTGTAGGTACATCTGCACGCACATTTCTCAAAAGCTACCAAAGAGCTGAATCAGCTTAAATGGTCAGACCACGCCTGATTAGCCAAAATCGAGCCAGAAACTAAACTTTAGGGGGTCAGGCACTGAACTGTTTAAAAGCTGTAAATGCAAATCGCAGCTCAATCACCAGAATCTGGTGCCTACAAAACGTATAGCATTTCAAAGGCATTATTTTGAAATGCAAAGTGTGTGTGTGTGTGTGTGTGTGTGTGTGTGTGTGTGCACATGCATGTGTGTGTGTGCATGCTTCCATGCATGTGTGCATATGTGCGTGCATGTGTGTGTGTGCATGTGTGCGTGCATGCGTGGGTGTGGGTGTGGGTGCTAATAATTATATGACAGTACTGTTGAACACAGTTGTCCATTATGTTCCATATAATATTATGTGTTTGCAGCCCTTTTATTTGGGTTTCAAATTTATTTATTTTTTATATGTTTACTGTAAGTGTAATATATAATATTACGATAAACATATATTATATAAATAACTTTTTTGAAACCCAAATAAAAGCGCTGCAAATAATATGTAAGTTTAGCTACCTGTTTAATTTTCCAGATGTCATAACAAAGTAATCTTGAACCTTAAATATTACAAATAAAATCTATTGTTAATGCAGAACTAGGTCATTCATCAACAAACCTGCAAACTAGAGTTGAGGGCTTTGCATTGATAATGGTAATAATAATAGCATTTGTAAGGCGCTAAATCTTCAACATAACGATTTCAAAGACACAAGGGTGGAACAGAATATTCCACCAGAAGACTAGCACAAGCATGAAATGCTACCTGCACAATTAGCATGATTTCTTATAAGTTTGTCTGCTTCATTACTCATCACCATCATGCATCTGTCAGTCATCAAAGATGAAAGTGGTGATCACAAAGACACTGACCATCATTCATAAATCGTAACATTCCACGGTAAAATTAATTAACAACATTGGTATTGTTACTGGTGAATATATTACAGGTATATGTTAAAAACACGGCAAGATGCAAGTACTATATAACATATATATCAAAAGAGTATATATATATATATGGTTCCAACTGGGGGGAGGGGGGGGGGGGGGGGGGGGGGAATGGGGGAAACCTTTACTCTGAATGGAGGTGTACTAAAACAAACATTTATTTGTCTTCTATAATACCCATTGTCTACATTGTCTCTCAAAAATTCATGTTCTTCCCTGGCCAAAAATCTCTAAGCAAAAATAAGCTACCAATGTTTAATGTCTTAGGCAGGAATGCATTCATTTGCAAACACTAGAATCTGGTTCATTAACATGTTGGTCATATTGAGCAGTACATGACTACTAATTAACAAGCTTTTCATGACAAAAGACTTTCGTCAGATGTTCAATAATAAATCCCATTATGAAATCAGCATACTGATTTTGCGGAGTTTTCAAATCAGGATCCTAATTTTGCTTTATAAATTGGAACTGCAATAGAGAAAAGATATTCATGCTGTTGTCTTTTTTACAAAATACAAAACAGTACCCAAACTGATTCTAAAATGATCTCCAACTCAGAATAAAATATTTATTACCTAAATACAGTCTCAGTTATAAATTTAACCCTCTCAAAGAGAGAGTGAGAGAGAGAGAGAGAGAGAGAGAGAGAGAGAGAGAGAGAGAGAGAGAGAGAGAGAGAGAGAGATGTTTCTCACACCACATCCCACTCAATACTTGTATAACACACATGTAATACTTTTCAAAAGAGGTCTTCTTTGTAAAATGTTCAGATACGTTGTATACATAATCAACATCCTCATCCTCATGAAAAAGGACTTAAGTATAGAAACTCTGTTAAGTTTTTGGTCATTGAAACAAATGTAAATAAATTAATTATGGCAACAACGGAACAACATCAATACATTCATGGAAAAATTGGAACTAAAAACACATAGTCGAGTGTGAATGCCAACACTTGGTTGTCTTCATTAACTAATTGTACATACTGCAACAGGGTTTATGCAGGATTTTACCTACCAATTCTGGAACTTTCCCCACACTCAAAGACCCTTTTGCCAGACCAAGTTATTTCTCAGACACCAACAAAATGCAAACACTTTTACAACACACCAATCTGAACCAGAAGTGGTTTTAAGTTAAACAAATTTTGTATTTTCCTTCACTGGCAATTATTTGACCTCCCAGGGATTTTTTCAAATCCCATTCTGGTGGTTTCTGTCCACCATGACCATTATCATTGAATTCCCACACATTTGAACCTGTATTTTTTATTCTGTTCTAGCCTGAAAAAGGCACTTCAGTCTTTCCCCCAACTTACCAGAATTTTCAGACTGCATAAACCCTGTGTAATGTTATATGCACACTCATATCAAACAAACAAAACAGAAGGTACCCACTAAACATGAAGCTTTGACCTGCATGGCCATCTCAGCAGTTCAGGTCAGTCTTGTAGGTTTGAAACGTGAACCTAATACACCTCTTCTGGGAAATAACATGAACCGTCAATACAGGGCAAAGCAGCTGCGTTCATCAAAATAACTTGTATGGTCACAGAAATATGCTTACAGGGGACCCAAAGCAAGAGTGCAGGTATGTGTGGCCCCTGGCTCACTCACAATGCACTGTGCCCAGTGGGGAGGTATCCTGGCAAACTGGGAAGACAGCGATGACAGCAGCTGCAGAACATGACCCACTTGAACCATCCTAGTGGACAGCAGAGGCTGATGCTAGCTGCAAACACAATGCATTCACCAAGACTGGCTGTTTGTGCACTGACTCACTTCCACTGAGATTCTAGACAACGTTGATGGCTGCCTGTGTGCCTCTTATGACACCTGTGCTGTGCTATTAAAACCAACATTCCTTTTAATCTTTCGTGTGTTTCGATCTCTTGAAGACAGTTTGTAAAAGAAGGTAGAAACAGAACTGAAAATTCTTTGGCAGAGAATTAAGGTTTTAAAATAGTGTTCTTTTTTCACCTGTTGTTCGTTTCAGTCCATTACAGACTGTGCTGCTGACAGCTGCCTGTGATATGATTATGACTGATTTGTACCACTCAGAGCAAAGCAATATATGTATATATAGCCTTGTGTGTATGTATATTCCATCATTCATACCTCAACATGATTCCGTCTTTACTTCCCTGCAGAGTCCCCGATACAGCCTAAAGTGGGGGAGATTTTGACCCCCATGTTTCATTTCATCGTCGTTGATACAGTGCAAATTTTTATCAGCAAAAATTAAAAGAACTCTAGAGGAGAATGTATTTGTTTACTTTATACATAATCTATCTGTAAATATATATCATGACCATATGTGTGATCCTCTCCCGTGAAACCAGTGAAACCAGTCTTAAGTCACAGCTGTCAATCATCCCTAAGGACAATTTTTTTTGCTGGGGTTGATCTGGGTGAATTTCTTCTCTTCTTTTGGTGGTTTTTGTTGTCGTTGTCGTTGTTTGTTTGTTTATTGCAGAACCACATTCTTTTGGCCTTACATTATGAAGTAGTTACAATATTTTCTTTAGAAATGGCATTACATTGTTAAAAACTGGGTGTAAATGCTCCTTCCCTGGAGTAAAGGATGCTAATGTTATGCCAGATGACTGATGTTTCACCAGCTAAAATATGTCCATACACCCCTACAGAACCTTATCGTGTCACACACAATAAAAAAAGTTACTGAATTATTTTTTTCAATTTATTACCATGAAAAAATCCTAGAAGTTTGGACTCTTAACCACTGTTGCTTTGGAAAATATGCAAAACCACACAAAATCTTTTGAGGACTGTTTTCTCAAAATGGCTGCCACAATGCTTAGCAACTTCAAATAGCCACAGCTTCAGTCATTCTTTTATACAGTTTCCATGTAAATACCAAAATAATCAGCAAGGGTTGCAGTTTTCAAAATGTTATACATCTCAAAAATACCTAAAATGCAACTTAAGACATAATTTCATGGGAGAGGGTGACATAATTATATGGACTAAGCAATTAAAATAAAATAGGAGGAATGAAACAAAAGATGGAAAGAGCAAACTACCCCAAAATGCAAAAAGAAAAACAGCAAACAAATGTAACTTCTCGTGGCACTGTCTCTCTGGTCTAACTCAGAATCTAACGGACTATAATTATATTACTCCAGGTCATATTTACAGCACACGGACATGTTACAATCATATATATATATATATATATATATATATCAATAATCGCATTACAAATTACAAAACTAAACTGTGAGCAAACTGGTGGTTATTCTTCCAATCCCTAAAGTTCCTTTGGCAAAATGGAATAAAGAATCAACACAGATCAGCTCTAACAATATGAGCATCGTGTGTGGACTCTAATAAACCCCACAAAACTTCTAGTACATTAAATCTATCCCTGCTCACAGTACTGCAATTGGTGTTTGGCTTAAACATTTACTCCCATAGCTTGACAGTATAAAGTGTTTCTCTCAATAGCTATAAACACTTCTTTCCATAGTCTTAAACACTCCTCTCCATAGCCTTCAACACTTCTCTCCACAGCCATAAACACTTCTTTCCAGAACCATAAACACTTCTTTCCAGAGCTTTAAACACTCCTCTCCACAGCCTTAAACACTGCTCTCCATAATCAGCTCACCATAAACATTTCTCTCAATAGCCTTCAACACTTCTCTCCACAGCCTTAAACACTTCTATCCACAGCCTTAAACACTTCTCTCCATAGCCTTGAACACTTCTTTCAATAGCTCTAAACACTTCTCTCCATAGCCTTGCCACTTGAACACTTCTTTCCATTGGTTTCCCACATCATTTCAAAACCTATCCCCATAGTGAGGACGCCATTTGAACTCATCTTTGTCTGGTCCAGCCAGGTCACTTAATTCTCGCTTTCCTTTGTCCACCCAAGTGAGTGGCAAAAGTTTATAGTAATGCAGTATGCGCTGAGGGTTTTAATGGCTTGTTACTAGGATTAACTAGCACTGCACTGCAGCTGCCTATTTCATCAGCATCTTAAGATGTGTGCTGTAATACTTCTCTCTGTGAGTCAGAGGCAGCCTTGTTATTTACAGACTGTTCAACAGTGCATTTCATCAATAAAGTGTCACACACATAACAGCTGCTCAGTGACCATGTCATGCGTAATGTGTCATCACTATTTGGGTGTGATGCATGTCAAATTCTTCCATTCATCGACAATGCCATGATTGCCATCAGTGACAGGGTGTGACGCACATCACAATTTCTCACTGACAAGAGCGTCCTCGGTGGCATCATCGCCGATCAGGCATGATGAGTCAGTGACGCTCTCACCACAAACACCATCCGCTGAACACCCGCTGTCTGCCTGACTCAGCTTGTCGCTGCTGGTGGTGGTGGTGGGGCCTGTGCTGCTGGTGTTGTTGTTGTTGTTATTGATGGTGGTGTCACTGCCACTGCTGGTGGAACTGGAGTTGGACTGTGAGGAGAGACGCTGCGTCTCATCAGGCAGCTGGGCCATCACCAGTTTACTCAGCACGTTCACCCACCTTCAGGCACAAACAAAAGAACCACAGGCACTGTAGAAAAGATACTCAAGCATTTGAACAAGGAAAACAATTACATACAGGACACTTGGATCTGTCAGCAGATGAAGATATTCACTACATCACCATGAGTCAAAAGAAAACAAACACAAGCTCACCAGAACACACACACACACACACACACACACACACACACACACACACACACACACACACACACACACAATCATGCACACGCAAAAGCAACAGCAACAACATCTCTGCCAAACAAGAAGAAGAACAACCACCCAAAACATAACAACAACAACAAAAACCACCATGGGATTAGATCACACTTTGTGGATATTCACCCATTGTAAACAAGGTTTGGTGCCATGGACAGCAAAATTCCCCCCTCCTCCCCTCTTATCAGTAATAGTACATAAAACACACAGTTTGGTTGCAGCGACACAGAAAATACAGGACTAACAAACACGCAGAGAAATGTTCAGCCTTCACTGTGACCTTGACCTTGAACACAGCAATCCAGTCTCTCCACAAAACACTGATGATGATGATATACCACAAAAAAAAATTTGATTGCAAAAGTCAGCAGTTTTGTAGCTATAGTTGAAACAGACATTAATTTGGTTATATGAGCCACCACTGTGGCTTTGACCTTGAAGACTACAAATCAAGCTTTTTTTACAATGACATTTCAGTTCATAATGATGTGACACTATACCAAGTTTGGTTACAAAATGTTGAAAGGTTAAAAAAATACTGTCCAGACAAAATCCAGACACACAGACCACACAGACAGATGGACACAGTGATTCCAAGATACCTCCTTCCCTAACTTCATTTCAAAAGGAATAAAAATGTTGTAAACTGTTGTGTGGCACTCACTTCTTGAGGATCTTTTCGTTGTCAGCCTGGAAGAGAAGTCCCTTCATGTTGAAGCTTTTGTGATGAACACGGAATGAATTGGGTTTATCTGTATCAGGCACAGTCTCCACCTGGTAGCCAGGCAAAGGGAGAGAACTGTAGGCACTGACATCCTAAAAACAGACATCAGAGGTGATTAAAATTTCTCACTACCACTTTAAAGGGGACAGAACATTTGGTCCCAAGATAATACTTTATTACACAAGGATAAAGATTTAAGCACAAGTCAGCTTTTTTACAAATCTGTCCCTGATGACAAACACAGCAACACTCAATACGTCAAACAATACAAATAATTGTGGCAAACTAAAATACATCTTAAGAGCAAAACAAAAAACTACTACTGTCCAAGAGAGAGAGAGAGGGAGAGAGAGAGAGAGAGAGAGAGAGAGAGAGAGAGAGAGAGAGAGAGAGAGAGAGTACACTGTTATATTACTCATTAGACAGTGTTTTCATGCAGCGCTCATTTGACCACAATACAGGTAAAATCACCACAGTAAAAGGCCGCTGTTTCACATGACAGAAAGAAGGAATGGGACGGAGGACAGGGGTGGTGGGGGGGGGGGGATTAATACAATCTGGTATCCTGCTATAACCAGAATACAAGTCCGTGTTAACTGTCATAATCAACTTTCACATTTACACAAAGCATTTCAAGGTCTCACCTGTCGTGCCTTGAAGAAGTACATGACAAAATCTTCATGCACAGAGAACCATCGCTTGTTCCATGTTTTTCCCATGTCATCGCTGATCACCAGGTAACCCGCCAGTAACCCAGGGTCATCTGCCTTCACCTGCCACACAACCAACATCAGCTTAAACATGCAGTTGGCTTGGTGTCAGTGCTCCTCAGCTAAACTCTGAGTGAGGTTCAAGTGCTGCTGAAAAACAACAACCCCACACACACAAAAAAGGCTGGTTTCAGAGCTTTTTCCAGCTCTGCTCCCAAGCTCTGGAATGCCCTACCACAATCAGGGAAGCAGATTCCTTGAAAGCATTCCGTAGATGTCTCAAAACCCCACCTGTTCTGTGAATGACAGTGCACCATGTTTTTTTTCTTCTCCCTTTTTTAAATTTTAATTCCCCACCCCCCACCCCCTTCATCGCTATCATGCACTATAAAACTGGACATCATCATCATCATCACCCAAGTAATTGGAGAGAAAGTAGCATGTGCAGCCATGTCTCCACACGTGTACATACTGTCCATGTTAAATGCACAAGTGTAGTGTTATCCACCACTTCGATGGCAGCTGAGCTACATTCCAACTTTGGGGATTTCAACGATGGAGTCTATAACCGTCATGTAAGGAAGATTACCACAGCTGAAGACCCTTGACACAGCAAACATTTAGCTTTATGTCCCTGTGTTCTGGCTAGGAATAATAAGATGACAAAGATGGCAATGTTCTGACTTAGGGCAATAAGATGGCAATGTTCTGAGTAGGGACAATAAGATGCCAAAAATGACAATGTTCTGGCTAGGGGCAATAAGATGCCAAAGATGGCAATGTTCTGAATAGGGGCAATAAGATGGCAAAAATGGCAATGTTCTGACTAGGGACAATAAGATACCAAAAATGATAATGTTCTGACTAGGGACAATAAGATGCCAAAGATAACAATGTTCTGGCTAGGGACAATACAATGCAAAGATAATGCAAAGATGACAATGTTCTGGCTATAGGGCCAATAAAATGCCAAAGATGACAACGTTCTGACTAGGGACATTAACATGCCAGTGCCAATAGCCTCTGATCAGCACTACTTTACATGCAGTGTTCACTATAAACTGTACAGTGGCAAGCATGAGCTGAGTAGTGATCATTATTACCTGTACAGATGTAATTGTATTCACCATCAACAGTGCAGTAACCAACTACAACTGCATGCACGCTGATCACTATCAACCACACAATGAACAACACCAACTGTACAGCACCATCTGTACAGTTATCAGTTGTAAATGTTCTGATCCATGATCCACTTCTACTGCACAGTGACTGGCATCATATGAACAACAGTAAAAACCAGAAAACAGCAATCAACATCAACTGTACACTAACTGATCAGATGGCGAATAGTGGAGCTGTCTCAAGGTCACCTCTTCCTCATGATCGGCTCCTTGCCACGTGATAACATCAATCATACAGACACTACACTAACTCAACATGGAATTAATTAAACTGGCCCTGAAAATCAAACACACTGAGTGTGTCTGAAAATCTGCCAGATCGACATGTGCCACACAGTACAATCTGAAGGGCTCTAAGAATGGAAAAGGCTTCCTTCCATTAAGTGTGCCCATGTCCAGAAAGCAACTCCTTTATTTCTTCAAGGTGATATAAATAATGTAAATTCACCAACCATCTGGGAACTGACTCTGCAGTAAGATTGCATACAAAACTCCATGTACAGACTGAACAGAACTTCTTCAGTTCCAGTGAATGTGCTCATGTGCTGCTATTCAATACTGAATGGAACTTAGAATGAACAGCTGGTAAATGTGCCTCTGCAGACTGAATGGAACTTGGTGAAAAACATCAGCTCCATCAGGTGCAGACTGAATGGAACTTGGTGAAAAACATCAGCTCCATCAGGTGTGCACATACACAAAAATTAAGTCACTGTAAAAATTGAATGCAATTTGTGCAGAAAGTTCCAAGAAATACGCCCAAGCATGAAAAATAACAAGCACGAAAAGCAATTTTCAGTACAGACTGAAAGCTAGATGGAGAAAACCCTCAGATCTGGTAAGTGCACCCAGAGCACAGAAAGCAATTTTCAGTACAGACTGAAAGCTAGATGGAGAAAACCCTCAGATCTGGTAAGTGCACCCAGAGCATAGAAAGCAATTTTCAGTACAGGCTGACATGACACCTGGGGAGAACCCTCAGCTCTGGTAGCTTGTGCCCATTGCACAGAAAACAGTTTGTGCAGCAGACAACGTCTTCATCCTGAACAAAGCCAGCCAGATGAGCAGCACAGAACATCTGGACAGCCCAGAACATCTGAACAGCCTTTACATACCTTCTTGCACACGTGTCTTGAGAAATGCTTCATCTGGACAGAAATTGCCACTGATTTCATTAATCACTTTGAGCTTGCATGCTTCGCTATAATCCACCATTTTTCTCTCTCTTTATATCATGGTGGCTATTGATGTGATCATCAATATCCTCATTACTGTGGTTATTTATGTGATGGAGTGCACAGTGGAAAAAGTGCAAAAGGTAGCGGGGAACGCAGTCAAGAAATGGAGAGACCCTACACACAGAGCTTCAAGAGAAAAGTGTCATCTGCTCAGGTTCCCTGTTTACTAACAGTACAATAACAAGACTGCAAGGATGGGATAACCAGGGTGCAATTAACATGGAAGCATGTACAAACTGCACATGCTCACAATTATCTTTTGCATAATTGGATTTTTTCCCAGTCGAAAATTTGCCCCACCCCATGTAACTCCCATCCTAGCTGACGGTAAGCAAGATGTCACAGGTCCTGCTATCCAGCTGTCTAATCTCTTTGATTCCTAACACCAACACCCATGTCAGTAATACAAAACAGGCACCTGCAGGATTCCTCGTTTCTTGGTGGGAGATGTGTCACCTCCAGAGGGAGACAGTGGAGAGCCAGTCCTGTATTTGACAATGGCGTCGTGACAAGTGATACACACGCGCTCCAGCTTGTTGTTCATGTACTCCAGTGGCGCCTTCTTGCTGCAGCCCTTTGCAGATCAGCTGGAAGCATCAACAATTGTCTTTGTTAATAATATTGCCTCATCATATGATGTGTGCTCAAGAAGTTGCTGCAGATCAAATGGCAGCATTATTTGTCATCTCTGTTTATTACAATACTTCATTATACAATGTGTGCTCAAGAAGTTGTTGCTGATCAAATGGTAGCATTATTTGTCACCTCTGTTTATTACAATACTTCATCATACAATGTGTGCTCAAGAAGTTGTTGCAGATCAACTGGTTAACATTATTTGTCATCTCTGTTTATTACAATACTTCATCATACAATGTGTGCTCAAGAAGTTGTTGCAGATCAACTGGTTAACATTATTTGTCATCTCTGTTTATTACAATACTTCATCATACAATGTGTGCTCAAGAAGTTGTTGCAGATCAACTGGTTAACATTATTTGTCATCTCTGTTTATTACAATACTTCATCATACAATGTGTGCTCAAGAAGTTGTTGCAGATCAACTGGTTAACATTATTTGTCATCTCTGTTTATTGCAATACTTCATCATACAATGTGTGCTCAAGAAGTTGTTGCAGATCAACTGTTAGCATTATTTGTCATATCTGTTTATTACAATACTTCATCATACAATGTGTGCTCAAGAAGTTGTTGTAGATCAACTGGTTAACATTATTTGTCATATCTGTTTATTACAATACTTCATCATACAATGTGTGCTCAAGAAGTTGTTGTAGATCAACTGGTTAACATTATTTGTCATCTCTGTTTATTGCAATACTTCATCATACAATGTGTGCTCAAGAAGTTGTTGCAGATCAACTGTTAGCATTATTTGTCATATCTGTTTATTACAATACTTCATCATACAATGTGTGCTCAAGAAGTTGTTGTAGATCAACTGGTTAACATTATTTGTCATATCTGTTTATTACAATACTTCATCATATGACATGTGCTCAGGAAGTTGTTGCAGATCAGCTGAAAACATTACTAGTCCTTTCTGTCTGTTACAACAACTTATTATATACATACATAGACAAAATTTACCCCAGAGCCTACTGAAAGATCAACCTGGCTATGTGTGTGTGAGGAGGGGGGTGGGGGACTGTGTGTGTGTTTGTGAGTGAGTGAGTGTGTGTGTGTGTGTGTGTGTGTGTGTGCATGCGCTTGCGTGCGTGCATGCATGTTGCATATATTTAGCTACATTTGAATCCATGTTGATGTGTACATTGTAAAGTCTCACCATAGAGATTATGTACTCCCAAGACTCTAATATACAGAGCAGCTGGGGAATTCATTTATGGTCATGCTAAGACTGTTTGTTAGCGGCCAACCTTTCCACAGGCACGGCAGTGGTGTCGGCGTCGAAAAGTGTTGAAAGCCTGCTGGCAGACCATGCACATGGTGGCCGCATCATCCGGTATCCACCGTGGTGCTTGCTTGCCAGGTGTGCATTCCATCTGTAACACAACAAAACAGGACAGGTGTTAATATGTTAATTTTGCTATGACACAACAAAACAGGACAAATGTTAATGTGTTGCTATGACACAACAAAACAGAACAAGTATTAATGTGTTGCTATGACACAACAAAACAGGACAAGTGTTAATGTGTTGGACACTGATGTCTGTTTGCTAGGACACAACAAAACAGGACAGGTGTTAACATGTTGGACAGTGATGCCTGTTTGCTATAACACAACAAAACAGGACAGGTGTTATTGTGTTGGACAGTGATGCCTTTTTGCTATGCCACAACAAAACCAGTGTAAAAATATGCTGGACAGCAGTGCTCCTCTGCAGTGATACAACAAAACAGGACAAGTGTTAACATGTTGAACACTGATGTCTGTTTGCTACGACATAACAAAACAGTACAAATGTTGACGTGTCAGACAGTGATGCCTGTTTGCTATGAACAACGCAACAGGACAAGTGTTAAATGCCACACAGACTTGTTTCTCTCTACAAGCAGATGGAGAAGACAGCGGAATGAGAGGCAGAGGAAGAGAACAAAGAAGACCACAGCTATGAAGCCAACCTCTGTTGGGGAGTTGAGGGCAGAGTCACTGCGCAGGGATCCCTTTCTCCTGCGATGGTCCTCTATCACTTCTTTCAACATCTGCAACACAAACAACCCACAGCTATAACATCTCAAGCAACCCAGTTAAGCTGTAACATTAGCAGACTATAACTGTTAAATAACAATACCTAGCTAACACAGCATGTAGTAATAACAGCAACACACAGCTACTAGCTGTAACACATCTGTGACACACCAACACATAACTGCAACAGAGCAACACAGCTCTAACAAAAAGCAACACACAACCACAACTTGAGTACAACTGTAACAGCCATTAACACAAATGTAAGAAATCTGTGACATGTCAACACATAACTGCAACACAGCTCTAACAAAAAGCAACACACAACCACAGCTTGGTGCCACTGTAACGCAGCTGTTATATGTTAACACAACTGTAACACAGCTATTATATGTTAACACACAACTGTAACACAGCTGTTATATGTTAACACACAACTGTAAAACAGCTGTTATATGTTAACACACAACTGTAACACAGCTGTTATATGTTAACACACAACTGTAACACAGCTGTTATATATACGTTAATACACAACTGTAACACAGCTGTTATATGTTAATACACAACTGTAACACAGCTGTTATATATATGTTAACACACAACTGCAACACAGCTGTTATATACATTCACACATAACTGTACCACATAACTCCAAAAAAGCAACAGAATGCTACATCTGGAAAATACAAGCATGTAGAATGTAGCATCACACACACCTAATATTGTGATGCATAATGTGTATGCATACAAAATGAAAAAAGCCAAAACAACAATGAAACAAACAATAGCACACAAAAACCACCTCCCACTTCTCTTTTCTTTATCCTTCTTCCACTCTGACTCACACGGATTGTCAAAGTTCAAATGTAATTTTTGGTATGGTAATGTAGTTGGGGTTTGGGGGGTAATTTTTTTGTGTTATAATATAATAGTGGCTAATGCAGCCAGTGCATGACAAAGCTGCATGTAGCTCAACTGTTGAAATGTTGTGTTGTGTTGTTTGACTGGAGGGGTAGAGGATAAAGTAAGAAGTGTGTTCACAGCAAATCATTTGTGCCCTCATTTTCTCCTTCATATAACACAACCATCCCATTATTCTACCATTCTCAGCTGACTGACAACACACTGGTCTTACATCATGCCAACTTGTATCACTGTTGCTCGGTGGCCTGAAACACAGAAAAGTTGGTCTATTCAACAGGACAGTTGGTAGAGTGTTGGACTGAAAAGCCATGCACAATACTGATGCAGGTTTGATTCAGCCTGTATGGCAAAGGACTTTTCTCCCATAGTCTTACAACTTTCTCTCTATTCCCCCAACCCTCATCGTCCTTCAGTGCACTAAACATTCAAGTTAATGAAATCATGCGCTATAAAAGTGGACATCATCTCCTTAGTCAACTTTCAGTGCTGACTTGTACGGTGTTCACACAGCCCCCATGTGCAATCGCATGCCCCAACATCTCAGTGCATGTCAAAAATCCCAAACACTGGCAGCAATGCTACTGTTTCGGCAGACATAAACACTGCACACACTGGTAGGAATGAGTATATAGCGCTGCTCTTGTGGCTGCTTTAGCATTACTCAGTTATGGTGACCCAAAATGCCTGCAATGGATTTATGAAGACATCTACAGGAGAAGAAATTTACAAATAAATCAAACAGAAAAGGGAGCTGCCATCGTTCACTCTTGGCAGAAGACTTAGTCATCGAGAGGAAAATCATGAATGCTGTAAACAAGGTTGAAATATGAAGGTAAGTTATCAAACATGGAAGGTGTAGAAGACTGGTAAATTTCTTGCCAACTTTGTTGGTTTAGCTTGTTTGTTTGCCTGCTTGGGGGCTGTTTGTAGGTTTGTTTTCCTTGAGAAAGAAAGGAATTAACTCACTCCTCCAGCAGCTCAATGGCCTTCTGCTTGCTGTGCACGAGAAAGGTGTTGGGTATGGTGATGTTGTCTCCCTTCTTCACCTGCACAATAAATAAAACAGAACACTGAGTTATAGCCACTTGATGTCCCTAAGAAGCCTTATGGTTTCTGTGGACGTTAAGCACCATGTTTACTTTTAGTTAGCCACTAATCATTTAATGCCTCAACCATAATGGTCACATCACCCAGACAAAACACAATGCATAAAATCACAAGGAAAACCATGGTTCATGTCTCGGCTCATAGCACATGTCGCTGTAAGAAAGAGAGAGAAAAAAAGCTGAATAACTCAGAAGGCAGATTCCCCCAAAGATGAAGTCCTGGCAGTAGGCAAAGCATAAAAGCTATGATCTGACCTACTCCAGGCTTAAGAGAGGGTGCCTTTTAACAGCTCTGGGTACTTGATAGAGGGGACCTGAAATTCTGTATCTGGAGCGGTACCCGTACCCCATCCCAGGATTCGTTAGTTCTTGGATTTCAACGTCCCCTCAACCCAACAGGTACAAACGGGACAAAACAGAACAGAAACAGTCAAGAACAAAGTACAAATCAGAACACAACTAAATAAACATCAGAGAGAGAGAGAGAGAGAGAGAGAGAGAGAGAGAGAGAGAGAGAGAGAGAGAGAGAGAACAAGATTAGCATAAACTTAGAAAAGTTTGTTGTACAAAAGATTAGAATCCAATGAAGAAGAACAGTATGGACAAATGCAAGGTTGGTTCCAAAAGCTTAACAAAAAACAATGGAGCTATAGAGCAACAGTCTGGACAAATGTGAGGTTGGCTCCCACAGCTCAACAAACACAGTGGAGCCGCCCTAGAGGAGGGCTGTTCCTTGGTCAGGGGCGTGGGAGCCCAGGGGTTGTGTGAACAGGGAGCCGGAGCCGGGCTCTCACCCAGTAAGTTAAATACATAGTCTTTTGCTTCAGTTGTTCTCAACCCCTGCTAGCTAACGGGGTTAGTCTGCTCATATTAACCTTGTATTTATGTGTATGCTTGGTGTATTTATACATGTTCATATGCATAAAAAAATAATTTAAAAAGTTAACACCAACAAACAAAAAAAGAGAGAGAGAACAAAACGAAAAGAAAATATGCTGTTTGCTGGGGTGCATTAGCACTTTTCAGTCTGAAAAGTTTACAGATTCTGGCAGAATTACCACCATTATAAACAGCAGTAGTTCTACATTAGAAAACAATTTATATTAGCACCCTGTTCCCCAACCTGTTATTCTTAGTTTCACAATGTCAGATTGCAATCTGCACAAGGAAGGAAAACCTGTCCGCGGACTACAGGCTTTCTAATTTCATTTTCCTTGTTGGGGACTGCTGTTTTTCTGGTCCAAATGAGTAAGGTCATGGCTGCCAGTTGTGCAACAGTATTGCTTCCTTGTAACCCAATCTCCAAGTTACACCACCGCTATCACCACCACTACCACCTCCACTACAACCAACATCACGTTTTCTGCCAAGGAAGGCCATCTAGTACATTTTAACCCTACTTTAATCATATTAGACAGTTTGAAAGGTTGGGCGAAAGGACCTCTACCCACAGGGGTGGTGGTGGTGGTGGTGGTGAGCAAACCAGAGTACCCAGAGAAACCCCCTGACAGCAAACCCCAAAAGTGGTATCACATATTAGTGGTGCATGAAATGGGCCGTTTCCTTCGAGGATTGGGCCTCTGCCCTCAAACGCCAGCAATGACTGAGTCTGCTTGGTCAGGAGGCGCCGGTTCTAACCAGCTGAGCTCCTGGCCCCTGGGTTACACAGCAATCAGCACTTCATGGCTTTGAAGAAAAAAGTCCCTTATCCATGACCTCTGATCCCAGCAGCCAATATAATGACTGAGGGGTGGGGAAAGCACAGATGGAGAGAGAGAGAGAGAGAGAGAGAGAGAGAGAGAGAGAGAGAGAGAGAGAGAGAGAGAGAGAGAGAGACAGACAGACAGACAGACAGACAGACAGACAGACAGAGATGGAGACAGACAGACAGACACAGTAAGTAAGTTGGTGTTTTACACCCAGTCAACCAGTGCGGTTATATCAGGGCGAAGAGACAGACAGACAGACAGACTGAGTGAAATGTAAGAAAGAGAGAGAGACTGCAGAGAGGCAGAAAGAGAGAGAGAGAGGGAAAGAGTGGAAAAGACACACACACACACACACACACACACACACACACACACACACACACACACACACACACAAAGGAAGGAAAGTACTGGCAGTCTGACCTCCATCCCATCCACATCTAGCTGAGCCCGCACTCTGTAGGATCCAACCAGCGGCTCTGAGCAGATTAGCAGTAAGTCGTTGAACTGGAACACCAATGTAAATCCACATCATCATCATGACCACAGTTATAACACCATGACAACATTATGTTCTACAATTCATAAATCCCTCCTTTTACTACAACACAATACTGATTTGGGACAGAAAAAAGACCACTATCTTCACGTTTAATCAACTCAACAAGTGAACTTGTAAACTGGTTGCAAGAGGTTGCAGCTATCTCTCACCACTGCTGCTGACCGACCGAGATCATGGTGATGGAAACGCAAGTATTTATCATCATCAACATGCAGCTCACACTGTCCAGAAAGAGGTTACAGCTGTCTCTTGCCACTATTCGCTGAGATCACAGAGACAGGGTGTATAAACATCGACCACTGTCATCAGCCCCCACTGACCAGAAAGAGGTAGCGTGACTGCCTTTCTCCACTCCTGGCTGAGATTTTGGTGATTGGTCCTTCCCGCAGGAAGTCACGTGTGGGACTGATGAAGTCGACTGCAACACCACGCAGGCGCTGGTAGATGTCCAGCAGCTGATGGAACTTCTCCTGAAAACCAAGGAAGTAACACACATCAACACACTGACACACTCACTCTCTCTCTGTCTCTCTCTCTCTCGCTCCCTCCCTCCCTCACACACACACACACACACACACCAAGCATACCCCCCCCCCCCCCACATGTACAAAAATTGTGTGTGCATGCATGTGTATGTGTACGTGTATGTGTATGTGTATGTGCACTGAGGTAGAGTGTTGTACCTATTTACAAAAAACAATTGTGCATATATGTGTCATAAAGAGAGGAGAGGACAAAATTCTGCCAAGAAAAAAACAGGATGTTGATAAAACAAAATTAAACTTACAATCTTCTTCATTGCCTCATTGGAATGACATGCTGCTTTGGTCACAAGGTCAAGGGCAACTGAAATCAAAACGGAAGTGGTGGGCATTCTCAGAAATTTCTGGAGGGTCAAGAGCAATAGGAACATCATACTGGTGACATCATAATCATCTGCAACATCATCTTTGACAAGACATCATAATTACATCACACCAAAGACAAGACTGAGAAGCTCTGCTTACCACGAGCATCCGGTTGGTCTGGGGAATCATCCGGCAGGTGTCTGAGGTAGTCTGTAACACAAACATACCACTCTCCCAGTCAGAAACACTACCATACTAGACTGAAATACTACCATGGCAGTGTGAAATACTACCATACCAGTCAGAAACATAACCATACCAGTGTGAAATAGTGGAAACCAGTCAGATTATCACTGTAACCAGTCATACACATGGCTGTCCATACTACTACCAGAGCTGTACTAGCAAACACTCAACTCCCTTCCCTACCTACACACGCATGCATGCACGCACGCACGCACGCACGCACGCACGCACACACACACACACACCCATGTACACACACACACATACACACACACACACACATACACACACCCATGTACAGTCACACACACACACACACACATACACACACCCATGCACACACCATGCACACACACACACACACACACACACACACACACACACACACACACACACACACACACATAACCCCATGCACACACATGCCACATGCACTCTCTCAATGTGGTGATTTTTGTTGTTGTTTTGTAGAATCAGTCAAGAAAAATAACAGCAGGTACATCTAAATGATTGCTGATTTTGTTTCCAGCATATGTCTATCTTATCCAGTAAAATACCAGAATTACCAGTTAACATGAACCCTGGATGGAGTCTCACCTTTGAGCAGCAGTTCGTAGCGTGGCACTCTCTGAATGGGCTCCAGCATGTGATGCTGCAGTGAAAGGCTCTCACACTCTGGCAACTTCTGCACAAGTGCATCGCAAAGAGAGGCAAACATTCAGTGTAATGCCAAGAAAACAGAACCAGTGCATGAGTGTCAGAAGTCACGCTGATTGAGAGACTTTGTTTTGATTATGCTTAAGAAGCACATGGGTAAATTGTGACAAGGTGATAACTAGCATTACATTGGCACAGAGCAAGAAAGAGAGAGACACACACAGAGAGAGGTGTTTTTGTTTGTGTTGTGTGTATGCACGCATGCATACACATATATTTATGCACACACACACACCATACATGCACACACATGCACGCACGCATGCACACACACCCCACTGATATGTTGGTACCTGAATTTCCTGTATCATGGCAGCAAACTTGGGTGACTTTTCCATCCAGTGGTTGATGAGCCTAATGGCATTATCAAAGTTTTTGACGTATGCTGTGTACAGCTTCAGGAAGGGGGCATTCTTCTTCATCAGGTCCCCGATACGTCGCTCACTCTCCCTGTTATTAGTTAAAGGAGACAGCGTGAACAGTAAGCCAAGGTAGGAAAGGACATGCCCATTTGCAAAGCTTCAGGAATGGGGCATTCTTCTTCATCAGGTTCCTGATACGTCATTCACTCTCCCTGTTATCAATTAAAGGAGACAGGGTGAACAGTAAGTGAACAGTAAGTGAAGGTAGGAAGGGACAAGTCAGTTTGTACAGCTTCAGGGAAGGGTTTGTGAGGCCTTCCTTATCTGGTCATGTCACTGATATGTAACTCACTCTCTCTGTTAATGAACACAGCATGTATCTGAACAGCCAGTGAATTAGGCACAAAGAAGATGCGGATGGGAATCTGCCATAAATTCCCTAATTGACACCAACAACTCTTAAGTTACACAATCTGCAACCAGAGGATGTGGATAATGTTGACCAAGGCAGCTTAAAAAATAAAATCAAGGGGAAAAAATAATAAAGAAGGAAGAACAGGATATTATGCTTGACACCCATGCTCATGGGCCTGGCCATGTTTTCGTTTCTTTCCCATCCCTATCACTATCACCAGTGCAGTGGGTACAGGAGTGCAGGTCAAAGCAAGCATTTGGCACAGTCTCAGGTTTGCTACACTACTTCACTGGCTGTCTGAGAAGGAAACAAAGATGCTGTGTAAAGTTCTAAGAAGTGAAAGAAAACTGGAGCTGAACAGAATCCATTGCAAGCGTTTTCATTTAGAGAAGGTTTTCAAACAGTCATTGTATGTATCCATTTGCGTTTTTGTTTAGAGAAAGTTTCTACACACACACACACACGCACACACACACACACACACACACACACACACTGTATATATCACAATGTATCCATTTGAAATATACTTACAGCTGTAATAACAACAAACAGTAAGAACCACAGCTACAATACCAAGAAGAGAAAAGAAACTCCAGACTGATAAACAAAATCCACTCCAAATGTTTCCATTTAGAAGTTAGTGCAAACAGTTTTTCCAACAGGTAAACAGCATCCATTTGAAATAAAATCTGTTGGCTGAAATGATTTTGGTCACCAACAACAACAGCAAGAACCACAGCCTCAACAACACTGCCATCTGAATGACCACCACCACCACCACAGTTATGTGACCGCCACCACCAGCCACGTTTCTAACAACAAAAAATGACAACTCCACTGACCAGTTGTTCATCCTATCCTCCAGTTCTTTCAGCAGGAAGTCATTGTGGAAAAGGTGGATACTCTGGATGCTGGCAAACATCTGTGTCAGTGCATCAGCAGGCAAAAATCCCTGAGTGCGATTCTCCTGGTCAATGCGAAAGTAGAAGACCTGAAACAAAGTGCACAGTTCTGACTCTAGGTAATAATGATATTAACAGATAACTTTTGTATAGCGCTATTCTCTGATGTACACAAACTCACTGTGCTTCACAATATTCTCCAACATTTTCTAAGTGAAAAAAATAAATAACTGAAGGTGCACCTGACACTGAGGACTGCAGACAAATTTACATGTGTGGGTGAGTGTGACACAGTACAGACAAATTTACATGTGTGGGTGAGTGTGACACAGTACAGACAAATTTACATGTGTGGGTGAGTGTGACACAGTACAGACAAATTTACATGTGTGGGTGAGTGTGACACAGTACAGACAAATTTACATGTGTGGGTGAGTGTGACACAGTACAAGATAATGAAATGGTACAGTGATAGATGCCTGGGAGTCTAGACAGTACACATTACCAATCTAACTAAAACCTCCCCATCATACACACCCTCACTGATCAGACAATCACAGAATCAGTTACTGTCCTCAAATTCCTCCCTCATGTCTTCCCGCATGTCCTCAGTGATGGCATATGGTTTCTGTACATTTTACTTCGCATTATATATATAATATATATATATATATATAATATATATATATATATATATATATATATATATATATGCTAGCTTAATCAAGAACTGTTCACAACATTTATCTTAATATGTGGACTTGGCATCAGCATTGCTCCGTTCATGAATTGAGTAATCACACTGATATTTCATAAACTAAGCATCAATTACACTCAGATTCCTAAGAACATGAACTAATCAAATTCAACAATAACAGTCACACTCTGATCATACAAACTGCTCAATTCATGAGCTAAGCAAAACATAATGGTAACACTGTTGTGTTTTGTTTTGTTTTGTGTTGCTGTTTTTATTTGTTTGCTCGCCATTAAAGCAAACAAACCTACTGCATGTCATGCACAGTCAAATCAGTGTCATCATTAACAATTTGACTTGCACAATTTGACTGTTAAATTTGAAGACTGGTGACTAACAAGGAAGTTGCTTCAAAGCTGAGAACATTGAAAGGTACCATGAGAGACAGGTGAATCCTTAAATGAGGAAAGAAGGAGAATATTTCTTGCTAAAACCCTTAGTCAGGAAATAAGTAACTCCCTCATGAGTCTCTTATTTCAGTTTAAAAAAATCTGGGTAACCCCATACATTATATGATTGCTTGTATCTTTCTTCCTAAATTTACATGTCTATAGTATATATATATATTTGCATCTCTCTCAGATAGAATCTGTTTTGTTTCATGCTAATGATAGGTTCTCTGCTAACAAATAATTTTACCTGAAATATTTGATTGTTTTCTTTCCCTGATCAAGGCATTACCTCCCTCTCCCTTTGTAGTAGTTAGTACAAGTAGTTACTCAAGATGCTTTTTGCTGAAGAAATAAACTGGAACACCAACTCTTGTGGCTGATCATGCACTGGTTTTTGGTGCTGTCATAGAAACCAAACAAAAAACAAAAACAAAAAGAAAGAAAGAAAGAAAAAGAACTGTTGATTCGGAAGAGGTGGCTCAGTTGTCATATTATTGTCATATTACAGATTTGAGACTTTCTCAAAGGAAATGAAAAAAAATCCACTGGCACAGTCCATGACTGGGAAAATAGACACTTACATAAATATACAAACAAACAAAACCCCTGAGAAGAACCCTATCCAGTTTCATAAAACATTTTTTTCTTAAACCTTTCCCATCAGGTTTGCATGTCCAAGAACCCTTGATCAAGACCACCCCTCTGTTGTTGTTTTTTGTTTTGTTTAGTTTTTTTCTTCTTCAGTTTTTGTTTTTTTAAAGACAACTTTTCCTGGTTATTTAGGGTGGTTTTAAGACAGGTCCCACTGCGCTTCCATGTGTTTGACCTGAATGAAAGCCACAGAACCACTGCCTGGTAACTGCACTTTACCTGGTGTAGCAGTCTGAGCCGCCGGACATAGGTGCGTTCTGTGGTCAGCAGCTCCATGGCTATTTGATGCAGCTTGTCCATGGGAGTGCTAGGGGGTGCTTCCTCTGTCACTGACACCTGTCATCACACAGTGGATTCTATCAACATCTCATACAACTAATGTAAGTGAGGGTACTGGGGGGTGCTTCCTCTGTTAATAACACCTGCGTTCACACAGTGGATTCTATCAACAGCTCATACTATCATTGGCAGGAGCTGCCACAAGTATCATTTTTGTCATGACAAAAGTTTTGTCATGACAAACACAAGTTTGTCATGACAAAACAAATCTTTTGTCGTGACAAAAGTATTCTTGCCGCAACAAAACTTTTGTCGCAACAAAATATATTTGTAACAACAAAAGTTTTGTTGCAACAAATATTTGTCATGACAAATACGTGTTTGTTGCGACAATTGTTTTGTCATGACAAGCATGACAAATATTTGTCACAATAAGAACATGTTTGTCTTGACAAAACTTGTCATGACAAGCATGCTTTTGTCATGACAAAAGACGTGTTTTGTCGCAACAAACACGTGTTTGTCATGACAAAACTTTCATTGCCACAAAAATGACAATTGTGACAGCTCCTGCCAATGATACCATACAGCAAATGTCTGTGAGGATACTGGGGGGTGCTTCCTCTGTCACTGACACCTGTGGTCGCACCCTCACAGACATTATCTCCATGGGGTATTGAGAGAATTTAGGGTGTGAGCACAGGTGTCAGTGACAGAGGAAGCACCCCCCAGTATCCTCACAGACATTCGCTGGATGATATCATTGGCGGGCTGGGGGGGGGGGGGGGTTCCTCTGTCACTGACACCTGATTTCACCTAGTAAATTCTTTCAACGCCCCACATAGCTAATGTCTGTGAGGGTATATGGCAGGGAGGGGGGGTGCTTCCCCTGTCATTGACACCTGATTTCACAGGTCTAGTAAATTCTTTCAACGCCCCACATAGCTAATGTCTGTGAGGGTATATGGCAGGGAGGGGGGGTGCTTCCCCTGTCATTGACACCTGATTTCACAGGTCTAGTAAATTCTTTCAACACCCCACATAGCTAATGTCTGTGAGGGTATATGGCAGGGGGGGGGGTGCTTCCCCTGTCACTGACACCCGATTTCACCTAGTAAATTCTTTCAACACCCCACATAGCTAATGTCTGTGAGGGTATATGGCGGGGAGGTGCTTCTTCTGTCACTGACAGTTAACACAATTTGCGTTCATACAGTGGATTCTGTCAACATCCCATGCAACTAATGTCTGTGAGGGTACTGGGGGGTGCTTCCTCTGTCACTGACTCACTGCCACCTGTGTTTACACAGTGAACTCTTTCAACGCCCCATGCAGATCTGTAATGTCTGCAAGAGTACTGGGGGTGCTTCCTGTGTCAATGTCACCTTGTTTACACATGTGGCTGCCTGTGTCAATGTCACCTGTGTTGACACAGTGAACTCTATCAACTTCACATGTGGCTGTATCTGTGAGGGTACTGGGAAATGCTTCCTCTGTCACTGACACCTGTCTTCACACTTGAGTGAATTCTATCAACACCCCATATAGCTAATGCCTGTGGGAGTGCTGGTGGGTGCCAGTTCATCAGTTACTGAGACCTGTGTTCACACAGTCCCATGTAGCTAATGTCTATGAGGGTACTTGGGGGGGGGGGGGTGCTTCCTCTGCCACTAACACCTGTGTTCACACACTGAATTCTATCAATATCCCATGTAGCTAACACTAACAGTAACACCTGAGAGGTGTGGGGGAGGGGGGGGGGGTCTCTGGCACTGACACCTGTGTTCACACACTGAATTGTATCAACATCCCATGTAGCTAATTTCTGTGACAGTGCTGGGGGGTGCTTCCTCTGTCACTGACACCTGTTTTCATACAGTGAATTTGACCAACATACTATGTACTGTGCAGCTAGTAAATAGTATCTGAGAAAGCTACAGAAATCAAAAACATGCCATTAAAAATATAAATAAATTTATTTCCAAAGGGATCCAGAAGTAATTATAAATGTGACTGAACTGTGAACAGCAGTCTCAAAACTTCCGTAGCCAAATAAACCACAAACGACAGTCAACCAACTGTCTCAGTGTCTGTGACACACTAAATCTGACTCCAGTGCAATCTGTAAGTGAACCTCACACAGCCATAAAGGCATAAGGTTATAAATATTTTCAAAGGTGCTAGATGCATGTATGTATAGCCTAGAAGTGTGTCTAACAGCAAAAAGCAAAAGGTTTCCTTTCCCTCTCATAGCTAAAAAGACAGAGTTACTAATATTATATGAAATATTGATAACGTGTCATTTTGTTGGAAGCAACAAACAGTGGTGCAGTGCAAGTTACTTATTTGAAATACTGCCTCATTCTTCATTGTTAGGGCAGAAGAAGGGATGAAAATCAAACTGTGGACCACACAGGTCCGCAAGAAGCTTTATCATTTTAAAAAGAAAAGAAAAGAAAAAAGATGGACACCTGTTTATGGAATCCTAATTATTGGTGACACAACATGCAAACTGCAGGTGAAGAGCACATGTATGTATACACATTCACACAGTGGCAAATTGAGGCTACACTTACCTGTTTGGCTGTGGCGCTGCTCTCCTCCACCTCACTGTCCATGAACTCTTCACTGTCCGAGTCACTAGACCAGCTGTTGTTGAACAGCTCCTCTGGGCTCATGGGTGGATCCCCGAAAAACACATTGTCATAGGCAGCATAGCTGTTGGCAACACCCTCTACACACTCAGACTCCATGCTGGAGACGGACTGCGCCACGGATGATTTGTCTCGAGAGGACGAGCGTGATCGGCACTGAGACAGCTTTTTGGCAGAAGAACCATCCATGTTTGAGTTCCTTGAGCACTCTTTTTGAGCGGTGGACTCACTGTTGATGCTGGAAGACTGGGAAGCTTTCTGCGTGCCCAGTTTGGGCTTGTTAGTGTAATCCACTGGGGGCTTGTTCTGCGATTTTTGGGTCATTCTGGGGGACTTGAGGCCTGGGCCTGAACATTGGCCAGAAGACTGGAAGCTGCCACTGGATCCCTGTCTCTGCCTGCCTGCAGGGGAGGAGGTGGGGGCATCAGGGTTGTGAGAGGAGTGCGGGCTTTCTGAGCCTTTCCTTCTAGCTCTGGGAGACCAGACCTGCTTCTCTTTGCCAGCTTGGGTGTTGTTCTGGCTTCTGCTCAGCTTGTGGTCACCAGCGTCTGAGGGCGAAGGGGGCTGACTGAGCACTTCTCCATTACTGCTGTTTTGGGGACCGGTTGAGTGGGACTCTATTGTTATCACTTCTTCTTCCTCCTTCGCTTCACACCCCTTGCGAAAGCTTCCCTCGAGGTCATGACGAAGCTGTGCAGGTGCGTCAGAGCCTTCCTCACCGACATCCCCACCAGGGGACCTGTCTCTAGGCTCGGCTGCACCGTCCCCGTCCCCACTCCCCTCGTCCGCCTCATCCTCCTGGGTCTGCAGCACCTGCAGCACCCCTGTGTTGATCTGCTCTGCTAGCGCTCGCACGTAGCCCTTCTCCATCACAGCCTTGGAGAAGTTCTTGTCCCGCGAAAGGCTGTAGAAGCTCTTCACCAACCGGTCCGCCTTCTCCGTCACAGGGCTGAAGCAGCGGCGGGCGTGGGGGGAGTCGGACGAGCCCCTTTCCTCACTGCGAGCTCTCTCCACAAATTTCGGCCTCACTGCTCGCCTGGTAACATTCTCCTGGAACTGCCTGAAGCTCTCGCAGCGACGCTTAACCAGCCCAGGCAGGATGGGGGACAGGGGCGGGGAGCACGCATCTCTCTCCTCGTCAGCGTGTGTGGCGCAGCAGTCTCTGTCCAGCACCGGGGAGCAAGGCTCTGACTCAGTGGCGGTCAAGCCATGCGAGTAACCACAGAAAACGCCAGTGTCGTCAGAGCCCTGCTGAAGTTGTGGGTATCCTGTCGCTCCTTCGGCCTTGTCGCTGCCGACGCTCGTCACGAGCTCTGCCTCCTCATCCTCTGACTGGTCAGATCTGTCGAGGCTGCTGTCCTGATTGACTAGAAGACGACGCCCCTGTTTTTTAACTCTGCCCCCTGTGCACTTCTTGGACAGCCCGGAGCTAGTGATGAGTCGGTCCAGGAACTTGGGCTTGGTGGGAGCTGGCAACAGAAACATAACATCACACCATTAGCCCATGGGCAGCAGTAGGTAGGTGGGTAGCAGTGGGTAGGTAGGTAGTTGAACTTTAATGTCCTGTCAACAGAAAGGGTCATCTAAGGATTTATGACCTGGGCAGCCAGGGGTAGACCTGTAGATCTAGTAGTTGGACTTTATAATCCTGTCAACTGCAAAGGGTCTGAATCTAAGGATTCATGATTTAGGTAGCAGTAGAAACCACAGTATTTTTAAATGAAATTTTGTTTTTACCTCTTGAGGGGTGTGCATGTGCCTGTGTGTGTGTGTGTGTGTGTGTGTGTGTGTGTGTGTGTGTGTGTGTGTGTGTGTGTGTGTGTGTGTGTGTGTGTGTTATGCAGCATTTAAAGCATTCAACTCAACCACAGTCAAGTTATGCATCAAAGCATTGATTCAACTCAGTCCTTGTTAAGTCACAGCTGTAGTGAAGTATTCAACTTAAAACATGTCAAATTATCTAGCAAAGCATTAAACTCAAACCATCTCAAGTTATGCAGCACAACTGCTCAACTCGACTCAACCCCAGTCAAGGTAAGCAGCAGAGCATTCAGCTCAGCCCTAGTCAAGTTATCTATCTATATAATACTATCAATAGTCATGTCATGTAGTGAAACATTCAACTCAGCTCATCTCAGACATATATATTATATATTTATGTGCAGCAAAGATTCAACTCAACCCCAGCCAGTTCATACAGCGATGCATTAAAGGATGAGACCATGCACCACTGTGAGTGTGAGTCCACCTGACAGGTGATTTAAGGACATATCTACATCTGTAAAGGTATAGGGCCTGATAACATTTTAGTTTATGAACATGGGACACTCAACAGACCTCATCCACTTTATCAGTTTATGTCACATGATACAGTGCAGCTTCAGCCAGTCAGAATGTCACAAGTAATCTATTTATATTCCCTCACAAGTGGCTTGTGTCACAGAAGATCTGAAGTGTTGAGGAGCTTCAGACACTACCTGCAGGCACAAAGCCAAGGACATCACACCATCAACTACCTGGAGAAGCTTAAGGCATGGAAAAAAAGGAAGTGCTTGACAATCTTCTCTGAAAGGACAAGAGAGGGCTATTGTCAATCAGACAAACAACGTCACTGTTTCAAAGCCAATGCTGGGGAAATTTCTGAGAGACAGGGTGGAGTGCACATGGGCTTTTCCAGGTGTGTAGATACTGTCTTGAACTGAACTGAACCATGTGAAAAGCCTGAAGAGTGGGCCTCTATGTCTGGCCTACAAGCTGAACATGTAGCATAGCAACAGAGTGGACCACTGGTGGATTCTGAACAAAACCTTCACAGTAAGTAATGGTGCACATGCATGCACGGATGATACAAGGTACTGGCTGCAATCAAATCAAGCAAATTACATACAATTTATCTTAACACTGGAATCAGCCCATGTCAGTGTGAAATCCACCAGTGCAACTGGGTGCACAGATTGAAAGCTAATGGGAATGCTGAGGAGATGAGGCTCCAAGCTTAGCATGAACACAAAACCACATGGTTACTGAGACATAAAAAAAAGTTCAATTGGGCACTCAGACACATAAAAACCATCTAACCATTGATCGAGACACACAAAATCACTCCCGGCCACCCAGACATATAAAATCACCTGACCACCCAGACACATAAAATCACATGACCACCCAGACACATAAAATCACCTAACTACCCATACACATAAAATCGCCTGGCCACCCACACACATTAAAACACATGACCACCCACATACATTAAATCACCTGGCCACCCAGACACAAAGAATAAATTCACCTGGCTACCCAGACACATAAAACCCCAAACCATCTGGCTACTCACACACATAAAGCCCCAAACCATCTGGCTACTCACACACATGTATACATGTATAAAACTACTTTAACTGCCACTATTTAAGACTCATGAAATCACCTGGCTACCCAGACACACCACACACACACACACACACACACACACACACACACACATCACACACACACACACACACACACACACACACACACACACACACGCATGCATGCATACATACACACACACACACACACACAACACACACACAACACACACACATGTGCGACCCCCCCCCACACACACACACACACATGCATG
Organism: Alviniconcha marisindica; assembly: GCA_018857735.1. NCBI lineage: Eukaryota > Metazoa > Mollusca > Gastropoda > Provannidae > Alviniconcha > Alviniconcha marisindica. The sequence continues at coordinate 1,017,186 of JABMCL010002957.1, forward strand.
CATGCACACCACACACACACACACACACACACACACACACATACACACACACAATTATGTGTGTATATATATAAAACTGATAAAAATCAAAGAAAAACAACAAGCTGGCATAAAATTTCCCAAATTTTCGGCTGACGCCTTCCTCAGGGGTTTATTCTAAACAATTGAACGAGGGTAAAAACACAGTTCACACAACGATTCTAAAATATCAGGTGACTATAGAGAGAGAGAGAGAGAGAGAGAGAGAGAGAGAGAGAGAGACAGAGACAGAGACAGAGACAGAGACAGAGAGACAGAGAGACAGACAGAGTTTTAGTCACCTGATATTTTAGAATCGTTGTGTGAACTGTGTTTTTCCTGTACTGTACATACCACCCCACACACAGAGTCTGAGCACTTGAAACCACCCAGTCACTGAGACACTGATATTTATAAACCAGTCAGCCACTGAGACACAAAACCATCCAGCCATTGAGGCAATAACTCTGTAAAACTGTCAAGCCACTGACGAACCTGTGGTAGACAGGTTTGCTGGATCAGTTAAAAGAATAGGTTTGATCATTTTAAATTTAAGCAGTCAGTTGACCACTTAGGTTTGGCAGGGGTTACTGGTTTCACCTGACTGCACTGACAGATGCTTTGCTCTGGGTAACCAGTCACATCAAGTCAACACTGCAGTGACCTGCTTCAACCTGTGGTGACACAGCTGTTTAACACACACACACACACACACACACACACACAGTGACACACGCCAGCGCCAGGACATGCGTGTAGTGTGTGTGGTGTGTGTGTGTGTAGTGTGTGTGTGTGTTGGACAGGGTTATTCTTACGTCAAGTTAACAACCACCAGTATTTCAGTTTTGTCTTCTTTTGTTTTTGGCAAACCTGAAAAGCACACATTGCTATCCTATGACTGATCAGCTACAGCGCTGATCGACTGAGCCCAGGCGGGGGAAAAACAGAAGAAAAGAATACAAGTATCTGTCACGTCTGGGCCGAAGCAGCAACAGCCACATTATACATAATATACCAGTCTTGGCCGCAACGTTAGTCACACATCTATAATAGTAACTTACCACTCGTAATAATACACCACCGCCAACACCATCCCGACACTGACCGTGACTGAGTCAGTTATAAATATACCGAAAAAGCTCCGCCACTGACACGACATACTAACACCAAACACTGCACGTCGACAACAAGGACACGGACCTAGGGTCTGGTGTACAGGCAACTGAGCTTATCGGTGTAGCAGTGGAACAAATTTATGAGACGTACATTCGTACGTGACTGTCAGGACATGCACTGGGGCTGACTGTGTCTTTGCTCGGTCCAAAGTGTCATGTCAGCTGCCTAACTGTGACACCGCCGTAACTTCCATGGATTCATTTAACACAGTCAGTCATGCTCCTCAGTCAATGTATTGTCCTCGTTCAGTGGTGGCTGTATACATTCAGATCATCATGACAACAAATAGCTGAGCCGCGATGAAAACCAAGTCTTAGCCATGGTCGGATGTTTCATTCCTGGTCACTGAGAGAGACAAGAGAGGGACGGTGAGAGAGAGGTTCAGAGAGAGAGAGAGTGGTTCAGAGACACAGAGAGTACCTGCGACAGAAGCACACGCAGAACCATCTCAGCGATAAGCACCACTCAAAAGGCGAGTTAAGTGTTATCATCACCGACTGGCGGAGTAAGACCTCACTATTCATACATGGTGTCCGCGGGAATGGCGAGTTCAAAGTCTGCTCGGAAAACAAGTGAGGATCGAGGCGGCCTTTAGTTCACGCCAGGAATGCAACTAACTAGCGCAGCCAGACCAGCACAGGCACACGACAGGGATGACTTCTTTGCTGTTGCATACCGGCTATGTGAGCAGTAGCCCCTTTCACAACAGTAACTGAGGTATACCGCGAGTACCAGTGGCATTACGACAAAAATCATGTACCGTTATATTTTCTATGGGCCTGTGGAATGAAGCTTAGTCGGGCCGCAAGAGCCGCCACCAGACCAGAAACACATACAATAACTTGATTATATACACATACAGAAGCACATCACTGACAGGCGGGAGAGAGAGAGAGAGAGAGAGAGAGAGAGAGAGAGAGAGAGAGAGAGAGAGAGAGACAGACAGACAGACAGACAGACAGACAGACAGACAGACAGAGACAGAGACAGAGACAGAGAGACAGACAGACAGACAGACAGACTACAGAGACAAAGACAGCCGACACTGAGACAGATAGAGAACCTGAACTCCGGCGAGAACATTATTTTACAAGAATTGTAGTTTAGGTTCAGTCAAAACCTGTCTCACAACTAATCCTTGCTAAGCCACTGACTAAAAATAATAATGAAAACACAGAGCTCGGGGGGGGGGAGAGAGAGAGAGAGAGAGAGAGAGAGAGAGACACACACACACACACACACAGAGCCAAAACTGATGGCTGGATGGTGGTTGGAGGCCTGTTTGTGGAAGGCCGACCGGGGTCGGGGAGTGGCTTTACTACTGCCGTGAACTAAAAAGCAAGTGGAGGGTGTCTGCCACGATGAACTTGTAGTGTGGAGTTGCCGGGACCGGGGTGCAGCGACGAGTGAGTAGGTCTGGGTTACCTGAACCATGTGGTGGGTGCAGTCAGGAATGGGGGGCCTCCGGGATTTCCAGAGGTGTGAAATCTGTCACACAGCCAACTGAACATGTTTCCCCCGTGCCCCCCCCCCCCTCCCCCCGAAAATAGAAAAAAGAAGAAAAAAAAGGTCCGGAAGCTTGGCCATCTCTTTGGTATCAGTTGGCTGTTGAGCATCGAACTCAGCGTCTGTGTGGCTGCACTGCACTAATAGATTCAGCTGCCACACTCAGTCACTGAACATGCAGTTATAACTTACAGCTCATAGTCTTTGGTTATAGTGAGATATGCTTCACTGTGTGCGCATGTCAGTTTACATTTGCCATTATATCCCAGTTCCGATGTGTGTGTGTGTGTGTGTGTGTGTGTGTGTGTGTGTGTGTGTGTGTGTGTGTGTGTGTGTGTGTGTGTGCGTTGCGTGCGTACGTTGCGTGCGTGCGTGCCGTGTGTATGTGTGCATGTTTTGATTTAATGTTGTTATTAATTTGCTTTTAGCCTATCCATAATTGTAATTATTTTGTTTAAACACATTTTTTTCTGTATAAGTCTTACGTTGAATTATCACGTGTTTAAGTTGAATTTTACATGTAACACTGATGGTGTGTTCCTTTTAGACGACATTGAAGTATTATCTTTATTTTAAAACACACACACACACACACACACACACACACACACCACCATTGCCTGTGTCAGTGGAAAACATGCACAGCCTATCACTGACCGATCACTCTGGGATCGTCACGCGAACGGTGACATTTCGGCTGGGACAACAGAGCGGACAGAAAAGCTGGCTTACGCTGGGCCTCAACAGAGGCACACTTGCTGTAGTACCTCAATACCGCCAGGGACAGGCTGGCGGCGACAGAGGCCGATCCGGCGGATCCGGATACGATAACTCGTGGGAAGCGATGGCATGGCTGAAACCAGTGAAACGGAAGCCGGTGCGAGGCTACCGGACGTGCACTGACAGTAGCAGCAGCCAACAGATAATTCATTAGCCTCCTTCATTAACGTGTTCCCAACTCAGCAAAGCTGAAAGGACCGGACCGGGAAGGCCGAAGTTAGGACCAGGAAGAAATTGTTGCCAGTGGGCAAAGCATGCGGGGCTATATTCTGACCTACTCCAGGTCCTGCATGAAGGAGAACATTAACTTCGGTCAGCTCTAGGTTCTCAACAAGGGCCGGGAACCTTAATTTCTGCCTCCGCAGTATCCCACTGCGAGTTTATATGCTTTGAACGATCGGGTCCACGTGATGATGTAGATCAGCTTCATGTCCTCGGATGTCGGGTTGACATATTAGGGACGAACTGTGACTGACCAATGCTTGTGCATGGTTCAATGTTGCTTTACGTCCACATAATTTTAAACCATGAGGCTCATTCGGACGGGGAGCCCAGGACGGCCACCTCAGTCGACTTTCACACAGCTCCTGAACTCTCGAAAAGGTCCACGTAGCCATGGACATGCGTATAATTTACAGCACATGTAGGTCCATGCACCAAGCCGTTCATAAGTGCATGACGATGAATTGTGCTGATGATGATGAAGTGATGCTTTATGTCCTCAGATGTCAGTTGACATATTAGGGACAAGTTGTGACCAATGCCGAAGCACGGTGCAATAAATCTTTACGTCCACGGAAACCAGAAGGCTCGTTAGGACGGACAGTCCAGGACGTCCACCTCGACTCCCACACAGCTCCTGAACCATGATGAATTGTGCAAAGCCTTGCCGGACTTAGGCAGTCGCTGGGGTGGTCGGGAACGTACCCAGCCGCCGCGCGGGTCTGACTGTACAGCACTTGAATCCCTTTTAACCGTTTGACGTCACTATCACCTTGGAATAAGGTCACGGTCAACGAGAGTAGTATAATTACTAGGTACGACCGGAAAGCCCAACGGCTCGTAGGCCACCAAGTACTATCACCGTCACACGAAGTGTTCCTGGCCACTGACATATATATACACACTGTCACTGACTACAGGCAGTAGTTGTATTCAGTTAACGCTAATGAATGTGTCAAAGGTTTGAACGGCAGAAGCAGAAGCATAAGAAGATACAAAACGCCACCCACACTACCCAACTTAAAAAAGAGAGACATTGGTTAAACCATCTCTCTCTCTGTGACTCTCTCGGTCTGTGTCTGTGTCTGTCTGTCTGTGTCTGCCGGTCTGTCTGTCTGACTCTCTCTCTCTCTCTCTCTCTAGTCTCTGCCTGTATCTCTCAGTGTCTGTGTGTGTGTTTTGGTGTGTGTGTGTGTGTGTGTGTGTGTGTGTGTGTGTGTGTGCGTGCGTGCGTGCGTGCGCGTGTCACTCAGTGTGTGTGTGTGTGTGTGTGTGTGTGTGTGTGTGTGTGTGTGTGTGTGTGTCTGTCTGTCTGTCTGTCTGTCTGTCTGTCTGTCTGTCTGTCTCTCTCTCTCTCTCTCTCTCTCTCTCTCTCTCTCTCTCTCTCTCAGCAGTACCTTAGCAAAGGATTGCCGGTTGTAGTCAGACAGGTCTGAACCAACCTAAAACTATAATCCTTATAAAAACAAAGTTTCCCACTTCTGAGTCCCATAATCGGCTGGACTGAATCAATGTCCAGCCAAGCGAGGCCTGATAGCATGCATCATGCACACAGCCGCAGACCCCGTGACGCATAGAGCACAGTGGTGGCCTGGGCACATGGCACTAGTTGTTACAACTGACGAGAAACATGCAAGGGGGCGGGTGGGTCAGACTGAGGGGGTTGGGGATTGGTGGGGGGGGGGGGGTGCAAGTCAACAGGCACCAGCCGTAGATAAGACACAGCTAGCAACGCGCCAGGCAGTGGTTCACTCAGCCACTGAGACAGAAATAGACGTCTGCGCCACATTCCAACATTACTCATCCTTAAAATAAATCCACAGCCTCCCAGCTTATCATCCAGACTTCCCGGCTCACGTCGCGAAAGAACGAGCGAATACGGAAATTTTTATTGAATAAGGTCATAGCCCCATTTGAAGTTGGGGGAGAGAGAGAGAGAGAGAAGAAGAAGAAGCTACGCTTGCTTTTACCTGAAGCCTGCTAATACCAGGTGGAGCGCTTATGGACTTTTCCGATCGCGAGGATGCTACCATTTTAACTGAACTGAAGCCTTAACCCTACGGCTGACGTTAAGGAGCACACTCACGGCAAATGAAGCTCAGAAAGTGAAGGAGACTCTGGCCGGGATAAAACTCGATACTAGTTATAATTGTGTTTTTTATGTACTTACTATGCAACCATTTGAACAAATGGACGCCTTCAGCAAAATTCAGAAGAAGAAGAAGAGGAGAACGTAGAGGAGGAGGAGGAGGAATACAATACAAAAAAAACATAACTGATAATAAATGCATAAAATTAGTGTGAATTTGCCTTTTGGGTCACTCGGATTCCACGAAAAAGGACAATCAGACAATTCAACATAACAAAAGTAAACGTACACTAATAAAGCAAAACGTAGTAAAACATCGTAAAACTTCACTTCTGAAATCGATTAAGTGCACAGTCATCACTCACATTCCTACCCCCCACCGCACACACAAGTATATCTACACACATACACACAGACCCACCTATACCCACACATTATAGCCATCAGCCACAATACAACTCACACAGCACTTGAGAAGAACGAGAACACGAAGGAGGCGGCATGGGAGGATCAGAAGGGAGCAGAAAGGAAAACGATCCGTACACTGAGTGAGTCTCCCAAAGAGTCATTGGTTTAAACAAAATTTTATTCACTCATCGTAATCATAAGCTCAACAAATAAATACAGGAAACACAAAAGCAGTATGCTTATTTGAGTGTTACCAAGGAGTCATTCATTATACAGTGTAAATAAATTCTGATCGTGTTCAAAATCAGCCCCGTCCCTGTGTTACGTCATCAACAAGATTAACTGTTTCATCGTCACTTCCTCACTCGGCACCACGGGACGTTTCAAACTGAGATGTTGCACCGATCATCAAAGCAAACGGCTGGGGCTGTGGGCGTTGACAAAGGCCACGGGACCCCATCACTGTTGACCTCGCCCTTGGCCGGACAGTCCGGCCATTCATTGTGGAATGCACACTGTTTGGTCACTCCGTTCACGCACTCTTCGCCACGCATAATCGTCACGAAAAAGCAACAGAACTTTCAGGCATAATCGTCACGAAAAAGCAACAGAACTTTCAGGCATAATCGTCACGAAAAAGCAACCTTCGCTTCAGCCATTATCGTCACGAAAAAGCAATCTTCGCTTCAGCCATTATCGTCACGACAAAGCAATCGCTCTCTCGGGCAATATCGTCATGAAAAAGCAATAGCTTTCCCAGGCATTATCGTCACGAAGAAGCAACAGCTCTCTCGGACAGCAGTCATGAAAAAGCAATCGCTCTGTCAGGCGTTATCATCACGAAGAAGCAATAGCTCTCTCAGGTATAATCATCACGAAGAAGCAATAGCTCTCTCAGGTATAATCATCACGAAGAAGCAATAGCTCTCTCAGGTATAATCATCACGAAGAAGCGGCACTCTGTGTCTCACTCTCCGGCGTAATTATAATGAAGAAGCAATTATTGATGTCTCAGACATAATCGTCTCAAAAAGTTTGCAATCGGTGTCTCAGGTATGATCGTAACGAACAATCGGTGTCTCAGGTATGATCGCCATGAACAATCGGCGTCTCAGACAATCACACTCGCAATGGAAAAGCAATTGGTGTCACAGGGATAATCATATTGAAAAAGCAATTGTTACCTCAGGCGTAATCACAATGAGAAATCAATCGGTGTCTCAGGTACAGTTATAACGAAGAAGCTGACAGATAACTGATTTTTAGCGCTCAGTCAACCATGGCGGTTATATCATGGTACAATCTGTGTCTCGGACACAATAGTAATGAGAAACAAAATCGGTGTTTCCCGTTGTATGGTATAACTTTTAAATAGACGAATGCCTTGCTCTCACTACGTATTATTATCTGCTGTTCTTATCATTGCTTTCACACACAGAGAGGGAGAGAGAGGGGGGAAGGAGAAAGAGAAACACATGGAGGGAGAAAGGGAGAGGGAGGGGGAAAGAGAGACAGAAAGACAGAGAGAGAGAGACACACACAGAGAGACAGAGACAAAGATAGAGAGAGAGACAGACAAACAGACAGATATGTTTAATTAACTCATAAATCTATACCATTCATTACAAACATTAATTGTATAAAAAATTAAGACAAAATATTAAACCAATAACAGCAACTTTTGATAGTTGTCTATGACTCGTTCTTTGTGATTTTTACTTCCTCTATAAAATTCGACAAAGCAAAATATATGCTTCTTTGATGAAGACTCTGATAACAACAGCAAATGTACACGTTGAAGGTGGCTGATTTTTTTTCTTTTTCTGGTGCATTGGGACAACACCCCCCACCCCCCACCCCCAATTTTTTTAAATAAAAAATGGGGGGGGGGGAGGTTACCAAGAAAATCTGAAACAAGAATGACAACTAGCGTTCTAAAAAAAGAAAAAAGAAAAAAAATGGCAACTAGCGTTCTAAAAACAAAAACAAGAACGACAATTAGCGTTCTAAAAAACAAAACAAACAAAAAAACAAAAAACTAGCGTTCTAAAAAAAAAAAAAAAAAAAAAAGAAGAAGAAAAAGAATGACTGCTAAGGTTATCAAGATCCTGGGTTGTGGAACTAAACTCGATATGTTCATCAAGTATCTCCTCCCCCCCCCCCCCCTTGCCACAAACAGCCGTCGTTGAAGGTGACCCGTCATGCAATCAGCAAGTAAAACATTCCTCGTCAGCTACCTTCGTCTTCACCGTGTAGAGGGCAAGCAAGCTCACGGGGGACATTGAAACTGTTGCTTCAGCAAAACAAAGTGGAGTACGTGGATCGGTCAGGTTGTTTTGGCTTCCTGACAATCAGCCCACAGAACAGTGTCTTGTCAAGCGTGGGCCATGCTAGTCAGTTGGACGATGGCAACGCCGCGGATTTTTTGTCAGTAAACACGGTGCTTAACGTCCACAGAAACCATGAGGCTAATTATTAGGGTCCGGGAGAAACTGATGGGGAAGGGGGTATGGAGGTTGGGAGAAGAGGGAGATTATATACCTATCGGTACACTGTCACCACCAGAATGACTCCTGCATCAAGATGGGCAGCGATGAGGGCCATTTTAATGTTTCATTAATTGTGAGGGACAAAGTCACAAGACAGTGTCCACAGACCACAACTTATGAAAAGAAAGGAGAGCCGAAGTGGTATCGAACCGAGGTCCTTCCGCTTACCAGCCTAACGCCTTACCGCTAGGCCAAACCGGCTCACAGGGTTGTTGGTGTTGTTGATCGCTTATACATAACGCTGCTCTCCGCTCTCGAGCAGACTTTGAGCGCTCGCATAATACGTGATTCTGCATGAGTGAATAGCTTTTTAAAGCACGTTTTTTTTAAATAATCCACCGAAGTGAGCGACTTACAGTGTTCGTGGCATAATATGTGATTCTGCATGAGTGAATAGCTTTTCAAAGCAAGTTTTTTTTAATAATCCACCGAAGTGGGGAACTTACAGTGTTCGTGGCTCATGCTTGCCTAAAGCGCTGGACACCCAAGTGGCCAAGGGTTCGACTCCCGGACGAGACAGGGTGAAGGTCTGTTTCAATTCTTCAGAGTCGAAGTTTGTGCACGCTCGTCAGTGCCTGTCTCGTTTTGGTGTGCAAGGCACGCACTAAAGCTAGTTGCGCACGCACTAAAGCTAGTTGCGCACGTTAAAGACCCCAGGCCCACCGTTGCAAACGAGATATGCTAACAGCTGGTGGGACTGAAAAGCACGGACACAATATACTATAGTAGCAGAATGACACAACGTGTGCAATGTACACTATGTACATGCAGACAAGGGTACGTGACACCCCTTCGTATTAGTGAGACTGGCGGAGGGAGGTTGGTTAGTGTGTGTGTGTGTGTGTGTGTGTGTGTGTGTGTGGTGTGTGAAAGAGAGAGAGAGAGAGCTTGGAAAAATAATATTCTTCTGTCTCTTCCCCCCCCCCACCCCCCTTGGCTCTCTCCTTTTCTCTCCCATACTATCCCCTCCGTCTCTCTCCTTCTCTCTGTCTGCCTCTTGTTCGTCCAGCCTCCCCACCCCTCCACCCCCACCACGCCCCCCTCCTACCCACCTCTCTGTCGTGTAATTTTGTGTAGAAGTGTCAAGGCCCCCCAAAAAAAAAAACACCCCCCCGTCGTCCAGAACGGAGGGAAGGTACGGCAGCACACAGCACCAGAAGCATGCCAGCCATGCAGCCGCGCGACGGCGTGGGAGACAGCGACGGTGCACACCTTGCCCACTAATCACCTGGCGCAGGTGCAACATCAGGTAACGACAACAACCACTGCGTGAAGACACACACAGCCAGGTCAGAACGGGCCCCTCGCCGGCACAAAATTCCGCCGCTGTGGTGTGTCTTGTGTCGCAGTGGGCTTCCGCCGGGCTGTACGAGTAGGAAACGATAACTACGGGTCGACTGAGCCACCTTGCACTGTCGAGCCACCTTGCACTGTCGAGCCATCTTGCACTGTCGAGCCACCTTGCACTGTCGAGGCATCTTGCACTGTCGAGCCACCTTGCACTGTCGAGTCATCTTGCACCGTCGAGTCCCTCGCAGTTAATGGAACATTAGAATGGCTCTCATCG
>JABMCL010002957.1:1037500-1042500 GCA_018857735.1 Alviniconcha marisindica
GGCGGCTAGACGAGAGACTATCCAACATGTGACATTGCCAGTGTCACCTGATTTATCCAACACCGGACCGTTCAGTTACTGGGATAGAGGCGAGAGAGACGACATCCAACAGGACAGCCAGTGTCACCTGACTTCCCCAACAGGAGAGAGGGATAGATGGCGGCTCACGAGAGAGACACCAAAACAGTGACTAGCCAGGTCACCTGTCACTTCCCCAACAGGAGTTCATGTTACTGGGTGTCATGGCGGTGTGTGACGTATCCAAACTTTACATTGCTTTTAGTGCCCTGCCCTCCCCCCCCTTCATTTTTGGGTAGTCAGGGCGGGTCAAAAAACCTCCTCCTCCTTATTATTGTGCTATTGCCTTTTTCCGTGTCACCAGGGTCAACTCCTAACACCGGACCGTTCATGTTACTGGGATACGTCATGGCGGCTCACGTACGCATGACGACTATCCAACATTGTGACTATTGCCTTTTTAGTGTCACCTGTCACTTTACTCCTAACACCGGACCGTTCATGTTACTGGGATACGTCATGGCGGCTCACGTACGCATGACGACTATCCAACATTGTGACTATTGCCTTTTTAGTGTCACCTGTCACTTTACTCCTAACACCGGACCGTTCATGTTACTGGGATACGTCATGGCGGGTCACGTACGCATGACGACTATCCAACATTGTGACTATTGCCTTTTTAGTGTCACCTGTCACTTTACTCCTAACACCGGACCGTTCATGTTACTGGGATACGTCATGGCGGGTCACGTACGCATGACGACTATCCAACATTGTGACTATTGCCTTTTTAGTGTCACCTGTCACTTTACTCCTAACACCGGACCGTTCATGTTACTGGGATACGTCATGGCGGCTCACGTACGCATGACGACTATCCAACATTGTGACTATTGCCTTTTTAGTGTCACCTGTCACTTTACTCCTAACACCGGACCGTTCATGTTACTGGGATACGTCATGGCGGCTCACGTACGCATGACGACTATCCAACATTGTGACTATTGCCTTTTTAGTGTCACCTGTCACTTTACTCCTAACACCGGACCGTTCATGTTACTGGGATACGTCATGGCGGCTCACGTACGCATGACGACTATCCAACATTGTGACTATTGCCTTTTTAGTGTCACCTGTCACTTTACTCCTAACACCGGACCGTTCATGTTACTGGGATACGTCATGGCGGCTCACGTACGCATGACGACTATCCAACATTGTGACTATTGCCTTTTTAGTGTCACCTGTCACTTTACTCCTAACACCGGACCGTTCATGTTACTGGGATACGTCATGGCGGCTCACGTACGCATGACGACTATCCAACATTGTGACTATTGCCTTTTTAGTGTCACCTGTCACTTTACTCCTAACACCGGACCGTTCATGTTACTGGGATACGTCATGGGGGGCTCACGTACGCATGACGACTATCCAACATTGTGACTATTGCCTTTTTAGTGTCACCTGTCACTTTACTCCTAACACCGGACCGTTCATGTTACTGGGATACGTCATGGCGGGTCACGTACGCATGACGACTATCCAACATTGTGACTATTGCCTTTTTAGTGTCACCTGTCACTTTACTCCTAACACCGGACCGTTCATGTTACTGGGATACGTCATGGCGGCTCACGTACGCATGACGACTATCCAACATTGTGACTATTGCCTTTTTAGTGTCACCTGTCACTTTACTCCTAACACCGGACCGTTCATGTTACTGGGATACGTCATGGCGGGTCACGACATCGAAACTGAGTGAGGTTCAACTGCCATTCTTCAATTCAATTTCAACTGCCATTTCTGCACATGCAAATATCGCTGTCGACCCCGTGACCCGACGTGACCCAGCTCATCAAGAATGACCCCCAGGTCAACGCTGTGCCCTATCTCACTTTCGGTTTCGTAGCCCGAACTGACCTTGCTCATTAAGAATGAGCCCTAGTCAGTGCTGTGCCTAGTGTGGCTTTTGACTCGAAATTGTGACCCGACGTGACCCCCCTCATGAATATTCATAAGAATGATCCAGTAACTGGTCGTAATGTTAGCATGGCTCCTGCTGCTACTCGTCGTGATGCAGAATCATTCCCTGCTAGAGACTGAGGCGTCTCGGCACAATTGAATGCATGCCCCGTAAATTAGGAAACAGTCCAGCCGACCGGCCAGGCCTTGAAAAAGCCCCACGACGGGTGAAAATTAATTTGGAGTAAAAGTTTTCAAACCAGGACATGCTTGGACTGTTGTTATACGCTCTCTCTCTCTCTCTCTCTCTCTCTCTCTCTCTCTCTCTAGATCTAGATAGATAGATAGATAGATAGATAGATAGATAGATAGGTAGGTAGGTAGGTAGGTAGGTAGGTAGGTAGGTAGATAGATAGGTAGGTAGGTAGGTAGGTAGACAGATAGATATAGATAGATAGATTTTTTATAGGTAATAGGTAGGTACCCAGATAGGCAGACAGACAGATAGATAGACAGATAGATAGATAGACAGATAGAAAGACAGATAGATAGACAGATAGATATAACCAAAAGTTTTAAAACTGCTGTGAAACTGAATGCCAGCACGGTACACACGGTGAAGCACCGTGAAGACGGCCCTGAGGCTGCCGGTGCTGTGACACAATTAAGTATCATCATCCTACTGAGCAAGCTCCGCAAACCCCTGAATCTGATTATGTAAATCGAATGGACAAGTTACAGAGGCGGCTGTCGGTGCCACCTATTACTACGGCTCCACGGTGTGACCCCTAAATTTGATTATGCAAATCTTATGGACAAACTGCCGTTCTGCAGATACCGGGCTGCAGCGCTAACCTATATATATCCATACCACCGCAACCTTTGTATCCATAGTTCAGGAGCTGTGTGAGAGCAGAGAGCAGCGTTATGTATAAGCGATCAACAACACCAACAACCCTGTGTTTCATAGTTCAGGAGCTGTGTGAGAGTCGAGGTGGCCGTCCTGAGCTGTCCGTCCTAACGAGCCTTCTGGTTTCCGCGTGGACGTAAAGAATTATTGAACCGTGCTTCGGCATTGGTCACAACTTGTCCCTAATATGTCAACTGACATCTGAGGACATTAAGCAACACTTCATCACCATCACCAACCCTTGTATTTGATTATGCAAATGCCGGACGGTCAGATTACCGTTTCTGAGTACGGACCTGCGTCGGTGCTAACTTGTGACAAGCTGTAGTCGCCCCTAGATACACCCTACCTACATCTACGGGACAAACTGACACCGATTCATCATCATCCATCCGTGGACATTGAATTTAGAGCCGCTGCCGCCCCGGGCTTCTACATCATTAATTTTATATTGACTGCCCTTCCTGTCAGCTCAAACTGGTCTCTTCCGACCACGAGCAGTACGTGCATGGTGTACACACCCAGGCCACGTGCCCTGCAGGCGAGGGCAGTACCCATTTTACCTACATGTTGGTCCGTGTATTTTAGTTTTTCGCGGAGGAGGGGGAGTGAGGGGGAGGCTGACAGAAGTCACGTATCTTGAGAAAGAGAGAGGGGGGAGGGGGGGAGGAGGGAGAGAGAGAGAGAGGGAGGGAGGGGGGAGGAGAGGGGAGAGGGAGAGAGGAGAGAGAGAGAGAGCACACACAACACACACACGACACAACACACACACACAACACAAACAACACACAGAGAGATGAGAGAGCAGAAAGACAACAACACACACACACACACACACACACACACACACACACACACACAACACGATGACAGATTCGCACAAAACGCACACACACACACACACACACACACACACACACACACACACACACACAACACACACACACACACACACACACAACGATGACAGATTTAGGCAAAACGACACACACACACACACACACACACACACACACACACACACACACACACACACACACACACCATTATTAGTAGTACTATAACAACGCAGGTAGGCTGCTGATGTGAGTCGGCCTCAGTTCGTGCTAATATCTTCACCGTTGAGAAATAAAGTTTAATCAGTCACTCAGTCAATCCCTTTATTTTCACTGGACTATCATAGGCTCTCACTCCTTCACGTCCTGGCCACTGCCATAGGTCTCAGGGAGATGGGAGGCGGGAGGGGGTACGGAGGTGGGGGAAGAGGGAGGTCATATACCTATCATCGCTACGCTGTCACCACCAGAATGACTCCTGCATTAAGATGGGTATAGCGATGAGAGCCGTTTTAGTGTGTCATTAATTGTGAGGGGCAAAGTCACAAGACAGTGTCCACAGACCACAACTTTTGAAGAGAAAAGAGTGCCGAAGCAGATTCGAACCGAGGTCCCTCTACTTACCAGCCTAACGCATTACCGCTGGGCCAAACCGACTGACTGTGTGTGGACACTGCATGCGTGGCTATAATTTATATATGTCCCCCCCCCCCCCCCCCCCCCCCTCTCTCTCTCTCTCTCTCTCTCTCTCTCTCTCTCTCTCTCTCTCTCTCTCTCTCTCTCTCTCTCTCTTGTCGTAAAAGCAAGGGTTCGCGTCGGTGGCGACCTCACAGAACCGTTTATGTGTCCTCGAGGATTGAAACAGGGGGAAATATGCAGCCCGATTTTGTTTTCACTTTTTATTAATGAACTTGCAAATGAGATCATACAAAAAGGTAAACATGGTATATCCCTATCCCCTGACCTAATTCAGATGTTGATCATGCTTTTTGCAGATGACGTGATACTTTTGTCATTTACCATAACTGGCCTTCAGCATCAACTTAACATTTTGAATGACACTGCAAATAACCTCGGTCTTGTTGTAAATCTTAGCAAGTCGAACGTTGTTGTTTTTAGA
This sequence comes from Alviniconcha marisindica, assembly GCA_018857735.1. Lineage (NCBI taxonomy): Eukaryota > Metazoa > Mollusca > Gastropoda > Provannidae > Alviniconcha > Alviniconcha marisindica. The sequence goes on from JABMCL010002957.1 coordinate 1,042,356, forward strand.
AATGGTGGACATCTCGCTTTAAGAGAGAAGTGGTTCTACAATGGAACAAGACTAGAAGTTGTTAATCAATATAAATACTTGGGCGTGATATTTTCTACGGGACTAACATTTTCCTACTGCCTCGAAGATATGGCCAGCAGAGCCA
>JABMCL010002957.1:1050000-1060000 GCA_018857735.1 Alviniconcha marisindica
TCTCTCTCTCTCTCTCTCTCTCTCTCTCTCTCTCTCTCTCTCTAACAAACACAAAATTCAACAAGCTCAATGCCTCTATCTTCTCTCTCTTGGTACAAGAAACATACAAAATTCAACAAGCTCAATACTCTCTCTCTCTCTCTCTCTCTCTCTCTCTCTCTCTCTCTCTCTCTCTCGATACAAGAAACATACAAAATTCAACAGTACCCCCCCCCTTTCTCTCCCAGCGGAAAGACAGTGGCATACGAAAACGTAACAGTCTTCATCCAACAAGGCATTCAAAGACAAGCAAGCAACGCTTCCTTCCAGCAGTTCCAGTAGCAGCCGGTGTCCTCACATGCTCCCTCCCAGCATTGGAATTTAGAAATCAATACTCGACAAATTCCTCCACAATTCTGGCACCAAGGCTGCATACGGCAGAGCATTTGTCCGCTTCACACAAGGAAGACAAAAAGGAGGAAGAAGAAAAGGGGGAGAAAAAGGGAAGGAAAAAAACGGCGGAAAAAAACGGAAAAAATAGAAAGTAAAGGAGTGTCAGCCAGAATGACCTACTTGACGTCATCAGGACTCCCGGACGCGTTTTCACGTGCAACACACAAGCTGAAGACAAGGAAGCCAGCTGCTGGACAGGATACTAACGAGACATCTAGCGGGAAGACAGAGCGATAGTTACCAGCGCTGGCCTGTTTCAGTGCTGACACCAAGCCTACAGCAGTTCGAAGAGATGTCACCGAGTAATGACTTACCTTACTGCACACTGCTGCATGCTGAACTCTGTACGCGATGGCCGCGACACTGCGGCGACACGATTTGCACGTGCACAATCCGCACAGACATGCAGCGGTGTCAGCGCCGAGACTGAGACTGAGACTGAGAGGGTCGGGTAGTTACGACCTCCAGCCAAAGACACTAGCACTCCGTCTGTCCGTGAGTCTCAGACGGAGAGTGACGGCGGCAGGTCGGGTGAGAGACTGACAGAGAGACGGGGGGGAGAGAGAGAGAGAGAGACGGAGACAGAGGGAGGGTGGTGGTGGATGGCGTTATTGATCTAGCGATTAGCGGCAGCAGCGGCTGCCTCCCTTGCATGATGTCCTTCTCTCGGCCGCTTCAGCTACAGCTAGTGTCGCTGGCGAGGGACGGACTTACCCCAGAAGCACATGCTGTCCCCGACGGACTTGGACCTCCGGGCTCCGCCGCACAGAGAAAACAGTGCACACGACGACGACATCACCACCACCGCCGCGAGGCTCGCCCAGCGCTGCTAGTGCTGGCTATAGAGTTGCTGCTGGCTTGGCTCCAGGCTTCGGCGTTGTCGCCCGCCGCCCTCTCTCTGGCTCTGGCTGTGGCTCGCTCTAATGCCTGCTTGCTCCAATCGATCTCCCGTCTTCCTCCCTCGCTCCCTCTCTCTCTCTCTCTCACTCACTCACTCACTCCCTCGCTCTCGCTCTAATGCCTGCTTACTCCAATCAATCTCCTGTCTTCCTTCCTCCTTCCTTCCCTCTCTCACTCACTCATTCTCTGGCGCCCTCTCTCCCTTTCCCACTCACTCCCTCGCGCTCGCTCTAATGCATGCTCGCTCGATCTGAATGAAAGCCGTGACCGCCTCTGCGCGGCCTTGGCCCTGTTGGGCTGCCGTCAGCTAGGCCGGTGTCCTGACCGGCTGAGTTCGAGGCCAAGGTGAGCATCATCCACGCGTGCCTCCGGCCCCGCCGCTGTTTTCTGTCATCGACCTCAGATTCAGATGGTGATCGGTTTTTCAAAACACCAGCCGAATACACTCTTACCGAAGATAAGGCGCCATTTGAGTGTTAATATATACACCGCGGCCAGTTCTGTTCTTGCCTCCGCACGACTGAATGGCAGACACCTGCTCTCATGCTTCTTTCTGGCCTGCCGTGATCACGATCTTAGTTATTATTATCTACACAATGTAGCAAGGAACGAAGAGCACCTGCCGCTATCCTCTCGCTGCATCAGATTCTAGTTTCTTGAAAATTGAACGCCCAGTCCATCGTGACGGTCACCTCTCCTCGAATCTTAACACTGTCATCTTGAGAAATGTGTTTAATCACCGAGTCCCTCCGGCAGTCAAGCAACATTCAACCGGTTAGTCTATTGAAATCAACCATATAACGGTCAGTCTATTTAAATCAACTAGTCAATCAGTCAGTCTATTCAGAGTCTACTCAAATCAACCACTCAGTCTATTCAAAGTCTATTCAAATCAACCACTCAATCAGTCAGTCTATTCAAAGTCTATTCAAATAAACCTTTCACTCGGTCAGTCTATTCAAATCTACCACTCAGTCGGTCAGTCTGTTCAAATCTACCACTCAGTCGGTCAGTCTGTTCAAATCTACCACTCAGTCGGTCAGTCTACTTAGCGACAAAACGATCAACCAGTCAGCTAATGAGCGCGCTAGCTCCCCTCTTTCCTATAACGAGGAGTCTGCTGACGATGACTGCACATCGAAACGGATACGCAAGACAAAGACCAGGGAACAAAATAACGGCTCCTCGGTATAGACGCCACGTCAGCACGGCTGGAGACAGAAAATTGGCAGCTACAGCAGCAGCAGCAGCAGCAGCAGCAGCGGGCACAGGCGGCAGGCAGTACAGAAAGCAGACAAGACTTTGTTGTATTGATCTCCCCACTCCCCCTCCCTCACCCCACCCCCATCCGCCTCTCTTCAGCCATACCCCTCCCCCCCCCCCCCCCCCTCCGCCCCCCTTTCCCCATCTTCCCTCCTGTGACCAGCTCCTTCCCAGCTCAGCTCAGTGACTTGTTCTGTTTTCTCAGCCGCCTGCTGTCCGCAACACCGAGCAGAAGAAAACACGGCGACAACGACTCCAGCAGTAAGGATGCGGCCAAATAGTAAGTAAGTAAATATGGTGCTTAACGTCCACAGAAACCATAAGGCTTATGAGGGGCGGGGAGAGGAGGGGGCATGGAGGTGGGGGAAGAGGGGGGTTATATACTGATCACTATAATATACACTGTCGCCACCATAATGACGCTTGCATTAAGGTGGGCAGCGATGAGAGCCATTTGAATGTTTCATTAGTTGTGAGGGACGAAGTCACAAGACAGTGTCCACAGACCACAGCTTTCGAAGAGAAAGGAGAGCCGAAGCGGAATCGAACCAAGGTCCTTCTACTTACCAGCCTCAGTAACGCCTTACCGCTAGGCCAAACCGGCTCAAATGATGCGGCCACAGAAAGGATGGCTATATGTATATATATATACAGAGTCATGCCCGCAGTCTGCTGTGGACACAACGTTAACCCTGACCAACAATCTAAACACAGCGATGGACTGTAGCTGTGTGATCAGGCTAGCTGAGCACAGCTGGAGCGATCGACTGATCTGCATGGTCACACGGATCGCAGGGGTATTGGAGAACTAAGACTGAATACAGTCAGACACGATGACCAGTCCACAGAAACACCCGAGAAGCGCCAGGGCGACGGACATGTCTGTGTGTAATATGGCCTGGTCACACATACCCCTCGAAAACAGCTATAGTCACAGACGCATGTTCTGATCTCACAGATCTATTCTCGAGGAGAATCAGGAGTTACAGACGTGTGATTTGATTATACGGATACCCGAAAACAGTTAGCGGTAGACGCATGTTCTGACCATACAGATACCCGAGAAGAAAGCTGGAGCTACAGACGTGTGATTTGATTATACGGATACCCGAAAACCGCTGGAGCGACAAAAGTAAATCTTTGATCACAAAGACACCTTAGAAGGCAACGCGGAGCAGACTTATACTCTGACGAAGTAAGTATACCACTTCGGTGGCTATTCAGAAACGCGCTATAAAAAGCTACAGGTACTCATTCAGAATCGCATACAAGAGCGCATACAAGGGTCTGTTCGAGAGCGGAGAATAGCGCTATATAAAAGCGATCAACAACAACAACAAAGCCCCACACAGAAACAGTCAATGACTGAAAGGGATACCGAAAAAGACCTCTGGGCAAAATGCATGACTTATGACCCGATCAAACCAAAGAAATACCTCAAAAGAACTGCAGCGACAGACAGACGTGTGACCTGACCATGGACCCTGTCTAATTAGGAGTCTGTGACTGACCAAGGAGATGCAGTCATAATTAGCTGTCAATGCCGATCCGACCATTCCGGTGCCCGCTGCCCGAGAACAAGCCAGTGGGCGGAAAAGGCGCTCCCTTGGCGGACCTCCGTGTCCACTAAGTCCTGTGGTCAGTGTTCTTTCTCTTGCCAGGCTCAAACTACCTGGAACCACCGAACTCCCGGATTCTGTCCGTCATGCTACCTCTGTCAGTTCTTTCAAATCTTCCTGGAAAACCTTTCTCTTTTCACAAACCTTTCCTTCAGAGTTCCGTTGTCGTGAGAGGTGTATGTGTGCGTGCGTGCGTGCGTGCGTGCGTGCGTGTGTGTGTGTGTGTGTGTTGTGCGTGTGCGTGCGTGCGTGCGTATGTATTTTTGTTTCTGCGTTTGTATTAGAATATTTGTCGTTGAAATACATACATGTACGTGTTCCCCCAATCATGTAAGCGCTTAGGGCTATTACTGGGTAGTCGCGCAAAGTACCTACTGTCATCATTGTTATTATTCCGCTACAAAGTCTGTCAGCAGAGCAAAACTAGGTCATTAACAATGACAGAGCAGGTGATATCATGACGCTGATTATAACACAGCACCATGTATAGCGTTCTGACAAAATGTGTTTCGCTCTGATATAACCGTCATGGTTGGCTGGGCGTTAAAAGCCACACTCACTCTCTCTCTCTCTCTCTCTCTCTCTCTCTCTCTCTCTCTCTCTCTAAAAACTACAAACTTCACTATTCAGCAGACTTCTTCTCCTCTCTGTCTCTGTCTGTCTCTCTCTTAATAAAACAAACGTACAAAGTCCAACAGGCTCAACTCTCTCTCTCTCTCTCTCTCTCTCTCTCTAACACAAAATTCAACAAGCTCAATGCCTCTATCTTCTCTCTCTTGATACAAGAAACATACAAAATTCAACAAGCTCAATACTCTCTCTCTCTCTCTCTCTCTCTCTCTCTCTCTCTCTCTGCAGGGAACTCACAACTTTCAGTATCAAATTTTCTCGCTTTCAACCCTCCTGGGGTGACCTTGGGTTGTTGACAGGATGTTAAACTCCAGTTGCTCACTAAATATCCCTTTCGGCCACCATGGAAAAGCAGAGGTTGGCTTTGTTTGCTAAGAATGCACAGTGCTGTGAGTTTCGTCTTCCTAACTAATAGCCTTTCTAGCTCGCTCAGTTTCCTTTTGTCCCAGTCCTCTTCAAACGGGAAACGCTGTATGTCATAACCCTGAATCAGAGCTTACTTGACTGAGGAATTGCGTTTCATTCTGGTGTTACCCACCTTGCGGCTGAAAGGGCGCTAAATATCAAATAACAACTGTCTATAATCACCCATGCTGCCACGGTTATACGTCAGAGCTCGGGAGCTGTGTGCATGTCGAGGTTGGCGTCTTGTTCTCCGCGTCCCTAATAGATCGAATGGTTTATGTGGACGTAAAGCAACATTCGAAGAAGAAGCAGAAAAAGACGGCATGCATGGCCCTACAATGGGCCTACCCAGGTTGTCAAAAGTGTCTCTAATACATCAAATGGTCTCTGCGGATGTAAAGCAACAATCGAAGAAGAAGAAGAAGAAAGAAGAAGAAAAAAAAGAAGAAGAAGACGGCATACATGGCCCTACAATGGCCCCACCCGGGTTGTCAACAGCGTCTCTAACAGATCGAACGGTTTCTGTGGACGTAAAGCAACATTCAAAGAAGAAGAAGAAGACGGCATACATAGCCCTGCAATGACCGTACCCGGGTTGTCAAAAGCATTACAACACCGACAGGTACCGATACCCGACATCACCCGAGTCAGGCTACAGTGGCTCTCCCACCTTTCTACCCGGGGTGATCGAGCCATTGTCTGCAGCCGTGACGTACCTGACCGCTGCTGGCTAGGGGGCACCCGGGGTGAGGTATGGAGCGTATGTCCGGGGCCATAGCTGGTGGTCAGCGAGGCGACTAGCTGCTGCTGAGGCGTGTGATGGTCAGACAGCAGTGTGAGGCCGTCCTCTGCTCCGCTGCACCGGCATGGCAGCTGGGACACACGCTGGGACACACTGGGACACACGCACCTGGCCCACAGGCAGGTGACTCGATCTCCACCCGGGACAGTGAATGCCAACGCCACACTCCCAGTTGTTGTGGTGAGCCGGTTTGGCCTAGCGGTAAGGCGCTAGGTTGGTAAGCGGAAGGACCTCGGTTCGATACCGCTTCGGCTCTCCTTTCTCTTCAGAAAGGTTGTAGTTTGTGGACACTGTCTTGTGACTTTGTCCGTCACTTCCTACTGAAACATTAAAATGGTTCTCATCGCTGCCCATCTTAATGCAGAAATCATTCTGGTGGTGACAGTGTAGCGACAGGTATATAATCTCCCTCTCCGCCCACCTCCATACCCCCTTCCCCCCCTTCTCCCCGTCCCTAATAAGCCTTATGGTTTCTGTGGACGTTAAGCACCATGTTTACTTACTTACTTACCAGTTGTTGTTGTTGTTGTGCTGCTTAATGTCCTCGGATGTCGGTTGACATATTAGGGACAAGCTGAGACCAGTGCGTGAGCATGGTTCAATACTGCTTTACGTCTATGGAAACCAGAAGGCTCGTTAGGACGGACAGCTCAGGACGGCCACCTCGACTCTCACACAGCTCCAGAGCTCTGTACACACTCCCAGCCATGGACCTAAGTAGATATAGGTCCATGCTACCAGCATCGCTTTCCCGCGGCACCTTCCTCTGCCAAACTCTGCCAGGACTGGTTACGCCTTCTTCTTCTTCTTCTTTCTTAGTGCTTTACGCCCACAGAAATCATAACGCTCATTAGGGATGGGCGAAGGTTTAAGTAAGTAAGTAAGTAAACATGTTGCTTTACGTCCACAGAAGCAAAGTGGCCTAGAGCTATCAGGGACGGCGGGCGAAGATGTGGGAAGAGGGAGATTATATACCTATCGCTAGACTGCCACCATCACAATGACTCCTGCATTAAGATGGGCAGCGATGAGAGCCATTTTAATGTTTCATTAACTGCGAGGGACAAAGTCACAAGACAGTGTCCGTAAATCACAGCCTTTTTGAAGAGAAAGGAGGGTCGAAGCGGAATCGAGCCCAGGCTCTTCTGCTTACCAGCCTAACGCCTTACCGCTAGGCCAAACTGGCTCACATTGTGACAGCAAGGACGTCGGAAAGCAGTGCTTGGAGTTTGTGCCAGTCGTCAGTAATGACCTTTCCGAACGTGAAGCGGTTTGACCGCAGTGACCTCAGCCTTGAAAACCAGCCAGGCAACAGTGGCCGAGATGTAGGCCCGCAACGACCGGACTTGATTACCAGGGAACCGAAGCGAAGAAGGATCACAGGACGAGAAATCGAACGGCAAACTGCCGATCCATTGAATTCTCTCTCTTTCGCTCTCCACCACAGCTTTTCTGTCCCTACCTTTAAAACTAGTCTCCAGACTTGCCGTTTTCAAAGCAGTAAAGCCTCTTCTGTTTCTTTCGCTGTCCTAGGCCGTGTGTGTGTGTGTGGTGTGTGTGTGTGTGTGTGTGTGTGTGTGTGTGTGTGTGTGTGTGTGTGTGTGTGTGTGTGTGTGTGTGTCTGTCGTGTGTGTGTTTGTGTGTGTGTGTGTGTGTTCTTTTTATTGGCATTGTGTGCGCGCCACCCTGTGTGTGTGTGTGTGTGTGTGTGTGTGTGTGTGTGTGTGTGTGTGTGTGTGTGTGTGTGTGTGTGTGTGTGTTTCATTGTGCTTTGCATGATTATGTTTGTTAATGTTTTTGTTCGTTTATAATACCCTGACTGATTTGCATGTGAATATTTGCGCTTTGCGTGTTTTATTTTCACTATGTTGCAAAGCGCTTTGAGTGTCGGAAAGCGCCTCCATAAATTCCCTATTATTATCATTATTGTTCCCACGTAATGGACTATTATATCATCATTATTATCATGATTCCTCGATAAGGGACTGTCATTATTATTATTATCGAGCACGAACCTTAGAAAAACACACCCGTGGTGGTTTAGTCTTGTTCAGCCAAAACCACGCTCAGTCACCGAGTGAATGCTGCCGCTGAAATAATGTTCTCCATCTTTTCTCGGCTAACCGTCAGCGCCGTCCTGAGACTGACGCGATTGTATTGCCTTTGGTTCATCATCATCATTGTCAGAAAGGGTTACACGTGAATAAATCATGTGGAACAAACCGCCCCTCAATTATTCATTACACCAGCCCGCTGGCATTTGACACGTACTGCCCCCATTGCCCCCTCAACCCCCCCCCCCCCCACCCACCCCTCTCGCCCCTACCCACGCCCCCACCCTTGTAGCTACCGAGTACAGCCCGCAGCCGGCAGTGCTTGACTGGGAACGGCTAGACCACAGGCTCCAGAGAAGAAGAAAACGTTCGTTCAGTTTGTCAGGTAGGGTTCTCAGTTGCAGAACCTCTGATTCAAATCATCCCCCCCCCCCTCGCAACTTAAAATGACATAAAAAAATAAAATTAAACTCCCTGACGAAGGAACAACTAATGGATGTTGGAAATTAAGCGGTGAACGGCGCATGCGTGATTTCAAGGACGGTCACTCTTGCCGCATGCAGCAGGCGACACACCAAGCCCGAGAGTGGTTTTAAGTTCAATAATAATATTTAAAAGGAAATAAATCCTTTTAGAATCCGTCGTTTGGCCTCTCTCTCTCTCTCTCTCTCTCTCTCTCTCTCTCTCTCTCTCTCTCTCTCTCTCTCAGTGTCTCTCTCTCTGTCTCTCTCTGTGTCTCTGTCTCTGTCTCTCTCTCTGAACCCCAGTTTTGTAGACAGCTGTTAACCACCACGAGTCACAAAAGTTTCCGAACATTTCATTCAAGACCATGTCTTGTCTTCCATGGTGCTTTACGGCCACAGAAACCATAAGGCTTATTGGGGACGGGCAAAATCATGGTCAATGAAAGTCATTTTCCACCCCGCAACCTTCCAGACCAAGAGAACGGTACCTCAGTTTACCCGGCCCAAACTTTCCCGAACTTTAAAGCCCCCACGAACCCTAGCAGGGTTTTCTCGACATAAAGCTATGTACACAGCCACAGACCAACGGTTTTGTGTGGCTGCATGTGCCGGTTTGGCCTGGTGGTAGGCCTATATGGGTTTCCCGGTTGTTGAGCAGACAGCGCGGGATCGATTTTCGATTCAGCTTCGCCTTTTGCCCTTCTCCAAGACAAAGTGTATGCATAATGACGATCAAGGGCGCGTGCGTGCGTGCGTGCGTGCGTGCGTGCGTGCGTGTGTGTGTGAGTGAGAGACAGACACAGACAGACAGACAGACAGGCAGGCAGGCAGACAGGCAGGCAGGCAGACAGGCAGGCAGACAGAGAGACAGACACACAGACACACAGGCAGGCAGACAGAGAGACAGAGTGAAAGACAGAGAGAGAACGGGAGTAGGGAAGGGGTTACGATGGAACCAATGTCATCTCATCGATCTGTGCCGATGACACTGAAAGATGTCTGTTAATTGGGAGGTAGGGGAAACGGAAGGCTCAACTGGAGAGAGGTGTTACTCCCCCCCCCCCCCCCTCCTCCCCCCAAAAAAACAACAACAACAACAACAACAACAAAAAAACACAATGGAAAACTAGCTATCACCCTCCACCAGCCGAGAATGCATGACTCAAAAGTGCACACAGCCCGAGGGGCCAAAAGCAGACACCAGTGCAACACACACAACCGAAAAAGAGACAACGGGGACGGTGCACAAAGCAATCTGAGAGCCGCCAGAACGGAACCCAAGGGACCGAAAACAATGGCCGGATGGGTAGGCAAGCACAAATTGCCCCCCACCCCCACCCCCTTACCCCTGTCCCCAATGGCAGCAGCGGGGTCACCCTGCCTCTGACGGTCAACAAAGCGATGATGTCACACAGGAAGCTGTCAGCCATG
>JABMCL010002957.1:1065000-1080000 GCA_018857735.1 Alviniconcha marisindica
GCGTGACACAAGAACTGTGGTGTACTAACTAGTAGTAGAACGAAATTAAACGATTCAGTGAATGGAAGAAAATAGAAGAAAATGAAAAGACTTAATCCAGGTGTTTGTTCCTGATGGGGTGACTTTTATTCCTGACGGGGTGACTTTGTTCCTGACGGGGTGACCCTGTGCGGTTGACGGGTCGTTAAAATCTATAAGAACTAATCAACTGGAACGATTGGGCTGGTAGGGGACATCACTCTAATCATAAACAACTGAAATCGTGACTGACGCGGCTCGCGGCTATGTGAAACCCAAGCCCGAAGCACGGGGAACTTCAGACATCGTTCATTAAAATGATGTATGTGCCACTCGGCAGAGCTTACCAACTCTAGCAGTTTCAAAAACCACAATGCGCCACAATCAACAACACTGAACAACAACAACAACACGTGCATATAAAACAAAGTCCGCGTAGTAATGACTGTGGCTTCACACCCGGGAAAGACTGAAACAACTGAAAACAAGAGTGGCCGCAGGAGCAGACGACGCGGCAAGTTCAGCAACTTCTGACCAGCTTCAGGGTTCTCGTCTGGCTAAATTAATTAGTCAGTCGAACAACCAGTGCATTGTGAATGACCATACACATTCCCATCTTCTCAACAGCAAGCATTCAGAACTGACAAGACGTTCGACACAACGACAACACCGACTACTTACTTCGCACGTGTGGAAGTTTCAAAAGTTTAGCGAGGGCAGCCACCTCGGATAAAGATTTCGACCTTGACTTCTGCTTGACCTCAACTCCGGCATCTTCCGCAGGCAGTCGGGCATCTCCGCTGAACACTTCGTTGTCAAAGTCACGGATTTCCTCTTCGTTGGCGGCGATCGGAAATCCGTCGTTCTCTCCTGCAAAGTAGGCACGCCCTGTAGTGTCAGTAGTTGCCACTGAGGCTAAGTAGGCTGTGAGATAAGAATTAGACTGATTGTTTGCTCAAGTTATAAGCAGTGCTGGCTTTCTGAGGCTGGTGGTCCGTTTCTCTCCGTCTGCTTTTGTTACCTCCGTTACGTTTTTGTTTTTGTTTTGCCTGTTTTGGCGTGTGTGTATGTGTGTGTGTGTGTGTGTGTGTGTGTGTGTGTGTGTGTGTGTGTGTCCTTTGTCAATTATCAGTCAACTGAATCAAGTTACTCAACTGATTGTACGTCCCCTACCGTGCCACCCAACCGGCCGGGGGGGAATCAACAACAAACATCAACAGCATCAGCAACAACAACAACAAAGACAAATAATGACCGTCATCTGTTAGGAAACAGAAGCAGTCAGTGCATGGTAGCCTAGTGCTGGCATAACTTACATGATGTTGCCGTCTACACGGTCACTGAGACGTAGGGGGCTGAGTCAGTGAATAAACATCATCAGAAGCCAACTCAGTAACTTCATTCACTCTCAGTGGCCCTGCCTTTGTTTTTTACCCACCAGCTAAGGTCGGTAGTTTTGGTCCCTGTGTGTGTGTGTGTGTGTGTGTGTGTGTGTGTGTGTGTGTGTGTGTGTGTGTGTGTGTGTGTGTGTGTGTGTGTGTGTGTTAGAGAGAGAGAGACAGAGAGAGAGAGAGAGAGAGAGACAGACAGACAGACAGACAGACAGACAGAGACAGAGAGAGAGAGAGAGGGGGAAAAAAAGGTGTATGTGTCAGTGTATGTGTGTGTGTGTGTGTGTGTGTGTGTGTGTGTGTGTGTGTGTGTGTGTGTGTGTGTGTGTGAATTTTGAAGAAGACCAAACTGTGTGTCTGCGAGAGAGAGAGAGAGAGGGAGGAAGAGAGCGGGTGGGGATCACATACAAAATTGTGCATTTTGAAGAGGACAAAGATGAATTATAAAGCGTAATTGCTGGTAAACACGAACAAGGAAGTGAAAAGGGTGCCCACATGACTAAAGGGAGACTGCTCTTCATAGTCTTGTGAAAACAATCGACCATGCTACGTTACTTCCCCTGTACAGACAGGCAGTTGAAACACAGTCTGATCAGTTTCTACGCTCTTTGCACATCTTTTCAATGGTCTTCCAGAACAGCATGCAGACATACTTACATATCAAAAGTTTGTTTGTTTGCTTGTTTACTTTTCATCACACTACACACACACACACACACACACACACACACACACACACACACACACACACACACACACACACACACACACTGAGAGAGAGAGAGAGAAAAGAGAGAGAGAGAGAGAGAGGAGAGAGAGAGAGAGAGAGAGAGAGAGAGAGAGAGAGAGAGAGAGAGAGAGATTGACTGATTGATTGATTGAACTTTATTTCTCAACGGTGAAGATATTAGCACAAAGGCCACTCATATATCTGCCGTTGCTACAGTACTACTAATAACAAAGACATTCACAGTTAAATATTATTACAGAAGGCTGGAGAGAGAGAGAGAGAGAGAGAGAGAGAGAGAGAGAGAGAGAGAGAGAGAGAGAGAGAGAGAGAGAGAGAGACAGACAGACAGACAGACAGACAGACAGACAGACAGACAGACAGACAGACAGACAGACACAGAGAGACAGAGACACAGAGAGACACAGAGAGAGAGAGACATTGACAGACAGACAGAGACAGACAGAGACAGAGAGAAACAATATGAAACAGCAACAGTAGAAAGAAATATATATGTTGTTCAACGATCTCTCTCTCTCTCTCTCTCTCTCTCGTGTGTGTGTGTGCTGTGTGTGTGTGTGTGTGTGTGTGTGTGTGTGTGTGTGTGTGGTGTGTAGCGTGTGTGGGGGGGGGGGGGCAACACATTCTCGGCATCATTCAGACAGACATCCATCAACGAAAGTGGCTTTTTTTCTTTTCTTTCTTTTTTAAATTCTATCTGTCCAGCGAAAGATCATTAAATCTTTGTTACGAAATTGTCTACGTAATCGGAAAAGTCCTCGCGTTAAAGGAGCTAGCTATCTCGAAATATGTTTGTCCAACGAAGAATTTTGTTTTTAAATGCCAAGTTGTTTCATAGGAACCAGCCTTAAAATTCTCAGTTCCAGCGGAAAAACGAACTTTTGTATGATTTTTTTGTTTTATTTTAGTATTTTGTTTTATTTTCTGTATCATTTCATTTTATTTTATCTGCTTGTGGTTTAGGGATAACCCAACAGACCCCCCTTTCTTTTGTATGACCTGTACTGGGAACTTCTGGTGTTCTATCCGTGACGTCACTGAAAGACACTTTGGTGACGTCAAACTAAAACGCGGGGAAAGAGCACACAAGGCGGGAAAGAGTGCAAGGAAAAGGCGCAAGTTGACGCTGACAACTTATAAAATCAATATTAAATCAATGGTACTTTCAATCGCAATTAAAAACATATTTTTGTTGTTGATACGTTCTTTTCACTAGTTCCAAGCACTCGAGGAGGTGGGTTTTTTGTTTGTTTGTTGTTGTTTTTATTTTATTTGTGTGTGTGTGTGTGTGTGTGTGTGTGTGTGTGTGTGTGTGTGTGTGTGTGTGTGTGTGTGTGTGTGTGTTCTAGTTTTTATTCGAATCTAAGAAGGCTAAGTTCCTTTAAACCCAAACAGTCGTTTCTGCTGTGGGTGGTGAATAGCTGGCTTCCCCGGCATAGCTGAGGCGTGTGTAGCCCGACCAAGGCGCACTGCGGGACGGACACATACCAGCACCCTCTTTGTTGTTTGCCCTGGGGTGGTGTGATTAAGCATGTACCATGCGCATCAGGCCAACCAGTGCATGGAAAAATAAACAAGAACTGGTTTTATCAATCAGTGTAAAACCAACGAGGCATTTAAAAACCAAACTCCGTTTGTTTGTTTTTGTTTCTTGCCGGCTGTTGTTTTGTTTGGGGGGAAGGGGGGGGGGGTAAATTACGAACAATAAGCACCCCCCCCCCCACCCATAACCATTACGCAGTTTATCGTTGTCAAGGGTGTAAAGTTGTACTGTGGTGCGTCAGTGGGACGTGCGCGCGCGCGTGTGTGTGTGTGTGTGTGTGTGTGTGTGTGTGTGTGTGTGTGTGTGTGTGTGTGTGTGTGTGTGTGTGTGTGTGTGTGAGAGAGAGAGAGACAGACAGACAGACAGACAGACAGACAGACAGACAGACAGACAGACAGACAGTGTATGTGAGGTGTAGACACAATTTATACATTGTTTATATCAGGACTGCCTTTGCGAAGTGTTCACACATTATTCATCTCTACTCAGTGCCACCTGTCCACAGAGTTCATCTCTCTCTCTCTCTCTCTCTCTCTCTCTCTCTCTCTCTCTCTCTCTCTCTATCTATCTATATATATATATATATATAGTTCATTTCTGCTGCTGATGTAGCCAGATGGGCACGGGATTCACACGATATTCAGCTGTACTGCTACTGTCAGGTTCGGGTCAGTGAGCGTTTAAGGCTTTTGTCGCAGGTGGGGACAACACGTCGTTGATAAATTATTCTGCTGCTTTTTCCACGTGCTCAAAAACGTCGTACAATCTGAGTCATTCTTATGCTGTTGTCATGTTTGCATAGAAATCAGAATCATTCATCATTCAACTCCAGGGCTAGGAGAGCTGAGAGTTCAGTATGTATTATTTATTTTTGCTGCTGAACATTGCAAAGTTGGCATGTAATTCATACCTTATTCTACTGTTGTTGTCATGTGCTCAGAGACTTCATACTGAGTGATACATTTTCATTGGCACATATTCCTTGTTACATACACAAGGGAGTTAATAAGCGCTCAAAATACGTAACACGTACAAGTACAACCACAAAGCCCCGAGTCGCCTGCGGTAATTCTCACCTGGCTTGCGTGTAAATACAAGGTACATAAACTCCACCAGAGGTACATCCTCAGTCCTTATTGCATTATTCAAGCTCGCCGCTGCTGTCAGGTGTGTTGAGAATTCTTATCGCTCATTTTTACTGCTGTTCTTAGGTGTCCACCTAGTTCATGCATCACTCATTTATACTGCTTGCTTGTGTGTCTGTGTCATGATAAATAAGCGTTCTTTTTTTAACCTTTTATGAATTTGGATCTTGCTTAGTGATAGGTTTGTACATAGTTCATCTTATTGTTCATTGCTACTGCTTCAGTCCAATCAACTCGAGTTCCATATACACTTTGTGTGTCACTATGTGCGTCACTGACTCTGTGTGTGTGCGAGTGTGTGTGTGTTGTGTGTGTGTGTGTGTGTGTGTGTGTGTGTGTGTGTGTCAGTGTGTGTGTGTGTGTGTGTGTGTGTGTGTGTGTGTGTTGTGTGTGTGTGTGTGTGTGTGTGTGTGTGTGTGTGTGTGTGTGGTGTGTTTGTGTCGGGTGTGTGGTGTGTGTGGGGGGGGGGGGGTAGAGGTGTGTGTTTGTGTGTGTGTGTCCTGCTGTTGTTGTTGTTGCATCCAACGTCAAGAGTGCACAGAGTTCACACATTAGCCTGATTTTTTTCCCGCGACTTAACTCATCAGGTGTGCGGCAGTAAGCCTACCGCAGGCCAGGCAGCAACGTTGTCAGAACCGTTACAAGGGTCGACTCGAAAACTACCACGACAGCTGAGGTAAACAAGCGAGGAATCGTGGGGTAAACCAGCACCCCAAAATACCTCCGCTAACGTAACCATCTGGCTGCGGCGTGGCCCCGATCCCTTCCTTCGTTTCCAGACAAAGACTGTTTGGCCGCGTTAAAAGCGAATGCCCGCTGTTCACAGCCAAATTCTAAACACAACTGACACGCCCCAGTCAACCGTGTTTCACTTTCCAATCATCTCCCAGTCCCAGTAAGCCTATGTCTCCTCCGTTTTAGCAGCAACAGTGCCAGCAGGACTTTGCCTCTTCCGTCTTAGCTTAGCAACAGTGCCAGTAGGCCTTTGCATCTTCCGTCTTAGCTTAGCAGCAACAGTGCCAGTAGGCCTTTGCCTCTTCCGTCTTAGCTTAGCAACAGTGTCAGTAGGCCTTTGCCTCTTCCGTCTTAGCTTAGCAACAGTGCCAGTAGGCCTATGTCTCTTCCGTCTTAGCTTAGCAACAGTGCCAGTATCCGTTCTTGCACTGGGGTCTGCATTGACAGATTTTAAGCCGAGTTAAAGTCGTATACTGATGCAAAACTATTATTATGATCAATATGTAAAACATTCATTGTGTACGTGATATATATACAAACAATATACGCAAACAATTTAGACATAAATCAGAACCTAAGCAATTTAAATTTTATGTATAAAATATTTTGAAACGGGTAAATATTATTTACACGCACGCACGCTCGCACGCTCGCACGCACGCTCGCACGCACGCACGCACGCACGCACGCACGAACACACACACACACACACACACACACACACACACACACACACACACACACACACACACACACACACACAAGCATTGTGATCAGTGTGCACACAAAACATTCGTTGTGGGTGTTAACTTGCATATATATATTACTTTTGACTAACTTGCTACTGGAAGAAAGACATTTTTGTTAAAAGCGCTAAGGAGAAATTAACGACTTGCTTTTTGTTGGCTCACACAGCGCTACAAATATTTGTAATACGGTAGCTGCGGCCGTAGTAGGCTAGCAGTATTGGTAGTAGTAATAGCAGTATTGGTAGTAGTAATAGCAGTACTAGTAGTTGTATCAGCAGCAGTAGTAGTAGTGGTGGTGGTGGTGGTGGTGGTGGTAGTAGTAGTAGTAGTAGTAGTAGTAGTTAGTAGTAGTAGTAGTAGTAGTAGTAGTAGTAGTAGTAGTAGTCGTGGTTGTGGTGGTAGTGGTAGTGACAGTGTGTCTAAAATAAACCCAGAAAAATAAACAAAGACTAAATCTATTCTAAAGTTCAAGATGCGAACAGAAACTTGCCTGCCCCGCTCGCGCACGAAAAAAGCTGACGTCGAAAGCACATGACGTAGCATTTAAGTGTGACGTCATACAATCCTCTGAATCTCTGGTCAAATGACAGCTCCGCGCATTTTGATCACGTGAACTAGTACCATCCAATGGAAACGAAACGGGCGATGTCAAAGCGGCACGCACTGTCCAATCAGGGCGGAGAAGCAGCAAAATACTCCAAGGAAGTCCAGCCACTCCATCTTCACGAATCTCCAGGACTTTGTTTCGATGGCACCGTTGCACCGACGCAACAAAAGTTCACGCACAGCGTTGCAGCAGCTGAAAAATTATTCAGAGAACCGCCATCACGCGGTGTCCTTGACCCTGAATGTCCACAATCAGAGCGTCGTGGTGGCGATGACTCCATAGTTTCGTCAGTGCTTGGAGGTAGAAGTACCGCACAATGCTTAGCTCCGTCTTAGAACCACACAGAAATTCCAGTGTGTGACGGTAGAAGTACTAAACTCTCTTAGAACCACACAGAAATTCCAGTGTGTGACGGTAGAAGTACTAAACTCTCTTAGAACCACACAGAAATTCCAGTGTGTGACGGTAGAAGTACTAAACTCTCTTAGAACCACACAGAAATCCCACAGTGTGTGACGGTAGAAGTACCACACACAGTGCTTAGATCTGTCTTAGAACCACACAGAAATCCCACAGTGCTTGGCGGAAGAGTGCTTAGCTCAGTCTTAGAACCACACAGAAATCCCACAGCGCTTGGCGGTCAAAGTACAGCACAATGCTTAATAGCTCAGTCTTAGAACCACACAGAAATCCCACAGCGCTTGGCGGTCAAAGTACAGCACAATGCTTAATAGCTCAGTCTTAGAATCCCACATAAATCCCACAGTGTATGGCGGTAGAGTTACCACACAGTGCTTATAAGCGACTCTGTCTTAGAACCACACAGAGATCCCACAGTAGTGCTTGGCGGTCAAAGTACAGCACAACGCTTAATAGCTGTCTTAGAACTACACACAGAAATCCCATGACCTTTTAAAGGTAGATGTAGTCGTCACATGCGACCTTTCAAACAGTCACCTCTGTCTGTGGCGAAGCTGTGGCTGGCCGTAAAACGTCGGAACGTCAAGTTGGCTGTCCTGTCACGTGGTCTCTGACTGCCGTTGACATTCAAATGGATGAGCGAAGCGAGAACACTTCCTCTGCGATTTTATTACCGTTATAACGTACGTACTGAATGGATAACGGCAACAGTTTCACAGACAGGGAGATGGGGGCCTCGCAGGGGGGCGGTGGGGGGTGGGGGGGGGGTGGGGGGGTGGTGCGATGAGGTGGCTATGTGTGTTGTGTGTGTGTGTGTAGTGGTGTGTGTGTGTGTGTGTGTGTGTGCGTGCGTGGCGTCGTGGTGTGCTGTGTGCGTGCTGCTGCTGTGGTGCGTGTGTGTGTGTGTGTGTGTGTGTGTGTGTGCGTTTGTGTGTGGTGCGTGCGTGCGAGTGGTGGTGTGTGGTGTGTGTGTGTGTGGTGTGTGGTGTGTGTGGTGTGTGTGTGTGTGTGGTGTGTGTTGTGTGTGTGTGTGTGTGTGTGTGTGTGGGGATGTAGTGTGTGTGTGAGGCGGGGGAGGAGGGGATCGGGGGTGAGACGGGGCGGGAGGGTGAGGGGGGCGGAGGGCGGGAGGGGGTGGTGGGGAAGGTTTCATTACCACAATCGAAGACAAACGTAAGATTTGAAGGGGACGGTGTCGCAGATGCAACCAGGAATTGTAAATGACAGCATCATGCATCAGTGGTGTCAGGTACAGGCCTCACAAGCAGGCCGTAATTTAACTACTCACTATTCACTAGTGCACGAGTCGTTCCGACTACTTCATCCTCACCAGAGCTGCCAACGCAGAAGACTAGACTGCCGTAAAAGTGAATCCAGTGCCGGAAAGGAGCGACAAAAGAACCTGGGGCAAACAGACAGACCTATAGGCTAGTAGCAGTGGACAGAATTCCCACAGCGGCTCATGTGTCAGTTGCACCGGCCATTTCATCAGCTGTGACGATACAAGCAGTCCAAACGTCCGCCCCCCCCCCCCCCCCCCCCCCAACCACCATCCACATCTCGGACCTTTCCAACGGCAAAGCGGTTGATATGTGTGCGTGCGTGCGTGCGTGCGTGCGTGCGTGCGTGCGTGCGTGTGTGTGTTGTTGTTGTTGTTGTTTTTGTTTCGTTTTCTGTTTACTGTTGTTGTTGTTTGTGTTTTGGTTTTGTTTGTTTGTTTGTTCTTGTTGTTTGTTCTTGTTCTTGTTGTTGTTTTTGGGGGGGTCTTTTCTTTTCTTTTAATAATCGCTTAGTGCAGTGTTACATTTTGGTCTGAAGAACAAAGCATCTGTTCTGAATTATTACGAATTTAGATATAAATATTGTATACCTGCGCGCACTTCACGGTCTACCCCCCCCCCCCGCACTCCCACCCTTCCCCCCCAACCCCCGCCCCCCTCCGACTTAGATCATCTGCAGCCCGCCCCATGTGCTACGTAGGCCCAACGGTTAGCTGCAGCAAGCAGCCCACACAAATGTGTAGTCTCAGTCAGGACTGTCTCACAAACATATTTTATGTCAGACAAGGGACATAAATTTCTCTCGCTTCCCCCTCCCCCTCTCTCTCTTTCTCTCTCTCTCCATGGCTAATGACGTGACGTTAACAACCTCCCACCCCATACTCCCTACCTCTTCCGTCTCTATTCGTGGTTGATGTGG
The DNA here is from genome assembly GCA_018857735.1 of Alviniconcha marisindica. Classification (NCBI taxonomy): domain Eukaryota; kingdom Metazoa; phylum Mollusca; class Gastropoda; family Provannidae; genus Alviniconcha; species Alviniconcha marisindica. The sequence goes on from JABMCL010002957.1 coordinate 1,074,556, forward strand.
CGACGTTCGTGAAGCAGTCTAAATGTCTCTTTCCCTGTCTGGCTAATGATGTCACGTTTGCAAATCTCTCTCTCTCTCTCTCTCTCTCTCTCTCTCTCTCTCTCTCTCTCTCCTTCTCTCTCTCTCTCTCTCTCTCTCTCTCTCTCTCTCTCTCTGTCTCTGTCTGTCTGTCTCTGTCTCTGTTTCTGTCTGTCTCTGTCTGTCTCTGTCTGTCTCTGTCTCTGTCTCTGTCTCTCTCTCTCTCTCTCTCTCTCTCTCTCTCTCTCTCTCTCTCCGTGTTCAATGATGTGACGTTTGCAAAATCCCACTCCTTCCTATTCCCACTCTGTCCATGGTTGATGGCGTGACGTTTCATTGCAAAGCAATCTAAATTTTTCTCTCCATATCTGGCTAATGATGTCACGTTTGCAAATCTCTTCCCACCCCCAGCCCATCTTCTCTCTCCGTGGCTAATGAAATGACGTTTGCAACCCCCCCTCTCTTTTCCCTCTCTGTCCATGGTTGATGGTTGACGTTTGTATTTAAAGCAATCTAAAATTCTCTCTCCTTATCTGCGCCACTGACTAACACCTCACGTTTGTAAATCTCTCTCTCTCTCTCTCTCTCTCTCTCTCTCTCTCTCTCTCTCTCTCTCTCTCACACACACACACACACACACACACACACACACACACACACACACACACACACACACACACACGCTACTATCCCTGAGCATTTAAACTTTAGAATTCTCTCTCTCTCTCTCTCTCTCTCTCTCTCTCTCTCTCTCTCTCTCTCTCTCTTCCCCCCCCCCCCCCCCCCCCACCCACCTCCCTCCAAATGATTAGTGATGCGACGTGTGCTAAGTAGTCTCCACTTCTGCGTTGTTTTACACAACCAGACCTAATTCTGTTTTCATTTCAGGGGGAAATGGCTTATTCAGTCACTCAACCACTTACAGCGGGCTCTTGGGTTTTAATTGCTGCCATCCCTGCGCTCACCGCCAAGGCTGACAGAACTGTCGTCTGCTTACTTTACAGGCATGCATCTATTTAGGAACTCTCCTCTGTTAGGCGGATCAACACCAGTTTGTTTTTAAAGATGCAGACACTGACATATTCCACGCAAACGACTGGAGGCCCTCATAGTTCAGGAGCTGTGTGAGAGTCGAGGTGGCCGTCCCGGGCTGTCCGTCCTAACGAGCCTTCTGGCTTCCGTGGACGTAAAGCTATATTGAAACACGCTTCGGCATTGGTCTCAGCTTGTCCCTAATATGTCAACCGACATCTGAGGACATTAAGCGACACTACCTACCTACTGGAGGCCCAGAGGCCCGTATCACTCACTGCAGGAACGGGCCTCGCGGAAATTCCCACTGGTCCGGCGGTCCATGACCACTGACTCAAATTGCAGCAGACCATTCAGTCCCTTCCACTGGTCCACTGGTCCGCCGGACCAGTCATTTTCATGATTGGTTGGCTGAAGTGTTGCTTTGCGTCCACGGAGGGACGGGAGCTCAGGACGTCCGCCTCGACTGACTTTCACACCACTCCTCAGCTCTGATTTCATTTTCGTGAGAAACGGTAAGCCTTTCTCAATCCATACCACAGAGACAAAACCGAATCGTTATCTCTGCGGCACATACCCCGGAGTACTTTAACGCGTAAAGGGCAGCGAGTAACTATCAAACGTGACAAAATCGATCACACGAGTCACGACAACACGGGAGGAAAAACAAAAACAACTAAAAAAACAAAGGGGACGGGGGGAGGGGGTTCGTACTTTTATAGACCATAACTGTGACACAGCGGCATTTTTGTTGGATACTTACTGTCTGAAAGAGAACACGTTCAAACCAACCAGTGACCGTAAGAATGGGTAAATTCAAACCAGCCAGCCGCCGTAAAAATAGGCCATTCAAACCACCCAGTGAACGTAAGACAATGTAAATTCAAGCCAACCAGTCAACGAAAGAAAAGCTCAGTTTAAACCAGCCAGTGACATGTAAATTCAAGCCGTGCACCCAGTCAACGTAAGAACAGCTCAATTTAAACCAGCCAATGACCATAAGACAATGTAAATTCAATTAGCCACCCAGTGAACGTAAGAACAGCTCAATTTAAACCAGCCAGCGAGGTGGGCGATAAGAAAAGTGATGCAACTGAAAAACAGCATAATAAATTATCGCCGAATATTGCCACGTTCTTCCTGTGAAGCGTGTCGGTGTGCGAAGGTGGGCCAGTAAATCATGCCACCCGTGTCATTATAGCTTGCACGCAGCCGGCCAGCATCAAGACACCCACGTATTTATTAGGTCAGACTATGCTAAGACTACTTTATGTCTGTGATCAATCCTCGCCCGTGGCAAGAGTAAACCAGGTGTATTTTGGACACACGTGCTTCCTAGTTTCTGTTTTTCCGTCAGAGAGGTATATTTATCACCAGGTACTCCCCCCCCCCCCCCCACCCCCACCCCTCTTCCCACTCAGTCCTTCAGTTCCTGCATTTACTTCAAACCCCGACGGTTTGGGGCAGCGGACGCAGAAATGAGACTCCCGTCTTTGGAGAATCACGAGCCATCAAAGACTATTTCTTTTATGTCTGGGGTAGGGCAGGCTGTAGCTTTACATATATATTCAAATTAGTTTCATATATATATTCAGTATATAGCTTTACATATTAGGAAAACATTATTACATATTCAGAATACAGCTTTACATAGTCAGAATACAGCTAGGAATATTTAAAATACAGCTTTGCATGTTCAGACTACAGCTTTGCCTATTCTGAATACAGCTTTACATGTTCAGAATACAGCTTTACATATTCAGAATTACATGCTTCACGTGCCACTAAGAATTATGTCTGTCCGGCTTCTGCCTTTCCGGTTCGTTCACATTCACTTTTTTCAAGGTCCTTTCTTCACTTAAAATGTAATTGTGTGTTCTGAACGTCAGTCATATATTTACCCGTGATTCGATTACTTCTGTTTCACTGTGATGTGACCGTCGCGGTCGATTAGGCGTTAAATATCAAGAATCGAACCCTGACAACACCCCACAGACTAACAACACCCAAACGGACTCTCTGGTTTCTTCCTAACACACACACACACACACACACACACACACACACACACACACACACACACACCGTAACAACGTAATACATCACGTCACCATGATTATTATACACTGAGTTAGTTCGCCACCTGCTCTTGTTCCGGCTGCTCTCGGTTGGGAGGGGGCGGGGGGGGGGGGGGGGGGGGGGGGGGGGGGTACATGTTCATGTGAACACGGCTTACTGTGTCCAGCACTAGCGACCTGTACCACTGAGATGTCTCTTCTCGGCAGACATGACGTTTACACACACGCTGATGATAATTGTCAGGCTGAGAAGAACTGTGCTCTGTTACACGATACACGACTCCGTCAGACTACATTTGCCTTATTGTGACCATAACTCGTCTTATTACGCCATACATTTCACACAGGTTTTACAGTAGTAGTAAATGTTGCTGGCGTGCATTTTCACAGAATTTTCTTTAAAGAGGAATCGAACTGAAGAAGCATCACTGGAGCGATAGATAGGAATGGAACAAATGTGCGTGCGTGCGTGCGTGCGTGCGTGCGTGTGTGTGTGTGTGTGTGTGTGCGTGTGTGTGTGTGTGTGTGAAGGTACAAATCAAACTCCAGCAGAATTTGGATTTCTTCACTCTATACACACACTCACACTGACACACTGACACACATACAACACACACACACACACACACACACACACACACACACACACACACACACACACACACACACACACACACACATTCGCGATTTCTGCCGGTAGGGTTTTAACCCATGCCAGTACAGATCGCTATTTCGATTTCTACCGGGAGAAATACCAATCCGGATCACCACTGAAAGAGATTCCAAATGTTGTTGTTGTTGTTTGGGGGGGGGGGGGGGGGGGGGGCAATTTCGGATCGGAACCAGCTAAAACCGGTGCAAGGAGAGAGGAGGTGGGGGTGGGGGGTGGTAGAGAGAGAGAGAGAGAGAACAAAGAGAGAAGAGAGAGAAGAGAGAGAAGAGAGTAATAATATACATTTATCACGCGCTCATCGGCGCCCTGAGCGCTCACATGACATACGTTAACCTAAACACAATATTCTACACATAATTATGTAGAACACAGTCCTACTATGCAATTAACATAAAGTATTATTTGAAGCAGAAAAACAAAACAAAGCTCAACAAGTAAATAAGCGACGGAAGCACCAGGACAAATAAATTATTCTCACCTATGCCAGCCTTAACAGGGAGGATCTTCCGCAGTTCTGGAACCACGGCAAAACTGACCTGAATTTCTGCATTCACTTTACCCCAGAATGATTAGGTATTGGGCAGAAGGCTAGTCCGCGTCAAACAACTGACGTAATAAGCGTCAAGTGATTGACTGACTGATTGCTAAGATTTTAGACACAGGAGCTTAGTCTTACAAATCTGTACTGGACAGGAAAACAGCATAGCTCAACCAAAAACAGGTCAGTGGTTCAGCTTTCCGTCTCATCTTTCATCGTTTTTCACCGTTCAGCTGTTGTTTAAGTGTCGTTTTGTAGCCTGATAAAGGGGATTACCCCGAAAATTTGCAGGTTGCTAATAAATATAACATTTCATGTGTTTAAATCCGCCCTTGTTAACCCCTTCACTGCCATGATGTCACTTGAAAATGGCCAATAACAGTGCGAAATTTAAAACCCTTCTGCCTTTTCGTTTTCGTTTTCGCTCTGGCATGTGAAAGGACTTTCATCAAAACGCACAGCATTGAAAACAGATGTTATAGGACCAAAAAATATACTGTTTGCAGGCACGTCCGTCCATCTTTCAGCCCGGAAATGTTACAGGCCGGGGCAGTGAAGGGGTTAAATATTACAACTACAGTGGCGAAAAGGTGCAAGCCTACACTGTCAGGACCAAGGATTAATTAACCTCAGGTGCCCAAAACGGACACAAACTATAACTGAAACCCAGCAGTCCATGCAGTTACTTGATACGGCACGGACAAGAAAAAGGGCGAGGCAAGTGTCTCGATCATACAAGTGACGTCAGTCAAACTAATGACGTATGTGCTCGTAGCCATGACGCTGATCCATTCCGGAGGCGGCCCCTGCCCGCAGGCGACAAAAATGAACGGTGTTTCATGTTCTGGTTTGTTTTGGCCATTATCAAACTGTGTAGTTTCCATGTTGCAGTTTTGTTGAGGGGAAAGATGGAGTGGTCGTACAACGAAGGAAAGTTGGGTAGGCCTACATTACACGGCCCTGCAGAACTGCAGTACAGGAGTACCTAAGCGAATTTGAGCCGGTTTGGCCCAGTGCTAAGGCGTTAGGCTGGTAAGCAAAAGGGCCTCGGCTCGATTCCGCTTCGGTCCTCCTTTCTCTTCAAAAAGCATGGAAATACATATATA
>JABMCL010002957.1:1082500-1090000 GCA_018857735.1 Alviniconcha marisindica
GTGTGTGTGTGTGTGTGTGTGTGTGTGTGTGTGTGTGTGTTGTGATGTGTTGTGTGCGGTATGTGCCTGTTGTGTGTGTGTGTTGGTGTTGTGTGTGGTAATGTGTGTGTGTGTGGTTTGGGTGTGTTTGTTTGTGAGTCTGTGTGCACAGAACTTTGTCGTTGTGTGTCTTCGTCTACTGTGAATTGGTAAAAACTATTCTGCTCAGTGCATTGATTGGACTTTGATTTCTACCCATTGTTTTGGACTTTGTCTGCATTAAGACATCTCTCTCTCTCCTCTCTCTCATCTCTCTCTCTCTCTCATCTCCTCTCTCTCTTCTCTCTCTGCTTCATTTATGGACCTTGGAACTATTCTATACATCTAGTTTTAGACTTTGTTGCATTACACTGTGACATACGCTGGTGGGAAGCATCTTGCCCAGAATGTCATCTGATATACGCTGTCTCAGCCAGCTAAGTCTAAAGAACGAAATGAGAGAGAGAGAGAGAGAGAGAGAGAGAGAGAGAGAGAGAGAGAGAGAGAGAGAGAGAGAGAGAGAGACAGAGACAGACAGACAGACAGACAGACAATTAGAGAGGAAGGACGTAGAACACACTCGCACTGAGTACGTGCGCATGGCCCCAGAAATAGACTACTCCTTTCTCCTTCCAAAGAATAAAAGGAGTCGATGCTGCAGGGTATAAGACACACAATACCAAGCTCTGTACAAGCCGCTTTCTTCCTGCTGATCAGACGAAATCAATCACCTAGCTCGGCTTTCTGCTCTCGGGGGAATTAATTATCCGCCTTCCAGTTGCAGGGAGGTTTGTCTGTCCATGCGGTGAAATATTACCGGATGAGCTCGGCGCGTCTGCAGGCGGATGTAGGCAACTGACATCAAATTGGACACACTTTCGACCCGAAAACCTTTCTTCTGTTTCTGTTTTCAATTAAGCACCCCCCCCCCTCCTTTCGTCAAATTTGGACGGATTTGTTTGAATCACACGTTTGCCTAAAAATCTGAGTGTTGTATACATGTACGTCCATGAAAGAAATTTAATTCCGATGTTTCTGTACATTTGTAAGAACTCTGTGAAACTGCGTTAATTGCTTACTCATGCTCATAATATCTGTTTGTACTTGTAGTATTGTTGAGCTTATTGTTGTCTCCATGGTGGAAAGGGCTGGCTGTTAGATACGTCCAAATGGACCTAACGCTACTATCTTTGAGTATTAAACCTTTGGAGTTCTCTCTCTCTCTCTCTCTCTCTCTCTCTCTCTCTCTCTCTCTCTCTCTCTCTCTCTCTCTCGTTTCTTTCTGTTCGAAATCCAAATTTGTATCAAATACTTTTCTTTGGTCTAACACGTTTAGCACCCCACCTCCGCCCCTTGAAACATATGTTGATTTTTATGTCAAAGACCATGCACAATTATATGGACGGCCAGACTGTCCTTCTGAAGCATCATGGGAGTGTAAGAAAGACAATGCTTCTCAGATGTCACTGCCCTCTCCACTGGCTACCGGCGCTAACTGCATGAGCAGCACAATGCTGTTTAAAGGGGAACGCAGGCGAGCATTATCAATAGGATAGTAGGAATGCAATTTAAAAACAAATTATACAGACGGCAGTTTTTGGTTTGTTTTGGTTTTTCATTCGATTACTGGTCCTCTGGTAAAAATCGACATTTGAAATTCGCGGGCACACGACCGTGACTACAAACTGTCAGGCCTGGGAGCATTAAGGGAGCATTAAATAGGGATGCTCTCGGCAACAGACAAATGGACAGCATACGAAGAGTGACACGAAGCAAGCTGGGGCAAATCAACATTGACCATGCGAACAGATTGCCATTGTGACATGGTTCAGGAATTGTGACATGGTTCAGGGTACGGGAAGTACAGGACATTGACACAGCCGCGCGTACTTGGAGTCCTGTTGAAAGTTGGAGCACAGAATCAATGAATATTGATAGCCCTTAATTGTCTCCTTTGACCAAGTCAAAGCGACACAGCATACAACCCAACGCTTGTGTATCATGCACCTGTTTCGCTAATGTTCTCTTGACACATTCATCACAGTGAACATCCACTGGGTAAGCAGGTAAGTAAGTAACTTGGTGTTTTACGCCCAGTCAACCATTACGGTTATATAGGGCGATAATCCAGGGGGTAACCAAAACATGGGGGCCCAATTAAGACATGTAAACCGGCAATGGCTGTGATGCTGCTACAGTACATATCGCCTACGTCCGCGCAAGGCCTGGTGTCTGCTTGTAAAGCCATGCCAGATTTGAGGTCTTGCACAGACATGCATGGACGAATATGGTGACTTTGCTTCCCCTTCCCTCTCCCTCCCCCCCCCCCCCCCCCCCCCCCCCCCGCCTCCCCCAGCACACGTTTTCCACCTCCACTCTCAGACTGGACTATAAAGTGGATCACACATGTACACATCCTCCTTTATTGGACGCCTGGGATTCTCACGGACTGAACACACACGGTTTCCTTTAGGACTCTCACAAATTGATCACACAGTCTCAGGACTCTCACAAATTGACAACAACGTATCCTTCGGGACTCACACAAACTGATCACGCCATCACACACAATCCCCTTTGTGGCTCTCACAAACTGACATTAGTGACAACACACATCCTCCTTCAGGAATCCCACAAACTGATCACACGGTCTCCTTTAGGACTCTCAAAACGGATCACATGGTCTCCTTTAGGACTCCCAAAACGGAACACATGGTTTCCCTTAGGACTCTTAAAACTGATCACACCCGGTCTCCTTTAGGACTCTCAAAACTGAGCACACACGGTCCCCTTCAAGAGTCTCACAAACTGATCACATACAGTCTCCTTCAGGACTCTCAAAACGGATCACACGATCTCCTTTAGGACTCTCACAAACTGACCACACGTGGTCACACTTCTGCCATGACTCTCACAGACTGATCACACTCAGTCTCCTTCCTCTCTTGAAGGATTCTAACGTGTTGACCAGACACAGTCTCATTTCTGCTAGGACTCACTCACAACCTGATCACACACGGTCACACGTACTTAGCCAGAATTATCACAGGACCCCTAAACAAAAAATCAAAACACCAGGTATGCCTGCTGAGGCACAGGACAATTGTCCCATTTACCAACAGTGCTGACAGACGTTCCTGGACCCCAGAATCAATGTGAACAACTTCGCGAAACACTGAATCCGACACGGACTGAATAAAAATCCGCCTGGTTACAATAATGACATGTTAAATCCGTGCGTCAGCATAATCCACCAATAACGAGCAACGGTCAACGACCAACGGCCATGCGGCAAGGTTCACGTAGTGAGGTTAACGCCGTTACGGGTCTGACGCCTCTCGTAGCCTACATAACACGTCCCACTAAACTGGCGCCAATCAGAGAGACTGGTCAGTATGGGGATCAGCTGTCGCAGCTTGTAGAGCACCGCTGACCGCTTGGCTGACCGAACCGGACCAGGGGCGGGCCGTCACACAGTACGGACAGTAAGCAGTCAGTGTGACGTGCTGCGCCGGCTCTCAACAAGTGCAACACTCAGTCCCATCGTCGCATAGTCGACGGTCGTACACAGTAACGACGTAACTTTCACTGCCTTCGTTTTGTTGCTTGGGGGCGCGCGGAGAAAGCCTGGGGAATGGGATGGGGGAAAGGGGAGAGGGGGAGGAGGCAGGGGATGGAAGGGGGGGGAGGGGGGGCAAGTAGAAGCAGGGGGGGACTGTACCGAGAGAGAGAAAGGATGATATATTGGGACCACACGATCCCGGGCCTCTGGCTACAAGAGACAGCCAGCAGCGGCAACAACGTCTGAGTGAGTGAGCGACACAGGGGTTTGTGTCTCCACACAGGGTACAATTTACATAATATATTTACCACAGCTATTTAACAGACACTCGCTCGCTATCTTCGCTGGATCTACATAATGCATAAGAACAGTTTCTCCGCTTTAGATTATTTTCATGTAGAATAAATCTCTGTCTGTCTGTTTGCATGCTTTGAAAACTTAGCTTCAGCCTGTTACAGGGTCCCGATCGAAGAATACTGACCCCACCTTCACTGGCATTTTAAAAACATTGCTATCTTAAAAACTAATTTTGCGTACCTATTTTAAGCGAAACTTGTTTTTGAGCCGATGTGTCAACGATTTCTTTTCCATAAAGCCGTGTATAATCGTGAACTATAAAAATTGAATTGATTTGATTATTGATTCTAGTCAGGACGTTGGAGCCAAAGCAAAATGTGCGTTTGTTGTGATCAGAAATCTGAAACAAAACGAGGCCCAGAGCGCTCGTGTAGAATCAACGCACAAGGGAGTTAATTAGCGCTCGAAAGACGTCACACAAGACCAGGTGAGAGTTACCGTAGGCGACTCGGGTCTTTGTTGTTGCACTCGTGTGACGTCTTTCGAGCGCTAATTAACTCCCTTGTGCGTTGATTTTCTGCTGTGTTCAGAGTTCCATGTCGGGATTACTTTCCGCTATCGTAACATTCGTGACATGACAAACTCCGCTGTTAGAATCCTCGTAGTCACCAGAGTGCCGCTGTCAACGTGGCGGGTAACACCGCACTTGTATACGTGTATAACAGGGTACTTATTGTACAGGTGTGGGGAAACGGCTGCACACGCTACCTTCTCGCCCAACGGCTTGGGTAAAGCTCAGGGTTTTAGCTGAAGAAGGCTAAAGAAGAAACAGACAAGAGTCTGTCTCAAACTGGGCACACTCATTGTGTCTGTGTCAGTGTGTGTGCTCGCGGAAGTTTGTTTTTGACTGGTTTGTTCCTTAATTGCTGTGTAATGGGCTATGTGCTCCAATATGGAGAAACAGCACATAAAAGAGTACAGTACAGTAGTAGTAGTAGTAGTAGTAGTAGTAGTAGTGTAAAAAGCAGTTAGTCGTTCTAAACCTGTTGTGTGATTTGATCTATTTTACAGCACGTTTGCTTACCACTGTTGCCTAGCTGACATTACTGTGGCTTGGTCGTGTCGAAGATGCTGCAGGTAACCTGAGACAACTGACCATACCGGGTGACCCCCACACCGTCACAGGTTCCGGTAGAAAACTGATACTGCTCAGCGGCCGCGAGTACTATGCTAAAGCACGTTGGTTGACCATACTTGAGTGGTCAGCCACCATCTCATGTTACCCTACTTCTGTTTCGTCGTGATGTACGTGCCATCTGACTACAATAGGGTGACCGACACAAGAACGATTGTCTCGTCCCTGATAGGCCACCTCAGTCGCCTCTGTGGACGTAAAGCAAAATGTGTGTGTGTGTGTGTGTGTGTGTGTGTGTGTGTGTGTGTGTGTGTGTGTGTGTGTGTGTGTGTGTGTGTGTGTGTGTGTGTGTGTTGGGGTGGTGTGTTGGGTATGTGTGTGTGTGTGTGTGTGTGTGTGTGTGTGTGTGTGTGTGTGTGGTGTGTGTTTGGTGGTGTGTGTGTGTGTGGTGTGTGTGTGTGTGTGTGTGTGTGTGTGTGTGTGTGTGTGTGTGTGTGTGTGTGTGTGTGTGTGTGTGTGTGTGTGATACTGTTTTAATTGCTGTGTCAGTGTGATACTTTAACTAATTGTTTTACAAGTATGTGATCTTAACTTCATTACTATTTTTATGATGAAGTCACAATTGTTCTATATTTCTAACTATACTACGGTTAAAGTAAGACTCTTTGTTGGTGGTGTTGTGTTTGTCGTATTGTTCTCCTAACTTAGGTATTTTTTACGAGCCCGCCATGACCACAACAAAATTGCCCCTTGTGGGATGATTAAAGTTTTTGAATTGAATTGAACTGAATTGAATTACTTACTAGGACGACTGCGGATTTCAGAAGTTGTCTGTAACTGATACAGCGAGTGGACTGTCAGTGGCGCAGAGCAAGAATATTCGCTCTCAAAAGCCCGAGTTAACCACGATCGAGCGTATGGTCACCAAACGGAGGGGTGACCGTTACCGTTACGTGCTAGGCTTTGCGCCCGCCCCGAGATCTCTCCCAGGAGTCAAATTCTGTAGAGACTCTACGAAAGTCCTTCCGATGACGCTATACTGAAACCGAGGTACCCCGTGTGTATATACGCATGCAAAACAAAAGAGCACATGCACGCGTTACAAATCCTTCGGTGAGTTCGGTGGATTTTTGAAACACCAAAATAACCCAGCATGCACGGTCAGTCATGTCAGCCTGTCAGTCTTCATAACTGATGTTGAAGTTGGACACCATACGGCAGAAGAGGATCCAGTTCAACTGAAGCAGAGTGGACGGGTTGCGGGGAGGAGACGAAATCGGGGGGGAGGGGGGTGGGGGGGGGGGGGGCTATATAGCACAGCTGCCAGTGTGTCCACAGCCACATAGTTCAGGAGCTGTGTGAGAGTCGAGGTGGCCGTCCTGAGCTGTCCGTCCTAACGAGCCTTCTGGTTTCCGTGGACGTAAAGAATTATTGAACCGTGCTTAGGCATTGGTCACAACTTGTCCCTAATATGTCAACTGACATCTGAGGACATTAAGCATCACTTCATCATCATCATCATCATCATCATGTCCACAGTGTGAGCCGGTTTGGCCTAGCGGTATGGCGTTAGGCTGGTAAGCGGAAGGACCTCGGTTCGATACCGCTTCGGCTCTCCTTTCTCTTCAGAAAGGTTGTGGTTTGTGGATACTGTCTTGTGACTTTGTCCATCACTTCCTACTGAAACATTAAAATGGCTCTCATCGCTGCCCATCTTAATGCAGAAGTCATTCTGGTGGTGACAGTGTAGCGATAGGTATATAATCTCCCTCCCCCCCCCCCCCCCCACCTCCATACCCCCTTCTCCCCGTCCCTAATAAGCCGTACGGTTTCTGTGGACGTTAAGCACCATGTTTACTTACTGTCCATAGTTAAATATTAAAAGGGCTCTCATCGCTGCCCATCTTAATGCAGAAGTCATTCTGGTGGTGAGAGTGTACCGATAGGTAAATAATCTCCCTCTCCCCCCCCCCCCCCCCCCTCCCCCCCCTCCCCCCACCTCCTACCCCCTTCCCCCCATTCTCCCCGTCCCTAATAAGCCTTATGGTTTCTGTGGACGTTAAGCACCATGTTTACTTTACTGTCCACAGTTATAATCTGGAGTGAGCGCAGCACCTTTGATTACTGAAACTCCTCAGCTGTTTGTCTTCCCCCGAGGCCCCAGAATTGCCGGTTTTCCACTTTCAGAGCTCGGGAGCTGTGAGAAAGTCGAGGTGGCCGTCCTGGGCTCCCTGTCCCTAATAGTCCTTAATGCGGTCTCTGTGGACGTCAAGCAACACTGAACTTAGTCTTCCACGGATACTTTGTACCTTTCACCGTCAAATTGATCGCGGGACCACAATCAGCTGACTACAGCTGAGTGCAAGGATGAGCTCAGCACATACAACTATAACTCTCAGTGTCAGACGTTTGCTCGGCCGTCTTATGGTTTCTGTGGACGTTAAACAACCTTGTGGTTTCTGCAGACGTTAAGTACCATATTTACTTA
>JABMCL010002957.1:1100000-1110000 GCA_018857735.1 Alviniconcha marisindica
AGCCTACACACCACATCATGTGCTTGTCATTTTGAGCGTCTCATATAAGTTTACTTGTTTGACGCTCCCAAAAAGATCGTCTTATTGTATGTTGGTATGCTTTCATTAATAAAATTGTTTAAAAAACTGATGTTTCTATCACAGCTGTGATTCAAGAGGGACTTTCTCACACCTCAGCAAGCGCAGTCGAGTGATCAGTGCAGATGGCCTGTGTCCACTATCGGACAAGTACAACTGTTTCAGTGTTGCTTTACGTCCACAGAAACCATCAGGCTTATTAGGGACGGGAAGCCCAGGACAGCCACCTCGACTTTCACACAGCTCCTGAGTTCTTGACAATTACAAACACCCAACACTGCATAATATTCTGACCCTGGCTTGTGCTGTCAGTTTTTCCCTAATATATCAACACCTGAGGACATTAAGCCCTACATCATCATCATCATCGTCCGTCCTGTCAGAACTGTGTGAAAATCGAGGTGCACTCCCCGTCCCCAATGGTCCTTATGGTCTCCGTGGACGTAAAGCAACACTGAACTGAACTGTCCTCGGCAGAGCTGTGTGATAGTCGAGGTGGACGTCCTGGGCTCCCCGTCCCTAATATTCCGTACGGTTTCTGTGGACGTAAAGCAGCATTGAATTCAAACTTGTGCTGTCGCGTGGCTGTACAAACGGACACTCGCTTGACCCACCTGTGGTACAAGTGAACAAGTAACCACCACGCCGGACGGAGGCCACCATTTCAAAGAAAAGCTTAAAGGCACTCCTGAAGAAAGGCCCGGCCTTCCTTGACAAAACATGTTTCGAGACTGCTAGTTTTGATTTTATTGCATTTTGTTTTATAGCTACCACAGCCAGTTTCCAGCTTCTATTATTTTGCTACAAGGCTAAAATCTTTACCAAAGATGTTTTTTGTCCCCCCCTCCCCCCCCCCCCCCACTTCTTCTTGTTCTTGTTCTTCTTCTTCCCATTTTCTTCCTAATATAAACAAAAATAGAAGTCGAATTTCTCATGTTTTGTGCACATAATGTTCTGATTTCAGCTTTTATCACTGGAATTATTAAACCAACTGTCTTTTCCTCATTGCCATGCACCTACTGTTTGAAGCCCTCGCACCGCAAACTTGCAGGTTTGGTTATGGCACGGCCACAGAAATGACAGCCGCAGACAACCAAATTCACGAATGCCATCCAGCTAGACGTCTGAGGACAATCCCGGAGCACCTAAGCAGACGAAGAAGATCAGCATCCCTTCACGCATACTCCGCTCTTCTTCCAAATGAGCTATACTCTCAGCTTTCAAATCTCACACAACTTTTCTACCGTTGGCCATCGATTCGTTCCCGTATTCCTCTTGCCCTGCGAGAAAGGCCTAGAGGTCAGTAAAGTTGAGGATGTACCTCCGGTGGAGTTTAAGTACCTTCTATTTACACGTATTCCAGGTGAGAGTGACCGTAGGCGACTCAGATCTTTATTGTTGTATGTGTGTTACGTATTTCGGCGCTAATTAAATTCCCTTGTGTGTTGATTCTTCAGATCATTCAGCGTTTGAACAGAAACTTTCAAACGTATCTTTTCCTGCCGTTGTAACTCTAGCAAAGTGTAGCTACAGTTACTCAAATCAACCCCGCTGCACTTCCCCCCTTTGTTCTTCTTCTTCTTGGTTGCGTTTGGATCTTTCTTGGTTTCTCTTTTATTCTCATGGTGTACAGCATACTATAATCTCATAGTATAAGCATAGCATAACTTCAGCGCGCTTACTGAAATTGTTCTGCTAGCAAAATCCAGCGCCTTCTCAAATGTTTTGCTTGTCTTTGTCACCTATACGCACTGACTCGTTCGAAAGGTTCCAGACAGACATGATTTCAGAAAGGCAGCTGTTGTCTGTCAGCCACTTGAGACAAACCAGGACACTCGTCAGAATGTGCAGCTCCTTCTGGGAACTCGTTGAATTGTGTGGCTATGAATAAATCATTGTCTCGAGCAACGGATTGGAGAAACAAGAGTCAGTTGCGTCCGAATCCGTGCACTTCCATTTCTGCAGACGACTTGTGGGTTTGTATTTGGTGGGTCGCCCCCCCCCCCCCAACCCCCCACCCCCCTCATCACGGAATCGTATTAAACTACCTTAGACACGGCCTACACGAACCAGACAAAACTTCAATACCTATTTAAGAAAAATGATTGAGCGTATTTTCAGTCGATAACAGTGCCTTCCAAGACTTGAGAGTAAGAAGAAAGAGGGACGGGGGTGGAGGTCCGTGGGGGGGGGGATTCAGAATTTCTTCCAATAGAAATTAGATTCTCTCCGTCAGTCTCTTCCTTTGCATCAGCAGTGAAAATTCACCTTTTCCCATGATACTGAATGGTGTGTGTGCGCGCGCGCGCGTGCGTGCGTCCATGTGTGTGTGTGTGTGTGTGTGTGTGTGTGTGTGTGTGTGTGTGTGTGTGTGTGTGTGTGTGTGTGTGTGTGTGTGTGTGTGTGTGTGTGCGATGCTTGACTAATGTGTCTGTGGAGCTTGTGTATTTTGTAAATGTTGTTAACAGATTTTGTTTTAGAACGCTAGCAGTCATTCCGTTGTTTCAGATTTTTGTTGTTGTTAATAACAGTAAAGCGCTAGAAATGTAAGTTATTATTTTATTATTGTTATTATTGTGAGCAAGTGCTCTTTGTACGTTTTTACAATAATCCCGCCACCGGTTATCAGAGCCATGCAATTTCATTACTGTACTGTTAGTAACCCGGGAACCCGGGAGCAGACGACGCTTTTGTTTTGAAGCGCGGCGTGTAGCGTAACGCCACATGGCCTTCACGCAGCCGCCGGTGCGCGCCGCCAGTTTCAAATCTGTTTTCTCCCTTAATATTTTGACCGCTTGTTTGTTTACCTGCTCTTTGTTCACCTAGTCCTTTTTATGTACTAGGCCATGTGTAATATAATTTGGCATCTTAGAATGTTTATTTAGATCTTATCTGGACGCAGGATCGAGCTTAATCAGTAGCCGATGCCTCTCTGGATCCATTCTTTTCATAGCCGTCGTCTGCATGGCGCGTTCTCTGTTTAGTACTAGTGAATAGTAGTGAATCGTTGTTTTGACTCGATGAAAGTAATTCTGTGTCGATCAATGCTTTGTCGTACAGTATTTTGCTTAGCTGACTTCATGTTTAGTGTTTATTCGGGGTTGAAATTAACTTATTTAGTATTGTGTACTGTAGAAGCTAAATTATATTCCGGCATAGACTACTTGGTATCACTATCAGCGCTTCTGCGACTAAGATAACGCGCCCCAGGCGAAAGTTCGCACCGATTGTTTTAGTACTAGTCTTTGAGTGTGTCTTGCTTCTCTTACAGAGCGTTGTATTGTAATTGTTATGTACCGTTTTAACCGTGGGAGCGTGTTCTTTATTCTGATGTAAGTTTTAGTGACAGTTATATTTTGTACATTGTGTTAGCTGTGATTTAGTTGTACGAATCTGTTTATAGACAGGTGCAAGCCACGCTTCCCACTCTTGTTGTAAATAAAATAAGTCATGTGTGTACATTTTGTTTATACGGTTTAAAAGATTGTAACTGTTGCTTTTATTTGATGTTTTTCATGTTTTAATTAGTTTAGTTATTGTTGAGGAAACTGTATTTGTGCGGGCCAAGGAAACACAATTGTCAGCCATTTTGTGGTCCAGAGGGCCGATTTCATTGTAGCGATAGCGTGTGTTTCCTTGCGGCCCGCGCAGTTCTCTTATCTATGCGTGCGCGTGAGGATTTTGGGTGTGCTGAAAGTTGTCTGCTGCTGAGCAAATAAAACCTGATTGCTGCCGTACGCCTGCTGTGGTCTCCATTTCGACAGACTCCGCTGCCTGTGTCCTGTCCTTCTACCACTCCACTCCATTACATTATTATTAGAGAGAGAGTGAGAGAACTCGAACTCGAAAACCTTATTTTCCAAGGATTGTAGTTTAGGTTCATTTAGACCTGTCTAACAACTAGTCCTTGTTAAACTACTGAATAAGTGAATAAGAGAGAGAGAGAGAGAGAGAGAGAGAGAGAGAGAGAGAGAGAGAGAGAGAGAGAGAGAGAGAGAGAGAGAGAGAGAATGAAGAAGAGAGAGAGGGGAAGAAGGCGGAGGAGGGGAGAAAGAAAGAGAGAGAGACACACAGAGAAACGCAGAGAGAGACAGAGGGGAAGACAGAGACTGAGAAAGAGGGAGGGACAGATAACTGGTCTCCCGCCACAATGGCTAAAACCACAGAACAGTCCCACAGCACTGCCGTGAAGCACGTATATATGCCCATTTGGTTGTGACGTTGTAAACTTAGGTATAACCCTCCCATCACTACCACCACCACCACCACCACCACCACCCACTCTCTACTCCCCCAGGTCAGCCAGCCAGTCCTCTCACTTCAATGGACCTCGGTCCCCGTCTTGATCACGAGAGTGGTACTACGGAATATTACACGACCGAATGCTTCCTTCCTTCCTTCCAGAGAACAACACTCAGCCAGTCACAGCAGCTCCCAGGGACGGCTTAGGGGACCGACAATCACCGGAATCAGTCCGGAGAACCTTTGCATGCAAATCAATTGTGAAGGCCATCATGTCGTACTGTCGTGAGCCGGTTTGGCCTAGCGGTAAGGCGTTAGGCTGGTAAGCGGAAGGACCTCGGTTCGATACCGCTTCGGCTCTCCTGTCTCTTCGAAAAAGTTGTGGTTTGTGGACACTGTCTTGTGACTTTGTCCATCACTTCCTACTGAAACATTAAAATGGCTCTCATCGCTGCCCATCTTATGCAGGAATCATTCTGGTGGTGCCAGTGTCGCGATAGGTATATAATCCCTCCCTCTCCCCCCCTCCATACCCCCTTTCTCCCCGTCCCTAATAAGCCGTACGGTTTGTGTGGACGTTAAGCACCATGTCGTACTGTCACACTGAAGCAGTCAGTATTTTGTTTTTCCAACTGTATGCTTGTTGATGAGCACACAATAATTCACTGTATCTTTAGTTTGTCTGGAATAAATTTTTGTTTAAACCAAGCAGTCAGCAAGCGGCTACAGAGGAAGTCTGTTGTTGTTGTTTTTAAATTTAAGTTTATATATATTTGTTTTATTATTTTATTTTTTATTATCTATTTGTCTGTTATTAATATTCTTAAAATCCAGATCGAGACAGACTATCGGCTGTCAGCTGCTATACGCAGTCGGCTACACTGTAACTGTAAGTCCAGCAGCCGTTTTAAATTATTTTATTTATCTGGTTATTGATAGTCTTAAAATCCAGATAGAGACAGACTCTGGGCTATCTCAAACTGTTCAATAATGTCCATATAAAACTACACCTCACCCCCTTCCAACCTTGATTTTACGGTAAATCCGGTGAAAGTGCGCATCTTTCAGACATATGCTGCACCGCATTAATAATAATA
The DNA here is from genome assembly GCA_018857735.1 of Alviniconcha marisindica. Classification (NCBI taxonomy): domain Eukaryota; kingdom Metazoa; phylum Mollusca; class Gastropoda; family Provannidae; genus Alviniconcha; species Alviniconcha marisindica. Next base: position 1,105,418 of record JABMCL010002957.1, read on the forward strand.
ATGGATGCTTAGAGCGCCTAACCCGCGCAGGCCCTAAGCCACTTACACATTCATTAAATGTACATAATTGTTTTCAAAATTCAACGCATACAACACGAACACACACGCACGCACACACGCACCTCCCCCCTCCCACGCACGCACGCACACACACACACACACACACACACACACACACACACACACACACACACACACACACACACACAGTCGTTAGTATACACGCGCTAGTATACAGTCATCATTGCGGTTCAAATGAAGTAAACCCGACTTCCGGTGACTGGCCTTGGCTGGCATTGCACTTAGCGCCCCGCCATGCTGGCACTGAGCTAAAAGAGCTCAGCGTCTGCCGGCCTCACGACTGACTGCTCGCTTCACTGGCTGCCTCGGATCATTGACTGCTCAGCCACGTTCATCTCACTGTCTCTCAAATGTTGATTGAATCCGAGCCGCGTAAAACTAGTAAGATGCGGGAATCATTTATATGGTAATCTGAATGAGGGCCAGATAGCCAGATAATTGGTTCAGTTTTAAAGCCCTGTCAACCAAGACGGTTATATCCTGGCGAACCGCTGAACGGACAAACCAACGTAACAAAACAGGCCAAACAAAAACTGGGTACCACACTGCAGGTTACTACACATGCATTTCATTTACCGTTTAGCTGTTGTTTAAGTGTTGCTTTGTAGCTTGACAAAGAGGATTACCACGAAAATTCGCATGCTGAGTTTTGCCAAATAAACAGCGTTGATTTGAACCTTTTATGTGTTTGGATCTGAAGGAACAAGTTTCAGGAAGAGGGATGGTCTCTCATCAGAGTTGTCTTTCGTCACAGGCTCCACTGGATGACGTACGCGGTTTGCTGACATTCGAAACCCTTAGGCAGGTAGGTAATGTTGCTTAATGTCCTCAGATGTCAGTTGACATATTAGGGACAAGCTGAGACCAATGCCGAAGCATGTTTCAATATAGCTTTACGTCCACGGAAACCAGAAGGCTCGTTAGGACGGACAGCCCAGGTCGGCCACCTCGACTCTCACACAGCTCCTGAACTACGACGAAACCCTTACTACTCGCCTTCCTTTTAACATTTCCTAACAAGTTCATGTATTCATGACCTATGAGTTGTTGTTGCTGGTCTATTCTAACCCAGCCACACCTCATCCCCAACACATACAACATCACACCTCCCCACCTCTCCAGATCCCACAGTTCACCTCTAGCAGTTTCCAGACAGGTTCAATCTTCACTGATCTGCTCTGCAATTAAGCGAGTGTAGCGGCTGGCTTGTAGTTAAACAATTAAGGCTAATGAACACCAGACTGAGTGAGGCACATTTCCGCAAGAACATAGAATATTATGCAGTTTTTGATCTAGGAAACGCCTGGCCTTTTATGTTTCTTGGTGTATACGTAGGTATAGTCATCATCATCATCATCATCCCTATCTTTATGCGCCCCCCCCCCCCCCCCACACACACACACACACACTCCCGACCCCGTTGTTTCTCTAAGTCTGTCCCTCGGTCGCCCCCATCTCTCTCTCTCTCTCTCTCTCTCTCTCTCTCATTTAGGCCATTGCCCCTCATGAAGGGGTGTGGGTGGATGACCCACCACCTCACAGTACATACTATAATTGTGCCTATGAGCAAGAAAACCAACAAACTAACAACAATGTACTAGACTCCGTACTGACAATGACAGTGTGATTGAATTATGAACTTGAAATGCTATGCATCTTAAAGGCTTTGTACAAATACACTGGCAGATTTCTCACAATATTTTCATTGGTGGAAGCCAGCAGCAGGCTTGATCGAAAAAGACTTGGAAATCTGTAGAATTTTGACGAAATAAATTGCACTCTTAAAACTCTTAGCACAGGGCAACATAGAACAAAATGTACTTCAGTTTCTTGTGCTACTCTACATAATGGACAAATCAGGTCATTATCAGTGTGTCTTTTGTATCGGTAATAATGTACAAAAATGTCTGAAATACCCAATCGAAATCTTGTCATTATGAATTTCAAGTGCCTATCAATATTCATCTTCAGATATGTTTTCATATCATGAATGGTGCAAAATGTCCTATAAACATTAAACCTATCGCTAATCTCAACATGAGAATGCCATTCTTGCCATCGACAAACAACTAATCTTTCGCGAAAAACATGTAAAAACTGGTTCATTTCTTCCACACCTTGATTCAACCATACAAAACCAAATCCATATTGATACAACTTACAACGAACATTTGAGGCCGAATTTCTTTTACCTCGTTCATCTAATATATAGTAACATCCTATAAGCTTTGCTTGGTAATTTGGACGCCTCCATTCTCGTTAATTTTAACCAGTAACGTATGCATCTTACTGCAGAGTTCACAAATAATGGATACCTATTTGTTTCACCATAGACAAGGTCATTTGGCGTTCGCATCTCAACTCCCAAAAACCTTTTCAGCGCAAATAAGTGGACCTTTTCGCAATGAACCGCTGCTGTTTCAAGACCCCATAGCTCAGCACCATAGAGAGCGATGGGTTGCACTTGAGAATCAAATAATTTCAGAAATAATTCAAAACTATTATTATTCAACATTCGCAACTTCTGCATAATACATAATGCTGCATTCTTAGCTTTACTTGTAAGATCATGACATGACGCAGTAAAACTCAGTTTCGTGGAGAAGAGAACACCTAAATATTTATACACATTCACCACTGGCAATACAACACTATCATACGTCCATCTTTCCCTTGCACCCAGGTAACCACCCTTTCTAAAAACAACTATGTTACTTTTACTCATATTTACTTTTAACTGAAGGGAGGAGGATGCTCTTTGCAAACTGTTCAACTGTGTCTGTAAACCAATAACCGTTTCTGACAACAGAACAACATCATCAGCCAATAGCAAAATAAACAATTCAAAATAATCATTGATAAACGATGCACCGTGTCTACCATTCTGAATAACTTCTAAAGCCAGCTCGTTTATAAAGAGAGAAAATAAAACTGGGCTGCAAACATCCCCCTGTTTCACCCCAAACGTACAATTAATGTAATCAGTCATCTTAGATCCACATCTAACTCTAACTTTAACACTGTTGTACATGCTTTTAATGCAACGATACAATTTTCCATTGATTCCATTTTTCAAGAGAATAGGCCAAAGCAGTTTTCTGTTTATAGAATCGAAAGCTTTCTCAAAGTCTATAAAAGCAACATACAATTTGCGGTTCAAGAAAACTGTTTCTGTACAAAGGCTAATAATGTAAACATATGATCAATTATTGAATAGTTTTTCTTAAACCCAGCCTGATGCTCACCAGTGATATTGCAGTCTAAGGTTAATAACTGTACTGTAAAGTTTGCAGCTTGCATCGCCCAACGAGATACCTCTGTAATCATTCGGATTGTTAACATCGCCTTTCTTAAAAAGAGGGAATACAATAGATTCAGTCCATTTAGTTGGAAAAATTCCTTTCTCAAACAAAGCATTAAAAAATTTCACGAAAAATCAATTACATAAGTTCCCGAGTTTTTCAACATTTCTCTTATTATTCCGTCTGGTCCAGCTGCTTTTTTATTCTTCAACTTTTTTAATGCAAGCAAGACTTCTTCCTTGGAAATTGGGCGATTTAGAGAACTTTCGTTGTCCTGAACAGCATTTTCATCGTCAAAGTCAAAATCTACTTCTTTTTCAAGTAACGCTCTAAAATGCTGAAACCAACTATCCAATGAAATATTATTATAGACGGACTTTCTTTTGGGTGATATCTTACGTACAGATTCCCAAAAATCTTTCTGATTTTTCACTGATGAAATCAATTTGTCCAAAAGAACATCATAAGAATCTGTTTTCTTTTTCTTCAACAAATTTTTGTATTCCCTTCTTGCGAGATAAAAAGCACTGCGGTCATCAGCGAGTAGTGAACGACGATATTTCCTCAAAAGCCTTCGAACATTTCTTCTTCCCACTTTACACTCCCAGTCAAACCATTCGTCTAGCTTCCTCCCATTTTTTTTTAATCATTATCTGCTTCTTTATGCATTCAGCATTTTCTTTGATGCAGTTATTAAATATATCCAAGGCTTTGTCTATGTCAAGATCAATCAAGCTAATAGCTTCGTCAAGTATCGCACAAGTTTCATCTGTACACATTAGACAAGTAAACGTGGGTGCATTGAGGTTATCCCAGACAAACTTTTCAATTATTTGCTCATGCTGAGAAACTTCATCACTGCACACATTTTCCTTTGGAAATATAACACGGAATTAAGTGGCATGTGATCAGATTCAATACGTCCAGTGACACAAAGTTCACACGTGGAATGGATAAGTGCATATAAATCATCTCTCTCTCTCTCTCTCTCTCTCTCTCTCTCTCTCTCTCTCTCTCTCTCTCTCTCTCTCTTGACTCTCTTTTTTTTCATGGGGCTTTACGTCCACAGAAACCATAAGGCTTATCATCAATCAGTTAGGGACGGGGAGCCCAGGACGGCCACCTCGACTTTCACACAGCACCTGAGCTCTGTTCTGATCAGTCTCTCTTTGGGTAGAGCCTTTTGTGCCCCCCCCCCCC
>JABMCL010002957.1:1112500-1117500 GCA_018857735.1 Alviniconcha marisindica
GAGAGAGAGAGAGAGAGAGAACTTTATTACACAAAAACTCAGAACTCAGAACTTTATTACAGAGAGAGCGAGAGAGAGAGAGAGAGAGAGTTGTATTTATGCTTGTCCCTGGACAGAGAGAGAGAGAGAGAGATGTATTCATGCTTGTTCCTGACTTGACAGTATGATACACCAGTAGCAGTCTCTTCACACACACACACACCCCTTCCCCCCACACACACACACCCCCGGCCCCCTTTCCGCCCCTCGACGTATCAGTGTTGAAGTAAAAAAAAAATCCCGCGTTTGAGACCCTAGTCAAAGTTTCGAAAGGAGGGCGGCATGGTGACTTCTTCAGTCGTTCCTCTTTCCTTCTTTCTTTCTTTTATTTTATTTCGAAAGGAGGGCGGCATGGTGACTTCTTCAGTCGTTCCTCTTTCCTTCTTTCTTTCTTTTATTTTATTTCGAAAGGAGGGCGGCATGGTGACTTCTTCAGTCGTTCCTCTTTCCTTCTTTCTTTCTTTTATTTTATTTCGGAGTCTTGTCAGATTCAGTTCCTCGTGACCGGCTTACTTCCCTGGCTGCCAGTGTCTATGAGAATACAACACAATTAACCAAGTATCATCACGTCACAGCTGCAATTTGTTGTCAGGTTTCCCCTCAGTCTTGCCGCTACGACAACTGGCTGCTAAGCGGACTACGAGACTACAGCACAATTGTCGCTATGCTAACTGCAACACCGCGTCCCAACAACACAACCAACAACGTACACTTTAGGCTACATTTCGATAATAATGACTACAGTTTCCACTCACTTTCGAAACGCAAGCGATCTTCGTCAGTGAAGGACTGACGTGTGACGGAAGGTGCCCCACAGCTCATGCGCCGGGGTTCATAGATGACGCGCTTGCGAGGTTGCGATCGTCTGCTCTTGACCCTGCTGCTGACGGCGGCGAGGAACTGCTCAAGCGCGTCGTCCACTGGAAAACACAACGATATCATTTGTCGGTGAAAATCCGTGACAGGAACTGCATGAACTGACATACACACAAACACCACTGAACAGCTGTGACATGCTTGTGTGTGTGTGTGTGTGTGTGTGTGTGTGTGTGTGTGTGTGTGTGTGTGTGTGTGTGGTCTGACCACACACACACACACACACACCACACACACACACACACACACACACACACACACACACATACACAGCAGTGAACGACCGTGAAAGGCACTGCATTAGTGAATACACACACAAACACCAGTGAACAACTGTGACAGGCACTGCAGGAACACACACGCAAACACCAGTGAATAACTGTGACAGGCATTGCATTAGTGAATACACACACAAACACCACTGAACAACTGTGACAGGCACTGCATCAGTGAATACACACAAACACCAGTGAACACCCGTGACAGGAACTGCATGAATGCACACACACACACACACACACACACACACACACACACACACACACACACACACACACACACACACACACACAACAACAACAACAACAACAACAACAACAACAACAACAACAAAACTCACCAGTGAAAAACCGACCATGATGCAAATTGAATACACAACAACAATGAACGAACAGCAACAAACAACGCCAGTGAATTGCAAGACGACTGGAAGAACTATTGGCTATTGATGTCCCGTCAACCACACAGGGTTACCACCTTAATTTCAGCAGACAAGCAGACGAAGAAGAACAATACAGTAATTGGATATTGATGTCCTGTCAACCACACAGTGTTACCACCTTCACCAGACAAGTAGAAGGAGAAACGTGCCCTGATCAGGCAGAAAGGGGTGTGTGTGTGTGTGTGTGTGTCGGAGGGGGGAGGGGGGGGGGGAAGCTGTGGAACATACACGGTTACGGTAAAAAAAAAGTTGATTCTTGGAACTTAACGTCCCATCAGCCGTCAGCCGTACAGGTCTCAGGATGCAAGCACCGAACACACACACACGCACGCACGCACACACGCACGCACGCATGCACGCACGCACACACACACACACACACACACACACACACCACACACACACACACACACACACACACACACACACACACACCGTGACGAGCCTACATATCTCACACAGCCACCGAACGCAACGAGCTGGAGACACTAATTATTACGAAGTGAACATCAGAAATCTTGGCCACACACTTGGTTGTCACAACACTCATCGTTTACATTTCTTCTCAGTCGCACACTTCATTCACACTCACAGGAAAGGTTTTCTGTAGATAACGACGACGACGACATTAACGGCCACGAACATCCTCTCGCCGGCCGCCGAAATGCATGTCGACGTCGTAATTTTCTCCGTCTCAGTGATGACGCTGATCTTGATAATGGTAATGATGCCGATGATGCTGATGCTGATGTTGATGATGGTAATGATGCCGATGATGCTGATGCTGATGTTGATGATGGTAATGATGCCGATGATGCTGATTCTGATGTTGATGATGGTAATGATGCCGATGATGCTGATTCTGATGTTGATGATGATAATGATGCCGATGAAGCTGATTCTGATGTTGATGATGGTAATGATGCCGATGATGCGGATTCTGATGTTGATAATGGTAATAATGCCGATGATGCTGTTGCTGGTGTTGATAAAGATAATGATGCCGACGATGATGTTGGTGGAGAAGACGAAGATGAGGATGGGGGAGAGAAGGAGGACGAGGGAACAGATGATGATGATGATGATGATGATGATGATGATGATATCGGGTGAAACAACTCTCGTCATCACGAGGCGAGGAAGCTGGGTCCCAGGCCTGGTGAACAACCACCATGATGTGGCCAGTTGTTGACCGAAGACGTGTCGAACCACCCATGAAATCAGGTCAGCGCGGACACGTGTCAGTTACACCCAAACTGAAGTCAGCTGGATAGTCTGTTTAAATAATGCTTGTGTTGCATTTGTACGGTATTATATTGCGTGCACTTAGACTGTGAATCTCTTATACATGTAGCTTTTATTCCGCTGTCAGTGATTCATGTGTAGCATTCACGTTTTCCTTTGAATGGAATGAAGAAGTACTTGACTTGGCTTGACTCGTATTACATCATTCATCAGGTCAGCAGACATGTATCGCACGACTCATCTAGTCAGCGGACACTTTCACATCAATCATCAAGTAAGCGGACACGTATTACATCACTCATCCACTCTGCGGACACGTGTTACATCACTCATGGATTCTGCGGAAACGTGTTACATTACTCATCGAGTCTGCGGACACGTGTTACATCACTCATTGAATCTGCGAACACGTGTTACATCACTCACGGAGTCTGCGGACGCGTGTTACATCATTCATTGAGTCTGCGAACACGTGTTACATCACTCACGGAGTCTGCGGACGCGTGTTACATCATTCATTGAGTCTGCGAACACGTGTTACATCACTCACGGAGTCTGCGGACGCGTGTTACATCACTCATTGAGTCTGCGAACACGTGTTACATCACTCACGGAGTCTGCGGACACGTGTTACATCACTCACGGAGTCTGCGAACACGTGTTACATCACTCACGGAGTCTGCGGACGCGTGTTACATCACTCATCGAGTCTGCGGACACACATCACTCATCGATCAGCAGACAAGTACTACATCTCTCGTCGAGTCTGTGGACACGTATTACATCACTCGCGTAGTAAGCGGGCACGTATCACACATGTAATTAAGTCAGCTGGTAACGTATCACACCATTCATAAAGTCAGCTGATAACGTATCACACCATTCACAAAGTCAGCCGGTAACGTATCACACCATTCACAAAGTCAGCCGATAACGTATCACACCATTCATAAAGTCAACTGGTAACGTATCACACCATTCATAAAGTCAACTGGTAACGTATCACACCACTAATTACGCCAGTTTCAAGTTAAACCACTCACGATGAAGACTGATCAGCTGACGGTAAGAGGACACAATCCTCACAGCCACAACAAGACTGAAACTCAAAGTGCCGTCCTTGCAGGAACGGAAGAAGAAAAAAAAGGAAAGAAAAAAAAAGAAAAAAAAAGAAGACAAGGGGGGCGGCGGAAGGATCGTCCACGTTGCACCCACGCGGAATAGTGACACTGGTTTCTCTGGCGTGACACAAAGGTGTACTGATGAAGTGTTGCTTAATGTTCTCAGATGTCAGTTGACATATTAGGGACAAGTTGTGACCAATGCCGAAGCACGGTTCAATAATTCTTTACGTCCACGGAAACCAGAAGGCTCGTCACGACGGACAGCTCAGGACGGCCACCTCGACTCTCACACAGCTCCTGAACTATGAAAGGTGTGCACGTAGTCAGTGCCTTTTATGATGAACCTGTGCTGAATGAAGCAAGAGCCGTCAGACCCACAACACCATCGTGTGTGACTGCACAAGCACAACTGACGTCGCTGTCGATCAACTCTCTCACAGCCACAGCCGTGGCCGGGCGGCACACCTCAACATAACTTCGACAACAAGGGGATTGCTGAAACACGAATACCCCCCGGGTCATCGTCGTTTGGTTCTCGATGTCCTCGGATGTCATTTGACATATTAGGGACAAGATATATGCGAAGCTCTTAACCATCTAAACTTGATAATAAAAAATAAATTTAAAACTTTTAAAAGAGAACACACACACACACACACACACACACACACACACACACACACACACACAACAAGAGAAAGAGAAACACACACACACACAACACAACACACACACACACACACACACACACACACACACACAGAACAGAGAGAGAGAACACACACACACACACACACACACACACACACACACACACACACACACACACACACACACACACACACACACACACCAGAACAGAATAGAGATAGAGAGAACACACACACACACAGAACAGAGAGAGAGAGAACACACACACACACACACACACACACACACACACACACACACACACACACACACACACACACACGTTTGGCTGTACAATGAATTAC
>JABMCL010002957.1:1122500-1130000 GCA_018857735.1 Alviniconcha marisindica
ACACACACACACACACGCACGCACACACACCTTTCCCACGTCCCATATGCCTAACAGACAGTATGTGGTCTCTGTGGACGTTAGGTCTTAACAATGCATTCCCAGCATCCTCGGGATCTTTTACCTTCCTGTCACATACCGTGCTGTTTGTTGACAGGACGTTCAAACCCAAGCCGGAACTAACTCACGAGCACGAGCAGAGGCACGAAGGACTAGGTACTCAGTCCGGTATCTCCGCCAGACTAGAAAACAAAAGCCGTACAGCGCTGACCCCCCCCCCCCCCCCCCCCCCCCTTATTGGGTTTAAACCAAACCAGAGACCCCGCTGTGAGAAACACGAGCCCGTGAAATTGAGGGCGAGAACCACTAGGCCACTCCGCCTCCTTTTTCTACACAGTCTTTGGTGCGAGGAGCCAGGGCTTGCACTTTGACAGCAACGACGGCTGTGTTTTGAACAGCCATGCTGCATGTCTAGGCAGTGGCGCCGTCTAACAGCGCCGGCACAGAAAGGGGCAGAAAACCCGTCACCAACGCGTTGGTACACCTTGGCTCAGCCTGAACGCACACACACTCATTCAAACACCACACACACACACACACACACACACACACATTCAAACACTGTACACACACACACTCATTCAACACACACACACACACACACACACACACACACACACACACACACTTACACACACACACACACACCACACACACACACACACACACACACACACACTCAATTCACACAATTACACACATACACACACCACACACACACACACACACACACACACACTCATTCACACACACACACACACACACCGCTTTTGTCAGTTTGCCTCTACAGCTGGAGTCGTTATAGGTGAATAATAGTAACGTATCGCTTTTCTTTAATACTTTAGTAACGCCTTGCGGAAAACAGGGGTCGCCTTACCTGGATCAGGCTACAGCAGCCACAAGAGCAGCTCTACTCATTCCTACCAGCATGTGCTGTAGTTACTTTTGTTCAAAACTGAATGGCCTGTGTGGCTGCCACAAATGTTACCGCACGCGCGGCGACTGCACATGGGGTTCAAGTACGATAAAAATCCCATGCTTCACCGGGGAATCAAACCCGTATCAGTATTGCGTCTCGCTTTCGGTCAGACAGTGACTCTACCCTCTGAACATGCTTCGTGTGCCTATATACTACTGCCAGCTAGGAAAATTGCTTTTCCTGCCTTCTACCTTCCTGGTTCACTTCGCGTCACGTTCTCCACAATCCACGACAAACATAAAAAGTGATTTGTGTCCTGAGCAGTGAATCAGGTTTACTATATATATGTACGCGATTTGCCGAATGATTTTGTTCCGTCCTGATAATAATAATAATAATAATAATAACTCTCATACAGCGCTACACCCCGTAAAAATTTACAAGCTCGCGGCGCTGTACATTATCAACATCAAAATCCGCTTGACAATCAACCCCCCTCCAATCTCATAATCATGACCTTTGCAGTTGACCAGGCGCCAAATCACAGCCGCATCTGTCTCCGGCCAGCATGACCTCTCCACTCTGCCGTGACGGGAGGAGGAAGAAGAAGAAGACAAAAAAGACAAGTAGAAGACCGGGAAGAAACTGAAGGATCAAAGAGAACGGACGAGAAGAAGCAGAAGACTAGGAAGAAGACGAAGGAGGGCCGGGGAAGGAGGAGAAGGAGGAGGAGAAGAAAAAGAAGAAATGAGATTCCCAGCAGGAAGTACAAAGGCACGCTCCAATCTCATACACGTTTTAGATTCCCAGCAGGAAGTACAAAGGCATGCTCCAATCTCAAACACATTTTAGATTCCCAGCAGGAAGTACAAAGGCATGTTCCAATCTCATACTCATTTTAAGACAGTGAATATGACATTTCAAACGAAAGTCGGTAGTCTATTACATAATGTATTCAGTCCAGGTGTCATTTGATCATCACAATCATGCAGTTACTGTACAATGTCACATTTCTCTAAAACTGTAGTATTTTGTACTTACGCTTCAAGCCAGGTCTGTGAGAAAACATACTCTGTATGTGGTCCTCCACCGATAAGCCCTGACCCATCTTCCGGCGGAGCAAGTCCGTTGAAACCTCCGTCAGTTGCCAGCACTGTCATAGGCTGTAATTAATTCTTTGCGGCCGCACCGCTAGGTCAGTCACTGTCGTTGTGCAACACGTCCATGAAAAGCCCCACAAAAGGAAGTCGCCGGTGTTTCTTGGTGATCAGCAAGCACCAGTTACATCAGTGTACAGGCAGCAATACGTATATCATCCACGTCACAACAGAACCCTTGCGAAAGCGGCGAAACAGGAAAGATCATTGGTTCATGTCACGGTGAGTCTTGAACATATATGTGATTGCTCTGAAGTGAATGCAGTCACTGACCGAGAAAAAGATCACTGGATCATGCTACGGTGAAGTCCTGAGAAGACACGTCACTTCACGGACAATGAAGTGCAGTCACTGGCCGTGTCAGACCGTGCGTTCATGATGTCTCTGAGTGCAGAGTGGCCGTGACACATGTGTCACAGTTCATGATGACATGGCTCTGGGTGGACACTGGCACAGTCAGCGATACATCATCCAAAACAGAACCCTTGCGAAACAGACAATATCATTGGACTACGTCACTGTGAATCCTGAAGACACACAGATGCTGGTCCGGAGTCAGCAATCATTGACCGTGGCTGACACACGTGTTCACGACATCGTCTAGTGTGGGTAGACACTGGCACAGTCAGTGACACACCGTCCACATTACAACAGAGCACTTGCAAAAACGGCGAAAACTGACAGAAAAAGAGCACTGGATCATGTCATGGTGAGTCCTGCGCGGAAGACACGCGGTTGCTTTGGAGTGGACACTGGGTCATTGACTATGACCTGTTCATGATGCTTGCAAACCGCCGAAACAGACAAAGGGCATTGGATCACGTCACGGTGAATCCCCAGAAGATACGCGGCTGCTCCGAGTGCAATGACTGCAGACCATGACTGAGTGCAGTCATTGACTATGACCTGTTCATGATGCTTGCAAAAACGCCGATGTCTGACCATGACCGAGATACGTGTTCATGTCTCTGAGTGAAGAGTAGCAAGGACCCCAAACAGTCAGTGATGCATTATTCCAATTACAACAGACCGCTAGCGACTGAAAACGACGAAACAGAAAAGAGCTTTGGATTTTGTCACGGCCATGGAGACACGCTGCTATGCGACCGTGAAATCACTGACAGTGACTGACATTGACTGCATTCATGACACCGTCGCTGAGTGAACACTGGCAAAGACCAACACCAGTGACACGTGCACGTCATCAAAAAAATGAAACATCAGAACGTTTGCGAAAAGGCAAAATAGAAAAGATCACTGAATTTTCGCCTCACGGTCTTCAAGAGTTTTCCATTCTCTGTGTGAACACTAGCAAAGACCAAAAGTAGTCAGTTATAGTTATAGTGATAGTGATAGTGATAGTCAGCCAGTGAGTCAGTTAGTGATGCATCATTCAAAATACAACAGAACGTTTGCAAAAACGGCGAAACTGCTGATGGGAAAACGGATCACCGATTTTTTTCGCGACAAACTCCGCGTAAGTACTGGCAATGACCACAAACAGGTCAATAGTGACAGACCTACGCTACATCATCCGATTAAATTGCAGCATAACTCTTGCGAAAGCGACGGAGCAGTGAGAAAAAGAAGAAAAACGGAACAACGGATTTTGTCACGGTCAGTCGCTCTAAGACGTACGCCGGTGTTCCCGTCTGTGAGTGCTAACACGAAATCAGCCGTCCCCAACGGCTCTCGCGCCAGCGGGTACACTGAGATGACGGGACACAGCCAGGCTTGTCAGTAATTGCATCCTCACGGTTGCGTCACTGACACAATGGCGATAATCGCATCAGCCTTCTGGTCGCTCGATAACTGTCACTGAGTCTGCTCAGCACGGGCGTGACTGATCGTCGTCAGTTACACTGATCAGCTTGTGGCCGTCCGTCGGCAACGTGCTCGTCACGTCAGCGGTCACCACCATGAACAAAAGTAACAGCATACATAAAGGCGTATATTCCTGTTCTTTCTTTGTTGTACGGCAAAGACTGCATCAAAGCGTGCTTTCCTGTTTTCTTTGTTGCCACTCAAGCAAAGACTGTAGAACATCAGTTTCAGTTTGGCGGATTTCTTGTCTACTGTCAGGTCAGAAAAAGAAAGAAAAGAAAAAAGAAAAAAAAGAAGAAAAAAAACTACAAAAAAAGCGAGTTTAATCAGTCCTAGGGATCCGAACCTCCAGCACTGAAGCAAAGGACTTCTACAGCCTCTGACCACCCGCAAACCCGCTCCGGTCCGGAAACTCGGAACAACGATGTATGGAGAACAAAAGACTGCACAGTGGTCACGGCGAAATGGCCCCCAGGTCTGTCAGAGGAAGTACCGTGACGCTGTAAGGTCCACGGACTATGATAAACACCGAAAGAGCACAAAGTCCCCGAGCTCAGGAGCTTGTGTGAAAGTCGAGGCGGACGTCCTGGGCTCCCGTCCCTACTAATAAACCTACGGTTTCTGTGGACGTAAAGCAACACTTCAACAACAAAGTCTACTTGGAGGGCTCAGGAGCTGTGTGAAGTTGATGTGGTCGTCCGGCGGCTGGGCTTCCCGTGCCAAATAAGTTCCTTATGGTTTTTGTGGACGTGAAGCACCATGAAAGAAGACGGAAGACAAGAGTCCAGTTAAGGTCAATAACAGTTAAACAGCCAGAGCGTTTCACGGCTTCTGCCGGGCCTTCTGCGCTGAGGCTGACACGTTTACAGTCGTGACATACGGCGTGCTGTCGCAGTGTCAGTTCTCAAGTTCCTGGGTTCTCGGCAGTCACGCTGTCTTGAAAGTTGTTCGTTGTGTAAGTTCACTCCTTTTCCCCGTCCCTAATAAGCCGTACGGTTTCTGTGGACGTTAAGCACCATGTTTACTTAGTTCACTCCACTGTTCACCATGCTGTTCCTCCTGTTGTTCACCGTGTTCATGTTTTTGTTGTAGACTAAGGGGCATCACCACTGACCCACGGCGGAGAGTGAAGACTGTTCACAGGCCACCTCTGGCACCACCACCACCACCACTACCACCGCACCGCCACCTTCGTCAGCGCAGCCTCCCACCGCTACCCCTCACCTCAGCCACGGCACCACGGCTTGGGACAGCTGAGGGGCTTTCGTCCTGCAGGGATTGCATGCAGCTCCGCATTTCTGTGGGCAGACTCCCGAGTGTCAGTTCTGAATACCATCGTTTCGCACTAAGCCCAGCGGTCAGCGCTCATTCTATTGTCAGGCTTCAACTTAAACCTGAAGCCAGCGCCCTGTTTCTGTCCGTCTGCTACCCGTGTCAGTTCTTTGAAATCTTCCTTGAAAACTTTTGTCTTCTCAAAACCCTTTTTTTCAGTTCAGTCCCAATGCCCTGAGATACGAGTGTTACAATGTGTGTGTGTGTGTGTGTGTGTGTGTGTGTGTTTGTGGCTACACTGTCACCACCAGAATGATTAATATTCTGCTTTAAGATGGGCAGCGATGAGAGCCATTTTAATATTTCATAAACTGTGAGGAGCTAAGTGACAAGCCAGTGTCCACAAACCACAATGTTAAAAGAGAGAGGAGAGCCGAAGCGGCGATTCGAACCGACCCCGTCAGCTCACCAGCATGACTCCTTACCGCTGGGCCAAAGCGGCACAGCCAACACTCGTTTGAACAACCCTTTCCGTTTTTGAGCGTGACGCAGTGGTGAATGACTGCAGGCAAGTCTTCACCTGAACATTTTCAGAGCGCAAATTCAAAAGCCTTACGTGTGTTGCCTGCGGCACTTTGAACGAACTTGAAAGCACAAATTAAGAGGCCTTAAAGGTCATCAAATTCTTGAAACAGGTGCGTGTTTTGAAGGGAGTCCGCGGTGTGTCCTAAAATGGATTAATGCCGTCTGCCACCCCGGCAATCAAGTAAATGAATTGATGAATGAAAATTTATATATGGCGCCATAAACACCTCCACACGTTGCGTGTTTACAGCGCAAGAGGATCTAAAGGAACTCATAGTTCAGGAGCTGTGTGAGAGTCGAGGTGGCCGTCCTGAGCTGTCCGTCCTAACGAGCCTTCTGGTTTCCGTGGACGTAAAGCTATATTGAACCGTGCTTTGGCATTGGTCACAACTTGTCCCTAATATGTCAGCCGACATCTGAGGACATTAAGCATCACCTCATCATCATCATCATCATCAAGCGCTGGGCTCCAACTGACATACGCCGACCGTTAAAACAAATCGATTGCTAGAACTTCCACTCAGCTGGACAATTTCTACACACTAAGACAGTCCAGTAAAGCCGTGCTGCTGAAGGAAGACTTCTCAGAGTCCTGGGAATCGAGACCCTTCTTTTCCAAGTCTATAATAATAATAATGAAAGTATTTATAAAGTGCAAAATCTTGTCCGTAGACTAGAGCGTACACACACACACACACACGCACACACACACACACACACACACACACACACACACACACACACACACACACACGAGCATACTGACTAGACCAAAATTACACACAACTGAACGGGCAGCAACTGAACAGACTTAACGGATGTGAAGAGACGGATGAAGACAGTAGCGCAAAACGGAAAACACAGCAGGTCTATACAGATTTGGGAAGAGAAATGTCTTGAGGTTTGATGATTATAAGAAGCAGAGATAGCCGAGAAATCTAAAAACACCGATCAGAAGCCGGGACAGCTCTTTGGAATTCTCAGAGATTTTCACGGTACCCACGCTCTCTGTAGTTTTTCCACAATTCTCACCACCGTTAGAGATTTTCACGGTACCCACGCTCTCAGCAGTTTTTTCACAATACACGCAGGACTAGACCAGGCGGCAAGGGAACACATCTGAGAGCCTTGTCCTCAAGTTTTGAAGTCTTCAAACTTCAGCTGTTTCGTGGTTGGGCGGCAGCGCCACAGAGCTAAAGCCGCCACGCTTTCTCTCATTACCACGCTTCCGTCTGGAACCACCCGCCTGCGGCTCTGTCGGGACGGCACGCGCTGAGAGCGAAATGGGCGGGAGGGGGGCGGGGAGATGGAGGGGGGGCGGGGGGCGGAGAGGAGAGGAGGGGGGTCCGGGGGAAGAGGGGGGAAGGGGGTCTGCCAGCAATTGTTGAAACGGCCATCTGGCAGCTGGCACGAGCCCTAAACTACTAGCGAAGTGAACGATCTGTTAAAGTTGGGCCCCGCATGTGTGTCATCAGAAACGAGGTCTGTACTGACGTCCGTCCGCTCTGTGCTAAGACGGACTGACCGTTGCTACTACTGTGGGTACGTACTATGCTGGTGTGCGTGGTTTAGTCAGTACCGGGAATCTCTGGAGTTCTGCTAGTACAGTTATCGGTCGTTTCAGTGAGTTCTAATTAGGCCCGCTGTCTCACTGTACCATGATGTGCATGGTTTGTCGTTGGA
>JABMCL010002957.1:1140000-1180000 GCA_018857735.1 Alviniconcha marisindica
TTACACCGCTGGCCAGAAGGGGCCGGGGGAGGGGGGGGGGGGGCTACTTGCCGGGGTTATGGACTGCCTGGGGGCAGGGGGAGAGGAGAGATGTGGTGGATGTGGTGGAAGTGGTGGCAAGAGAGTGAGAGGAGGGAGACAGCTAGAGGTTCGGAGGGAGAGAGAGAGAGAGAGAGAGAGAAGAGAGAGAGAGAGAGAGAGAGACTATTTTACTGATGAGAGAGACAGACAGAGAGAGAGAGAGAGAGAGAGCCTGGAGGTGTGGGTGAAGAAACCAAATTCTAAATCGAAATATCTTCTTCTTCGTAGAGAGAGAGAGAGAGAGAGAGAGAGAGAGAGAGAGAGAGAGAGAGAGAGAGAGAGCCTGGAGGTGTCAGTGACTGAGAAACCAAATTCTAAATCGAAATATTTTCTTCTTTTTCTTCTTCTTAGGAGAGAGAGAGAGAGAAGAGAGAGAGAGAGAGAGAGAGAGAGAGAGAGAGAGAGAGAGAGAGAGAGACAGACAGACAGACAGACAGACAGACAGAGCAGAGACAGAGAGAGAGACAGAGACAGAGAGACAGAGACAGACAGACAGACAGACAGAGACACTGACACTATTTTATTGATATGAGGAGAGAGAGAGAGAGAGAGAGAGAGAGAGAGAGAGAGAGAGAGAGAGAGAGAGAGAGCCAGCCTGGAGGTGTGGATGAAGAAACTGAATTCCGCTAAATCGAAATATCTTCTTCTTCTTCTTCTTCTTAGTTTAGGTCTTTTCACATAAATTAATTAGACTGATCTTACAATCATCAAGATAACAACATATGTCAGCATGTTATACCAAACTGACTGACAATAACAGACCTCATGAGAAAAATAAATAAGTAAAAGAAGGTATACTCTTATATACCAATAGTTAATTTCACTTGATCTATATCTCATACACGCAGGATCATATGCACGCGCATTTACCAAAACATTCATACTGCCTAAAAGTCAGTATATGAAAATATATCAGTTTAACAACATAGACCCCAATCAAGATAAACGTTGCCAAACAATAAATACCAAACTGTAAACATATAATTATGTCTATTGAATACATAATATAGACTGTATAATCAAACAGATATATCCAAGTAAGTAAGTAAACATGGTGCTTAACGTCCACAAAAACCACAAAGCTTATTAGGGACGGGGAGATGGGGAAAGGGGGTATGGAGGTGGGGGAAGAGGGAGATTATAATTATACCTATCGCTACACTGTCACCACCAGAATGACTCCTGCATGAAGATGGGCAGCGATAGGAGCCATTTAATCTTTCATTAATTGTGAGGGACAAAGTCACAAACAAGACAGTGTCCACAGACCATAATTTTTGAAGAGAAAGGAGAGCCGAAGCGGATTCGAACCGAGGTCCTTCTGCTTACCAGCCTAACGCCTTACCGCTAGGCCAAACCGGCTCACAAGATATACTATCCAAACCAAATCTTCTTTCATGTTGCTTTACGTCCACGGAGGCGAGATGGCCTATTAGGGACGGGATCCAAACCAAAAGTGTCAAATATGTTGACATACCAACACACAAGCAAAAAAGTATGGTGCCGTTAGTAACTGGATTTTAACTGCCTGCCAACCCGGTAGGCATTTCAATTCAATTCAATTCAATTTTTTTTTAAAGTTAAAAGAACAATACAACAACAAACACAACCCCATCAACGAAAGGGTCTTACCTTAACCATAGTTATAAATATAAAACAAACTGTGACGTTTTATTTATTTATAAGCAAACGCAAGAGTCAGAACTCTCCCCATAAGGAAAATCAAACCCCGCCTCGAGTCAAATGCTCAAAATCGTCCACGATGCTCATATCACTGTTAAACAAGAGCCTTACAAAAATGTCGATACTTCATCTGAACTGAAAATATTGGAGAGGCGGATGGAGAAAAATCAAGAGTCGAGAAGAGGGGTGGGGCGGAGGGGAGAGAGAGAGAGAGAGAGAGAGAGAGAGAGAGAGAGAGAGAGAGAGAGAGAGAGAGAGAGAGACACACACACACACACACACACACACACACACACACACACAGACCGAGAGAGAGACAGACAGACAGAGAGAGAGAGAGAGACAGAGACAGAGACAGAGACAGAGAGAGAGACAGAGACAGACAGACAGACAGAGACCGAGAGACCGAGACAGAGAGACAGAGAGAGAGAGAGAGAGAGAGAGAGAGAGAGAGAGAGAGAGAGAGAGAGAGAGAGAGAGAGAGAGAGACAGACAGACAGACAGACAGACAGACAGACAGACAGAGAGACAGAGACACAGAGAGAGACACAGAGACAGAGACAGACAGAGACAGAGAGACGTTGGGGTGGCAAGAGTGAGGGTAGAGAGAATTCGAGAGAGAGAGGGACTACTGCGCTAAGATAACTTACAGAGCTCAGTAAGAGACAGAGAGGGCGGTGCAGCGGTTGTAGGGGGAGGGGCAAGGAGCAGGGAGGTGGCGGCGGGGTACGGTGGGGGAGGAGGGGGGGGGGGGGAACAAGAGGCGGAGGCCATGAGAAATACAAGCCGGCTCCTCCGACTCCACACCGAGGTGCCGATGAGTGAACCGGGAACGACTCGCAAAGGTTCTACAGTTCATTGTATTGTCAGGTGTGCTCGACGTGCGAGCCACCCCGCCCGTCAGTGCCCCTGCTGTTTGCAGGTCAGCACTCTCACTGTCAGGGTAACGTCCTAGGCTGTTTACAGGTCAGCACTCTAACGTCCTCGGGTGTTTATACGTCAGCATTCTCGCAGTCTGGGTAAATGTGAGCCGGTTGGCCTAGCGGTAAGGCGTTAGGCTGGTAAGCGGAAGGACCTCAGTTCGATACCGCTTCGGCTCTCCCTTCTCTTCAAAAAGGTTGTGGTTTGTGGACACTGTCCTGTGACTTTGTCCATCACTTCCTACTGAAACATTAAAATGGCTCTCATCGCTGCCCATCGTTAATGCAGGTGATTCTGGTGGTGACAGTGTAGCGATAGGTGTATAATCTCCCTCTCCCCACCTCCATCCCCCCCCCCCCCCCTCCCCGTCCCTAATAAGCCGTACGGTTTCTGTGGACGTTAAGCACCATGTTTACTGGGTAACGTCCTAGGTTGTTTACAGGTCAGCACTAACGTCTTAGGCTGTTTACAGGTCCGCACTCTAACATCCTAGGTTGTTTATAGGTCAGCATTCTAACGTCCTCGGTTGTTTACAGGTCAGCACTCTAACGTCCTCGGTTGTTTACAGGTCAGCATTGCAACGTCATGGGCTGTTTTCAGGTCAGCATTCTCGCAGTCAGGGTAACGTCCTAGGTTGTTTACATGTCAGCACTCTAACGTCCTAGGCTGTTTACAGGTCAGCACTCACGCAGTCATGGTAAGGTCCGTTAACCGTTTACAGGTCAGTGCTCTCAAAGTCAGGGTAGCCGCCTACACTGTTTACAGGGCGTACCACTGTTAGTAAGGTATAACATGGTCAGCTCAAATGTTAGTACCTTCTCCTGGCTATTTACAGGTCAGCACACTCGCAGTTATGGTCACATCCTATAGCTTGTAGTTACAGATCAGCCCACTTACAGTCAGGAGTTTGTCCCATAGGCCGTTTACAAGTAGCATTTCTGCAATCAGGCAAATGTCCTAAAGGCTGCATTTTTACATGCCAGCCCACTGTTTACAGGTCAGCACTCCTCACAGGCTGTTTCTTCTCACGCGTCCTAAAGGCTGTTTACATCAGTGCTAGCCCACTGTTTACAGGTCAGCACTCCTCACAGTGAGGTCCTAAAGGCTGTTTACATGCCAGCCCACTGTTTACAGGTCGGCACTCCTCACAGGTCCTAAAGGCTGTTTACATGCCAACCCACTGTCAGTAATTTACAAAATATTTGCTGGTCAGCCAGTAACGTTCTATGGACGTTCTTTATACTGTTCAGTTCTAGGCCAGCTAGCGCATTGTCGCTTTCGTCCTAAGATATGGGATGGACGGTAAGTCGGCCAACTGTCACTGAAGTCTGCCCCTCATCTTGCTTGTTTAATAATAATAATAAGGAATACTTCGAGTGCCTAAGCGCTTACACATTCTCTAAATGTACATATTTTCAAACTTCAAACGCATACAACACGAACGCACCCAGGTCAACACACAGTTGGTTTCGTCGTTTGGGTCGTTCGGATATCAATTAACTACAGACTGTCGGCTGTTAACTTCCTGCATGTTGTTTACACTATTGGTGTTGTCCCACAAAGATTGCCAGGACTGTCTGCACTGGTCAACACGCCGCCATTAACGGCATAAAGGCTCTTTGCAATTTAGTACACCGGTGTTGGATTCGTTCTATAATTATGCTGTTTACGGGTCAGCTCGCTGTCGTTAACGCCATAAAGCTCTTTACAGTTCAGTATATATGTTAGATTCACTATGTATACAGCTTACAGGTCATTTACGCCGTCACTGATGTCTTCAAGGCTCTTTACAGTTCAGTATACATGTTAGATTCGCTTTGTATACAGCTTACAGGTCATTTACGCCGTCACTGATGTCTTCAAGGCTCTTTACAGTTCAGTATACATGTTAGATTCGCTCTGTAAACAGCTTACAGGTCATTTACGCTGTCACTGATGTCTTCAAGGCTCTTTACAGTTCAGTATACATGTTAGATTCGCTCTGTAAACAGCTTACAGGTCATTTACACCATCACTGATGTCCTCAAGGCGCTTTACAGTTCAGTATGCATGTTGGTTTTGTTCTACACATACTGACGTAACGAGTGTATTGTATACATGTTTCGGGCTATAATCCCTTAACCTTTTCTCTCCGGTTTCTTTTCCCGGCTTTTTGATTGGGTGGGAGTTTTATGGCCCCAATTATCTAAGGTGTTAAAACCTGTGCGTTGGGCCCGTAGATCGAGTCCGCCTTTTCCAACAGCTGTCCCTGACGAGGCTATTTGAACTGTTCGTTTTGCTGCCCTTGTGTTGGGTAACAAATAAAACAGTTATGTTAAGAGCAGTCGCTGGTGAACTTATGTTATAGCAACCTCTGACTTGTGACTTCATCCATGCTTCCAACCTGCTTCCCTCAACTCCCCAACCCGCTTCCCTACACTATTAGTAGGTCAGATTAAAGCTGTCAGCAAACTCGGTAAACAGCATATCTCGTATGGGCTGTTTACGGGTCTCCGGCATGTTATCAGTAGTGTCCTTTGGATGATTTACAGGTCAGAATCTCTCATGCGGACTGTTTACGGGTCAGCATGCTGTCAAGAGTGTCATATGAGCTGTTTACAGCTACAGGTCAGCACACTAGCAGCAGTTTCCACGTACACTGTGTTGCCAGGGCGATGTCCACTATGTTGTGAGTGAAATAACTCAATCAAAACAGCAGGTAGGTTTAGCTGGGTCGGAAGCCGCGACCGGATCATCGAAATGAAATCAACAACAACAAAAGAAAGACAAAGCTTCCTCTCTCTCTCTCTCTCTCTCTTCTCTCTCTCTCTCTCTCTCTCTCTCTCTCTTCTTCTTCTTCTTCTTCTTTTTTTGTTTTTTTTGTTTTGTTACTTTACTCCACAGTGTACATAATTTAGGTTTCACCACTTTTTTTTCTTTGTTACTATGCCTATAACTATAAACATCTGCCCATCTAAGCATGGACTAAGAATAGGGTACTTAAACATTGATCATGCCATTAACAAACTTACTGATATCTCCTCAATTCTGTTCAATTCTGGAAGAAACTTTCATGTATTTTGTTTTGCAGAATCCCGATTATCAAATCATGTATCTGATTCTGACGTATCAATGCCTGGTTACAACGTTATGCGCCTAGACCCCAAAACCCAAAAGACACAGGTCTGTTGTTATACTTTTCCCACTCATTTAAACCCTTAAAGCGTGCCTCGCATCTAGAACAACACAATACTGAATCTATCTGGATAGAAGTATGTCTAAAGCGAAGTAAACCAATTCTCGTGGGATTCACATACAGGAACCCTTCCGAACGTACTGACTGGTTTGATAGATTCACTTTAATGATGGATGCCATTTGTCTAGAAGCAAAAGAAATAATATTACTAGGAGACTTTAACATCAATCTTTTAAAGCCACATATTAAATGGAATCAACTATATGAAAACTTTAACTTACATCAACTAATAGATAAACCAACTCGAATTACTACGAATTCTGAAACTCTGATAGATCATATTTATGCTGCTACCAAACAAAATATTGCCGAAGTATGTTCCCCTGTGTGTGGTTGTAGTGACCATTTACCTATTTGCATTACATGGTTTTAAAAAGGTGTAAAAATTCCTAAAGCTGAACATAAAGAAATACAGTACCGATGTTTTACTCTTTTTGACAAAGATGCTTTTTTGCTTGACTTGGTTCACTCTCAACTCTCACAAGTATACCAGTATACAGACCCCGATGAAGCTCTTGATTTTTGGGTACAAAACATTTAGTTCTGTTTATAATAAGCATGCTCCTTTTATGACCAAGCGTGTTAAGTACACAAGGAAACCTCCATGGTTGTCAAAGGAGATAGAAGAGGCCATGCATCAGAGATAGGCTACTGAAAGCAAGGAAACACGAAGAATTAAAAAAGCAGAGGAACAAAGTGACATCTTTAATACGTGCTTCCAAAAAAACATACTTTCAAAATTTAGTCCCTCAAAAAATTATTCTCGCTCTATTTGGAAGGCCATTAACACTAACAAATAAAGATGCATCAAAACCTCAAGTCACAGTCAAAGAATTACCCCCGATAAGCTAAACAGTCATTTTGCAAATGTATCTGACACAATCATTACCAACGATCAATCAAAACTAAATGATTTATGCTTTTTAAAACGCTTTTGTGAATCAAAAATAACAAATTCTACTTTAACGATTCCCCCAAATTTGCAATATATGAAGTGTTCAATGCCCTATTACAACTAAAACAGACAGGAACCCGAGGCCTGGATGACCTAGACGGCAAAATTATTAAAATGTCTGCACACGTCATAACTGAGACTGTTACCTACATATATAATCTTTGCATAGACAAAAACTGTTTTCCAAAAGCATTCAAACAAGCTAAGGTTATACCCATTTACAAATCAAGAGATAACAAAGACCCTTCAAACTATAGACCTATCTCAATTCTGTCTGTTCTTTCAAAACCTCTAGAAAAAAATATTAACAAACACCTTTTATCCTATCTTAAAACAAATGAACTTATACACCCCAACTAATCTGGATTTAGGAACACCACTCATGCCATACTGCACTTACAACATTAGTAGATACTTTTTATAAGAACATAAACAACAATGAATTTACAGGAGTACTTTTTGTGGATTTTGCAAAGGCATTTGAGGTCATTGATCATGATCTACTTTTGAGGATATTAGCTCTTTATGGATTATCCAATGACACCTGCACTAATTTCTTCATTTCTGTCAAATCGAGAAAGCTTGTTTGTATAAACACAATTAAATCCGATTTTCTTCCAAAAAGGTATTCCACAAGGTTCAATGTTAGCCCGCTTCTCTTTTCTCTCTACATAAACGACTTGCCCTTATTCACAAACGCTTTATGTGAACTATTTGCTGATGACACCACTATCCATTCTAGTCACTCAAACCTAAATAATCTGTTGCTTAGATTACAAGAAAGTATAAATAATCTTCTTCAATGGACTGAACTAAATCATATGTCGCTAAACTCGTACAAAACCCCAAAAACATGACCATAACAACAAGACAAAAACGCCAGAACATATTTTTCTCGCATGCCACTTTATATTGGAAATGAGAAAATTGTCAAGTAGCAACACATAAAGTTTTAGGAGTAACTATTGATAATAATTTGTCTTGGACAAATCATTAAATGAACTAACCAAACGTGTTTCTCAAAAGCTATATCAACTCGCAAAAATTAAACATTTTTTTGAATGCTCATGCTCGAAAACTATTTTTTCATGCACATATCCAACCAATCATTGATTATGCTTCAACACTCTGGGACTCTGCTAGTGCAAACACATTAAAACCTCTTGTTAGTATTCACAAGCGAGCCCTTAAATTAACCCTTCTAAAATCCACATCTTTGACAGCTCACGACTATAAACTTTTAGATGTTCTTCCGCTAAAATTAAAATTAGAATTTAATAAAGGCATTATTATGCATAAAATAGTATCTGGTTATGCACCATCAAATCTAAAATTAAACTTTCATTCAAATCAGAACAGACATTCTCACAAACTTGTAGTACCCCATCCTAGATTAGATTTATTTTAATGTAGCTTTGTGTATTCCGGGGGAAACCTATGGAACAATTTACCATTATCAATTAAAATTTTGTCAGATCACAAAGCATTTAAAAAACATTTAAACAGTACTTAATGGAAAAAATCACAACAAACATTGATTAAGGATATGTGCACTTTTCTTTGATTTTGAACATGATTTGAACATTTATATTCTCAATATAATTGTGAATATGATGTGTTAGATATGTATATTATGCATACATGCATGCTCTTCAGTTTACTCTCTGTCTGTCTGTCTGTCTGTCTGTCTGTCTGTCTTCTCTCTCTCTTCTTCTTCTTCTCTCTCTCTTCTCTCTCTCCTCCTCTCTCTCTCTCTCTCTCTCCTCAATGTTAAGATTTTGAGTTTATAATTATTTTGTTTTTGTTGTAGTTGTTTTTTGTTTTTGCCCGAGGGCTGGATGAAAAAAAAAGTATATTGTACTTATTCTTTTACCCTCGTTAATAACAAATTCGTTCGTTCGTTCGTTCTTCTTTATTCTGTGTGCGTATTGTGTGTGTGTGTGTGTGTGTGTGTGTGTGTGTGTGTGTGTGTGTGTGTAAGGGCAGATGTTTGTCAGCCAGGTACTGCCTAACTAAACCAATAATCATTTATTTACACGCATCCCCTACTCGCCAAAGATGTGCTTTAACCCCCACGGACATTGTCATTTCAGTCTCAAGCACGACTCAACGGTGAAACCGATGTCGGTGTCTTGTGATTAATCAGGAAGTCCTTAAGCTAAAGTTAGACATTCACACCGAGAACGCGGTTGTTAACTTTTTACACTTCGCGACCTTCTTTGCTGTCGCAATCTTGTGGCCTAGCTGTCACCATGCAGGTAAACCCGGCTGCATTTTTAACTTACTGAGGCACTGTCTGGGAAGAGAAATGATGCGTTTCAGGTGAAAATAGTCCAGTTTCAGTGCGAGGGACTTACGTGCAAACAAGTGACCTTTTTTTTTCTTCTCTCTCTCTCTCTCTCATATATTTTTTTTCTTCTCTTTTTTTCTTTTCTTTTCTTTTTCTTTTAAACTAGGTAATCAACGTTTGCTTTAACCCCTACTGCTGCACCAAAGACGATTTTGACCGTTCGTTAGACCTGTTCAACGCCGAGTTGTCTCCGGACAGATAGGTTAGTGGCGGACACCGAGATCTATGGTGTGTGTGTGTGTGGGAGGGGGGGGGTGTGGGTGGGGGGGGGGGGGGTGGGTGGGGGGGGGAGAGGCAGAGGAGCAGGAACTATAACCTAACCGACTCTACACTATCACCACCAGAATCATATTTCTGCATTAATGGATGGGCAGCGCCGTAAGCCATTTTAACCTTTTCACTGCCATAACGTCACTTGAAAATGACTGGTAAAGGTGCAACATTTGAAACCCTTAAGCCTTTTCGTCTTCTTTTTCGCGCTGGTATGTGAAACGATTTTCACCAAAAAAGCATAGCATTGAAAGCAGATGTGTTACAGGGCCGGAAATAATACTGTTTGTAAGCGCATCCGTGCCGTATCTTTCAGCCCGGACATTTTACAGGGTGGGGCAGTGAAGGGGTTAACGTGTCATTTACTATGAAGGATAAAGTCACAGCTTAAGACGGTGTCTATAAATCACGTGTGGCAAAACGTTACGCTTGAGTGAGCGACCTCCCTGCCCCTAACCTCCTGGGTTACCATGGGTACCGACTATAGCCGAATATGAACGGGTGGTTAACTTGACCCCTTCACTGCCCCAGCCTGTAAAACTTCCGGGCTGAAAGAGGCATGGGCATGCCTGCAAACAGCATATTTTCCGGTTCTATGACGCATCTGTTTTCAATGATATGCGTTTGGATGAAACTCCTTCTTTTAAACTAGGTAATCAACTAGGTAATCAAAAGTGCACAACTAGGTAATCAAAAGTGCAAAACTTAAACACGTAAGCATTTTTGTTTTCTTTTTCACTCTGTTTCTCCGCCTTCGCTTTTGTTGGTTGTTTTCAAGCGGCATCATGGTAGTGAAGGGGTTAATGGAACGTCCAGCTGGTCGCCCGCATAGAAGTTAGCTGCCACAACGGTCGGCTGAGTGTCAAGGCTTGACCATGCTTTGATGACTGACAATGGACACAACAGACGAAGATCGTTTTCTTGGTCAACGCCCTTGTACGTTGAACAAACTCCTTCACGACATCAGGCAGTCTTCTACTTCGTCCACTTTCAAATCTCACTTCTTTAAGCGGAAACAACACGCTTCTACACAACGGTAGGCTACTGATAAGATAGGTATGCGCGCGTACCGTCCTGTGTGTGTGTGTGTGTGTGTGTGTGTGTGGGTGGAGAGGGGGATTTGGTTTTTTTTTTTTTGGGGTTCATTTTATTTTTTTTTGTTTTTTGTGTGTTGGGTGCTATTCGTTGTTGTTGTTTTGTTTTTTGTTTTTTGGGGGGGGGGGGGTTATTGGTTGTTGTTGCTGTTGTTGTCGTCGTCGTCTTTTTCCTCTTGCTGTTACTTTTGTTGTCGTCTTTTTCTTCGTCGTCGCAACGGTCGACCACTACTTTTCAGTCTGTCAAGCAATCGTGATTGAAAACAAAGAAAACCCCCCCCCCCCCCCCCCCCCCCACAGAGAGAGATTCCCGTAAAAGAGTTAACCGCTGGCAGACAGATATAAGCTGGGAGACTATTTATTATATTATAGGCAAGCTTACCTTCCATTTCGCTTTTGATCCAGAAATCGTCGGGTTTGGTACGAACTCGAGGTACGAGGCCCCTCTTGGTATCACAGAACCTGACGTGTAGGACGATGGCAGTGTCCGGAGGGCGGGCTTGCAGCATGTCGTCTTCTTTATGATGATGTAGAGCTTAATGTCCTTGGATGTTGGGTTGATATATTAAGGACAAACTTTGACCAATGCCTAAATATGATTCAATGTTGCTTTACGTCCGCAGAAACAGTAAGGCTCATTGGGACGGAAAGCCCAGGACTGCCACCTCGACTTTCACACAGCTCCTGAACTCTGACCGTCTTCTTTACGCAGCTACGTCAGTCATATACCACTCACATGACGCCACCGTCACCAGGTTCGTTCTCTTCCTTGTCGTCACCGAGTTTGTTTTATCATTTTCACTGTGTAAGACCATTGAACGGTGTGATGATAGAAATCACGTATTAGACAAGAGTCAGTAGTTCACAAAAGTACAGAGGCAGGATGATGTCGATGTAGAAATCGGTGACTGGTCAGGTTTAGTGACGCAAGGAAAGGGACGATCGTTGCAGAATCCAATCATCATGCAGATCTGTTGAGTGTCGTCTGACGGCCTAGCGATGGGAACTGGCTGTAGACATCAACAACCCAGAACTGAGTCACAACACAGACCCTTTGTGACGTCACTGGTCAGCCGGCAAAACACGGAGTACCTCACACTGTGGGTGCACTTCCTGGATTCGGAGCTATTTATTTCTGCTCACATTTCAGCACTGAAAGAGACAGGCATGCCATACTTCCTGTTATCTATCCGATCACTGTGAAACGGCGCTGCGTGTGTCCACATACTCACAGTGAAGAACTTCACAATACGGCGGTCGTGTACTTTCCAGACCGGTGTAGTCAAAGTTTAAGAGAGAGAGAGAGAGAGAGAGAGAGAGAGAGAGAGAGAGAGAGAGAGAAGAAGAAGAAGAAGAAGAAGAAGAAGAAGAAGAAGAAGAAACAAAAAGTAAAGAAAAGAAAAAAGACACGACACGTGGATATCACACCGAGTTAACTTTGTAAGTGTCAGTTCAGATACATCACAACATCATAGTTACGTCATCCAAGTATTTAGACGCGGATTAAATGAACGTGTGTAGACGGAGTCCAAACCTCTTCTGTCGGTGTTTGTTGTGTGATACACATACACATGTTGTCAACTGCTTGTACTCTAAGCGGGTTGAACAGCGAACTTCCTCATTGCTCACTGTTCGCTGTTTGTCATGTTAGTGGGGAGCTGCTAACAGTCTCTGATCGCTGCATATTGCTTTGGTGTCAGTATTGACAGTCTCCAAACTTCTCATACGTGTGGGTATTCTGAGAATCTTATTTACGTAGGCTGTGGTTGACAAACCACGGTGGATGTGCATTAGTGAAGCTCAACGGATCGCATGTACTCTGTTGTTAGTTTAGACGACCGAAACCGGAGACCCTTTGACAAAATTAATAGAATGTATTTTCAGCAATGATCTTCCTGTGGGGACTTCTTCAACGTACGCATACATCCATGGGCGTCGTTTTGTCCAAGCGTCTCACACACACACACGCCGCGCGCGCGCGCGCACACACACAACACACACACACACACACACACACACACACACACACACACACACATGTTTCCTCTCTCTCTCTCTCTCTCCCCTCTCCCCCTCTCTCTCACACACACACACACACACACACACACACACACACACACACACACACACACACACACACACAGAATACGAAGTCAAATGAACCAAAATTTACGACAGAGAATGGTATCAATAAGGGCAAAATTCCTAGCAGTTGGCAAAGCATGCGAATTAAGTTACACTGATTCAGACTTACTCCAGGCTTAAAAGACTAGACGGAACTTGTCATAGCCCTCGATTCTCGTCAGTCGATTCCGAGATGATTGAGGGGGGCATAAATTTCTGCGTTCGCAGTCCCTGTCCGGGAGATGTGATAGGGAGGGAGGAGGTTGGGGCTGGGCGAAGGGAGGCTAAAATTTCTGCGTTCGTGGTCCATATTCGGGAGATGTGATAGGCAGGGAGGAGGAGGAGGCAGGGGTGACGGGGGGCTGTGACAAACTGAACACACGTTGAAAACACGTTGTCCGCCAGGCCGATTCAAGCTTATCCCCGCGACCTGCACGCTAACGGCTCAACGGCTGCCCAGGACACTTCCCCCCCCCCGGTTTTCACTTCCGTCCTCAGTGGAAACGAGGCTACCGGGCCAGCGACTGAACGAAAACAACAATAACATTGTCCTCGTGCGACCAGGCTCTCCGCCTTTATTTGAGCAGTGCAGATTGTTTTATATATCTATAGGCTATAGTGTGTGCGTGCGTGCGTGCGTGCGTGCGTGTGTGTGTGTGTGTGTGTGTGTGTGTGTGTGTGTGTGTGTGTGTGTGTGTGTGTGTGTGTGCGTGCGTCCTGTGTGCGGATTTTAGTCACCTTAAATATTTGTGTGACTGAACAGTGTTGTAACCTACAGCTACATGAGTTGTAAGGAATAAACCCTCGTGGAACGCAGCTGTGTCGAAAATCTGGGACAATTTGAAGCCCGCTTGTTGTTTCTGTTTAACTCTCTCTCTCTCTCTCTCTCTCTCTCTCTCTCTCTCTCTCTCTCTCTCTCTCTCTCTCTCTCTCTCTCTCTCATGCCTATATGTATATAAATGATGCCTGTAATTTTATATTTACTCATCAATAGCTTAGCAAGGACTAGTTAAACAGGTTTTTGACTAAACCTAAACTACAATCCTTGTAAAATAAAGTGTTCGAGTTCTCTCTCTCTCTCTCTCTCTCTCTCTCTCTCTCTCTCTCTCTCTCTCTCTCTCTCTCTCTCTCTCTCTCTCTCTCTCATAGAACAGAGAATTAAATACAAAATAGCTAAAACTTGACTAAACCTAAACTACAAACCTTGTAAAATAAAGTTTTCGAGTTCGAGTTCTCTGTCTCTGTGTCTGTCTCTCTCTGTCTCTGTCTCTGTCTCTGTCTCTGTCTCTGTCTCTGTCTCTGTCTCTCTCTCTCTCTCTCTCTCTCTCTCTCTCTCTCTCTCTTCCATAGAACAGAGAATTAAATACAAAATAGCTTGCCTCTGCTATCAAATCATCATTGGCACTGCCCCTCAGTACTTGGCTGAACTTGTTCAGACCTACGTCCCTTCTAGGTCTCTGCGCTCTTCCTCGGATGATAGAATCCCCTTCTGCAAAAGAAAAGAGCGTGGTGGTCGTGCCTTTTGCTTCTCTGCTGTCCAAATATGGAATTCTCTTCCTTTCGCTCTCCGTCACAGCCCTTCCCTCCCCGCCTTCAAAACTGGCCTTCAAACTTACCTCTTCAAACAGTATTTTGACCAGTAATGGCTTTTCTGCTGCACAAATCTGAACTCTCTCTCTCTCTCTCTCTTAATCACAGCCCTTGCTTCTATTTCTCCTCTTTCCCCCTCCCCCATGTCCTCAGCCATGTGTGTGTGTGTGTGTGTGTGAGCTGGTGCGCGTGCGCTCTTTATTGGCATTGTGTGCGTGCGCTCCTCTGTGTGTTGTGTGTGTGTGTGTGTGTGCGCGCGCGAGCGATCTTGTGTGCTTGTGTTTTTGCCATGCTTTGTATGAAAATGTTTGTTAATTTTTATGTTTTGTACGTTTACATATTTGCGCATTGTGTGTTTTTCTTTAAGTTTAATTGTAAAGCGCTTCGAGTTTCTGAAAGCGCTCTATAAGCTCCCTGTTATTATTAATATAAACGGTAATTACTCACCATTAGCACGTCGTTTTGAATCTCCGCCACATAGCTGAAAAGCTTGGTGCAATATAAATGCTTATTACTCATCAGTGACTAGCACGTCGGTTCGAATCTCCACAACAGGTCAATATAAATGCTTATTACTCGATCACCACCAGCACGTCGGTTCGAATCTTCACATAGTTGAACAGGTCAGTATAAATGGTTATTACTCACCACTAGCACGTCGTTTTGAATCTCGCCACATAGCTGAAAGCTTGGTGCATATAAATGGTTATTACTCATCAGTGACTAGCACGTCGGTTCGAATCTCCACAACAGGTCAATATAAATGGTTATTACTCGATCACCACCAGCACGTCGGTTCGAATCTCCACATAGTTGAACAGGTCAGTATAAACGTGATTACTCACCACCAGCACGTCGGTTCGAATCTTCACATAGTTGAACAGGTCAGTATAAATGGTTATTAATCACCTAGCATGTCGGTTCGAATCTCCATATAGTTGAACGGGTCAGTATAAACGTGATTACTCACCACTAGCACGTCGGTTCGAATCTCCACATAGTTGAACAGGTGCAGTATAAATGGTTATTACTCACCACTAGCACGTCGGTTCGATTTTCCATATAGTTGAACAGGTGCAGTATAAATGAACACCGTACTAACACGTCGATTTGAATCTCCGCATTGCTGAAAAGGTGCAATAGCAATGGTTATTTGACACCACTGACACAGAGGCTTCAATTTCTGCATAGCTGAACAGGTGCAGTATATCACACACAACCATTAGGTTAGAATTTTTGTATAACTGAACAGGCTCGGGATGAATAGGCCCTGTTACACACACCACCAACACGGGTTACTGAACACACACTGTAATAAATGTATATGCAGACACCATACGTCGATTAAAGTTGCATTGTATATGGCCTATATCTCAGGGATCGGTACGGGTCTTCTTCCCCCCCCCCCTCCCCGTCCCCCGTCCCTAGTAAGCCACCTCACTTCTGTGGACGTTAAGCACCATGATTATCGCTCTTCCCTATGATGAAGTGTTGCTTAATGTCCTCAGATGTCAGCTGACATATTAGGGACAAGTTGTGACCAATGCCGAAGCACGGTTCAATAATTCTTTACGTCCACGGGAACCAGAAGGCTCGTTAGGACGGACAGCTCAGGACGGCCACCTCGACTCTCACACAGCTCCTGAACTATGAGCTCTTCCCTATTACACGATGATCTCTTTTATATATAGCGCTCTTCTCCGTTCTCGAACAGACTCATTGCGTTTTTCTCGCATCAGTGATTGTAAATGAGTGACTGCTCCTATTCAGTTGTTTTGAGCACGACTGAATGTCCTGTAGTGCTAGAGGATCCGGACAACTGGGGATTACAGACACACCACTAGAGAGATTTGTCTAGGTGATGAAAGACATTTGTGTCTTTGGGGCACTATCGTACTATTTGTGACAGGGTTTTTCCGTGAATTTTGGTTGAAATGAGTAGCTCTGTAAAATAGATCAGAGTCATGCATGACTAGACATAACATGACTAAGCATCTAAAAGCCTACCGGAAAATTTTTGTGCC
Organism: Alviniconcha marisindica; assembly: GCA_018857735.1. Classification (NCBI taxonomy): domain Eukaryota; kingdom Metazoa; phylum Mollusca; class Gastropoda; family Provannidae; genus Alviniconcha; species Alviniconcha marisindica. The sequence continues at coordinate 1,156,328 of JABMCL010002957.1, forward strand.
TGTGTGTGGCCTGAGGTCACACATGTGGATAAACGTAATGCTTAAAAAAAGTTATTTATTCATTTTAGTTTGTGTGCGTGCGTGTGTGTGTGTGTGTGTGTGTGTGTGTGTGTGTGTGTGTGTGTGTGTGTGTGTGTGTGTGTGTGTGTGTGTGTGTGTGTGTGTGTGTGTGTGTGTGTGTGTGTGTGTGTGTGTGTGTGTGTGTGTGTGTGTGTAGCCGTGTGTGTCAATCAGTGTAGTGTGTGTGTGTGTGTGTCAGAGCCAGAGAGAGAGAGAGAGAGAGAGAGAGAGAGAGAGATTGAGAGAGAGATGAGTGAATAGTCAGGGCATGTCTGTTAATTGCAAAAGCATAATATCGATACACATTTGATTTATTTTGTATTTTGACTGAATTGAACTTTGCTGATTTTCGGACACTTTCACACTTGGCTTACCTGTATCAGTTCTCTCTCTCTCTCCCCCCTCTCTCTCTTTCTTTGTTTTGTTGTTGTTGTTGTTGTTGGTGTTATTGTTGTAATTGTTGAAAATGGCCCTCCAAGAGAAACAACCGCGTAAAACCTCTGCCGAAAAGATTTTTTAGCAGTTGTTTCCCTTAGTAAATGGAACAGGTCATGGTCGTATACGGGGCAAAGTTCATTCAGATACAAAGTTCATTGAGAGATCAACATGGCTTTCCGCACGCCTCCCGAAGTGCTGCTGAGAACTGTGATAAGGTAATAGGGTTTCCCGGTAATAGTTGTTAGGATTATCGGCGCCATTACTTGCACACAGGAAGAAAAGAGTACACACGCTTTTTCATGTTTTTAAATGATATTCAAATGCCGCAGCATGGTTTCACTTTCAGTCCCAGAGTGAAACGACACTGACACACGTGTGCTGCACGTTTTGTCCTGTAACTTGACTACCCAACCTACGGGGGCTACGAGCTGCAATGGCGGTTAGCGCAAACGAGCAAAAATAGACAGCCGGTTATCTCCAAGGTGGAGGTCGGAAATTCCTGACAACAGTTTATAAAACGCTAAACGGCCGATGGTTGCGGCTCTAAGTCCAACGCTAGACCGAAACCAGACGAGGACACGACGACCATTTAAAGCATTCATGGACGGACTTGAAAAATCAAAAGGACTTTAGAAATCAAATCAAATCAGTCTTTATTGTTCATAATTGCAAAGTGCATGAAAATGAAAAATGTGCTATGACGCAACGGCTCAAGAAGCTACATTTAAGATAAACAGCAAAAAAATCTCAGTTTTTACGGGCTCAGTGAAGAACTTTAGAAGCTATATTTGTCATTTAAGATAAATAGCAAAAAAATTATGTCTGCTTTTACCTCTGTCTCACACTCACCCTAATATTTTCTCCCCCTCCCGCCCACCCCTGCTTCTTTCAGTAAGTAAACATGGTGCTTAACGTCCACCGAAACCATAAGGCTTATTCGGGACTGGGACTGGGAGAAGGGGGTATGGAGGTGGGGGTAGAGGAGATTATACCTATCGCTACATTGTCATCACCAGAATGATGCCTGCATGAAGATGGGCAGCGATGAGAGCCATTTAAGTTTCAGCAGGATATGGTGACACAACACAGACAGTGTCACCAAACACAACCTCTTTGACCCCCAAGAGAGCGAATGCTTATCAACGAACGTGATTCACAAACCTAGCTTTACGCTGGACAAACAGGGTACAAAGCTTCTTTCACAGACATTACTTTCAAATATTGCCCACAACACTGCAGCTCACGCCTGACAGCTTTAAAGCTATGCAACACCACACTAACACATGCTTCATCACGTAAAACTGATTAAAACCCTGCATTTAGAACTGGAACAGAAGTGGGGATAAAAGATTTCTTGTAAACATTCTTTTTTTTGCCAGTGGCACTTTGAGCTGTCAGCCTGATGGCAGGTGTTGAAAGCTATGACAGAGCATCCAATCTGAAAATGAAACATCACAGTATAAAATGAAATGTTCAGAATCAATGTATTCATTTAATGTTCAAAATCAGTGTATTAATTTAATGCATATATATATATTTGCTACATAGTCCACTTTTCTTTTTCTTTCTTCTTCTTTTTTTGTAGTCCAGTTACTGAGTTAGTGTGCATGTATGTCACTCCCAGTCTCAGTCATAGAGTCGGTCACATGGACATTACTTTCATTTAAATGATGCATAAAGATGCATAAATACAGCTTTGATGCTATGACAAACCAAGGACTAGTCTTTGATAGGCTAATCTATATGGCCATTGTCTTTTCACTCACATAAAAACTCAATGGACTGTGTGCTCTTCTTTCTGTTTTTAGAGGACAGCTCCTTCTGTACTTACCTTCACAGCTAGTCCTATTAACCCCCCCCCCCCCCCCCCCCCCCACACACACACATGCATGCACACACACACACACACATGCACACACACACACACACATACACACACACACACATGCACACACTCTCTCTCACACACACACACGCACGCACACACACACACTCTCTCTCTCTCTCTCTCACTCACACACACACACACACACACACACACACACACACATGCGCACACCACCTACACTGACAAACGGACAGACAAATACCACACCCACCCCAACTCCACCTTAACCCCAACACACACAACCATTTCCCTGCTCTTGATCTCTTCTGGGCTAGCTTCTTCCTGAGAGTAAGAGTCCAGCTCACCTCCCTCCTCTTGATCTTGATCTTACCTGGACTCAAAAGGAAGGAGAGGCTGGACTGCCTATAGCTAACTATGGTAGAAACATGAGTCCTGGTGGAGGGGGTGGGGGGGGCACCGTAGCAGTAACTGCTTCTTCAGTAATGAGTATAGTGTCCAACTTCCTCCTAAGTTGAAAGTTGATATTAATTATTATATAATATATTATGCATAATATGAAATATATAGTTGTGTTGGACTTTTAAAACTTTTTGATGTTAACATATTGTGCATAATATGAAATATATAGTTGTTGGACTTTTACAACTTTTTATTTCTAATTATGACACAACTTGATGTTAATTAATATATTGTGCATAATATGAAATATATAGTTGTGTTGGACTTTTAAAACTTTTTATTTCTAATTATGACACATCTTGATGTTAATATATTGTGCATAATATGAAATATGTAGTTGTGTTGGACTTTTAAAACCTTTTATTTCTAATTATGACATATCTTGATGTTAATATATTGTGCATAATATGAAATATATAGTTGGACTTTTAAAACCTTTTATTTCTAATTATGACACATCTTGATGTTAATATATTGTGCATAATATGAAATATATAGTTGTGTTGGACTTTTAAAACCTTTTATTTCTAATTATGACACAACTTGATGTTAATATATTGTGCATAATATGAAATATATGGTTGTGTTGGACTTTTAAAACCTTTTATTTATAATTATGACACATCTTGATGTTCATATACTGTGCATAATATGAAACATATAGTTGTGTTGGATTTTTAAAACCTTTTATTTCTAATTATGACACAACTTGATGTTAATATATTGTGCATAATATGAAATATATAGTTGTGTTGGACTTTTAAAACCTTTTATTTCTAATTATGACACAACTTGATGTTAATATATTGTGCATAATATGAAATATATAGTTGGGGACTTTTAAAACCTTTTATTTCTAATTATGACACATCTTGATGTTAATATATTGTGCATAATATGAAATATATAGTTGTGTTGGACTTTTAAAACCTTTTATTTCTAATTATGACACAACTTGATGTTCAGGTGTTGCGTGGTTTTGTGCAGAGCTGTCAGCAGTGGGGTGCGGCAGAGTCCGGGCAACAGAGCATGTCATGGTGCCGGAAAACGCTTCTACCGAGCAGCAGTCTGCACCAAACTTGGTCAGCCACTAGAGATCAAAGATGTCCCATTGCCAGATAAAGTTCCGGAAGGAAAGGTTTCTGCTTGATGTGTTTGTTGTTGTTTTTTACCCACAGTAACAGTCTAACATCAGCCTTGACTAGAATAAACTAGTAGCTGAGAAGTGAGACAGTGCGATTGTCCTGGCCGACTTCTAAGAGAAAACGATTCGTGAGTGTTATCAAATTAATGTAGTAAGTAAGTAACTTGGTGTTTTATGCCCAGTCAATCAGTACAGTTATATCAGGGCAATACAACTTTTTTCAGCACATAATATCAAATTAATGAGTCATGATCAACTAACAAAGGGAGTTAATTGAAGCTCAAAAGGTGTGACATGAACACAAGAAGAAAGACCTGAATGGCCTAGGTGGTAGCTCACCTGACATGCTAGTAAATACTTGTATGGTACACAAACTCCACCCAAGGTATTTATATATATATATATATAATATTAAATATATCCTCAAAGTGAGTCATCAGTGAGTTATCAGCAGGAACACCACTGTATGAACCATATAATTGGGGGCATCACTGTGTCAGTCATGAGTGTGAATGTCACCATGCAGGTCATAGTTATTTAAGTATATTAATGTCATTACATGAGACATAATTATATAGGCGTGAGCATCATTATGTCAATCATAAGTGTGAATGTCACCATGCAGGTCATAGTTATTTAAGTATATTATTATTAATGTCATTACATGAGACATAATTATATAGGCATGAGCATCATTATGTCAATCATAAGTGTGAATGTCACCATGCAGGTCATAGTTATTTGAGTATATTATTATTAATGTCATTACATGAGACATAATTATATAGGCATGAGCATCATTATGTCAATCATAAGTGTGAATGTCACCATGCAGGTCATAGTTAAGCATATTAATGTCATTGCAGTCATGAGCCATGATTATAGGCTGTTATGTGCCAATCAGAAAGTGCAAACATAATCACTCAAGTCATGAAGGTGAGGGTGTCCTTAAAAGTTATCAATTTGTGTAATTGTCAGTGAATCGGGAGTAAGTCCATCATCACAATTCACATGCACAATAAAAACTTGTTGATGTTGACATTATATGTTAGCTTTCTTGTTAAATTGCTGATAACATTTTCCATCTCAGTGTACATTATCATTATGTGTGTTATATATATATATACTAATTTACTATGCTTGTTCAGCGCTTTGACCATGCAGGGTATGTGTTTTACAAGTTTATGTTGTTATTGTTATTATTAATAAACATGTGATTTGGGGTAAGTCACAGGTGTTGGCAACTTTGCCTGCAGGTGCTGGTGGCTACCCATGCCGCAGGTATCAACTTTGCAGACATTCTGACAGTGCAGGGAAAGTACCAGGTGCGTCCCAAAACACCGTTTGTACCAGGTGAGGTGATAGATCAGAACATGTGAAAGGTAACGAGTGAATGCTTTTAAAAGAGACAGGATAGAAGGGGGAAATGGTGCACATTTTCAGCAAATAAATGTCTTTTTTTCCTCCTTTACTTCCTCCAGCAAAAACCAAACAAACAAACGCTGAAACAGTTAAATGAGTTGTGCAAAGAGTGAAAAGGGAGAAATAGCTTGCCTTGAAAATTAACCTGCATGCATTGTGCAAATCCTGTGAAGATGGTGAGCAGGCATTCTGTACCACTACCAGGTGAGGTGATGGTTTAGTTGTTCCAAACTGGCCATAGGCCTCAAGTCCATTGCCAGCTTCAGAAACATTTTGATTTCTTGTTTCTCAGGGTGGTTCTTTGTTGCCATCATCTGATTGTGAGCCGATGACTGCTGAATGGTGGTTCCAGATTTTCTTGCCCAGAAACAGTCACGGTTCGCCTTCAAACTTCAGACCCCCACTGAATGTGCTACTTGTTACCTTGTAGAAGTATTTCACAGAGGACGAAGGAAGGAATGGCAATTTACAACGCACCTGTATACAAAAACTTCCATGCAAAAATATATGCTTGTTCCCAGTGCAGGAATTTGGAAGAAAATAAAAAAAAGCATGCACTTTTGCATACACACACTGTAAAAAAATTGATGACTTAAAGGACAAGTCCAAGGTTGGGGGTGATTTTTGACGCGATTTCCATTGAAGTCCGTTGAGAACAATGATGTAGGTGAAATTGTGATCTGAGGGTTATAAATGCACCAAAAGTATCGACATGACGCTGAAAATCATGCACACATCACTCTGGGGAGTCACTGCAAAATGGCTAGTAGCCACAGGGTAACCAACTTGAAAAAATTTCCAGTTCGAATCTCCAAGGATGAAGCTCTGACACCATTGTCAGTAGTTGGGCCTTTGTTTATTTCCTCCTTGTTATTGTTAGGTGCGTGGCATTTCAGTCTTTTTCGTTCTGTTTACTCTAGCTTTCACAACAGGCTAGACCTCATCAGGGAGCCTGCCTTTTATTGGGTGTTTTATTTTATTTTCCCAATTTATCTTTGTTTGTTTCATCACATGTAAAAATGAAAAAGTTTTGTTCGTTCTAGTTCAATGAACTAGCGATTTTGTGGCCTCCCTGGGTTAGGGTTTGGAGTTGGGCTAGTTACCGGTTCTTGCCATTCACTGTTTTTTCTCTTGGCATGCGCTTTTGTTTCTCAAGTTATATCGTTCATTTACAATGTACAAGTGAGGGGGGTAGTCTCAATGTTTAACGAGACCTCTCGTTCTTTCTTTGTGTGGGGTAGTTCGTGAGCGTCTGTTGCCCTGCCGTGTTGTCACTGCTACATGGGTTGTATTGTGTACACGGATTACGTGTATCCAGCCTTTGTCCCATTGCTCGCTGACATTACTTGCCTCCTCTTTCTTTTCAGAAAGTGTTATTGTTGTTTTCTCTCTCTTTTGCCCTTCTTTTTCACCATGCATTCTTTCTTTTTTATCTTTGGTTTATTGGCCATTTCATACCCGCTTGTTAGCTTGCCTGATTAGGGCAGCCATTTTGTATTTCTCTTGTCATCTGCATTTGTTTACATCCCGATGCTTTGTCATCGGTAGTCCTGATTAGTGTTTTGCTTTATCAGTCTGCAGCCTTTGTTTTTCTAGATGGAAGCCGGGTTAGTGAGGGGTTAGTTTAGAGTTAGTTATGGAAAGTTTGGCTTTCCATCTGTTTGTCGTTGGCACGGTTAGTTTTGCTCTGTGCTCTTATGACTGTAGTCATCCACTCCTTTGCTGCAGACAGTAGTCTATTAGACTGTTGTGATTTGGTGGGGTTTTGTTTGTTTGTTTCTTTTTGGTGTTTTTTCCACCTTATGCTTGCAGGTAGGCAACCGTTTGGGGTTTTGAGGTGGTGTCAGCTGTTTGCTTGACTGATTAGGGAAGCCGTTTTTCATTTAACACCAGCATTTGTGGTTTACGCTTTCTTTCTTTGCCACAGGCATTTGTGGTCTGTTCTTTCTTTCTTTGCCACAGGCATTTGTGGTCTGTTCTTTCTTTCTTTGCCACAGGCATTTGTGGTCTGTTCTTTCTTTCTTTGCCACTGGCATTTGTGGTCTGTTCTTTCTTTCTTTGCCACAGGCACAATGGTCATTTTGCATACTTAAAAACCTTGGACTTTTACTTTAAGCATGTGCACACATATGCATACATGCACACCACAAACACACACAGTATCCAGTGTCCGACAGAAGCAGGTTGTTTTGGTCTGCTGCCTGGGCGCCAATCTGTGATTTCAGGGGAAAGCCTGGAAGTAGTTATTTTTTCTGTGGCTTTTTATTCTATTGGTTCTTATTGCTGCAAATGGTGTATCTTACCATGTTCACAATGTGCCTTGATTTTGGTTCAAACACCTGGGAAATTTCAGCTTGAATGTCGGCTGGTTGGTGTAAATAAAGGTTTTGTTATAGCATCCTCTGACTAGTGACTTCATTCATACACTTCGCCATCCTGCATCCCTCACTCTTCTCCCCCCCCCCAACCCCCCCACCCCCCCACTCCCCCCCCTCGCCACCTCTTCCCTACACACTCCATGCTAGTTTATGTGGACAGTTTCTCTTACATGTCTGTGCTGTTTTACCTGGGGAGTTTATCATACAGTTACTCATACATCCTATGCTGTTTTATGTGGGGAGTTTATCTTACAGTTACTCATACATCCCATGCTGTTTTATATGGGGGGTTTCTCTTACACACCCGGTGCTGTTTTATGTGTGGAGTTTCTCTTACACACCCCGTACTGTTTTATATGGGGAGTTTCTCTTACACACCCCATGCTGTTTTATGTGTGGAGTTTCTCTTGCACACCTTGTGCTGTTTTATGTGGGGAATTTATCATACATACCCCATGCTGTTTAATGTGGGTCTGAGTTTCTCATACACACAGCATGCTGTTTAATGCGGAGAGCTACTCTTACAGGCCGCATTCTATTTTATCACAAGTTTCTCTTACTCACTTCATGCTATTTTTTGTGGGGAGTTTCTCTTACATATCCCATGCTGTTTTATGTGGGGAGTTTCTCTTACATATCCCATGCTGTTTTATGTGGGGAGTTTCTCTTACAATTATACATGCCATGTGCTGGTTTATCAGGGGAGTTTCTATTGTATGTGGAAAGTTTCTCTTACATACATGTCCTATGCTGTTCTACGTGGGGAGTTTATCTTATGCAGACCATGCTTTTTTATGTGGGGAGTTTCTCTTACACACCCTGTGCTGTTTTATATGCAGAGTTTCTCTTCCACGCTCCTTTCTGTTTTATGTGGGGAGTCTTTCATGCTGTTTTCTGTGGGGAATTTCTTGTACATGCCCTGTGCGTTTTATGTGGGGATTTTCTCTTACACACCCCTACTCTTTTATGTAGGGAGTTCCTCATACATGTCCCTTGTTGATTTATGTGGGGAGTTTCTCTTACATACCCCTTGCTATTTTATGTGAGGAGTTTCTCATACATGTATGCCCCATGCTGTTTTTTTGCGAGGAGTTTCTTTTACACACTCCCTTCTGTTTTATGTGGGGAGTTTCTCTTACATTCCCTGTGCTGTTTTATGTGGGGAGTTTCTCTTACACACCTGATGCTGTTTTATGTGGGGAGTTTCTCTTACACACCCCATGCAGATTTATGTGGAGAGATTCTCTTACACACCCCATGTGTTTTATTTGGGGAGTTTCTCTTACATGCCATATGCTGTTTTATGTGGGGAGTTTCTCTTACACACCCTGTGCTGTTTTATGAGGGGAGTGTGTCTTACACACCCTCTGCTATGTTATATGTGGAATTTGTCTTACACACACTGTGTTGTTTTATTTGGGGAGTTTGTTTTAGACACCCTCTGCTATTTTATGTGAGGAGTTTCTATTTTATGTGGGCAGATTCTTACATGCCTGATGCTGTTGTTTTATGTGGGGAGTTTCTCTTACATACCCCATGCTGTTCTATGTGGGGAGTTTCTCTTACACACCCCATGCTGTTTTATGTGGGGAGTTTCTCTTACACACTCCATGCTGCTTTATGTGGGGAATTTCTCTTCCACGCCCCTTGCTGTTTTATGTGGGGAAATTCTTTTACATGGCCCATGTGGGGAATTTCTCTTACACACACGGTGCTGTTTTATGTGGGGGTTTTCTCTTACATTACTGGTGCTTATTTTTATGCACAAAGTTTGTTTTCCATGCCCTGTGCTATTTCATATCAGGAATTTCTCTTACGCACCCTATGCAAGTTTATATGGGGAGATTTTCTAATAGTATGCCGTGTGTTCTTTGATGTGAAGAGTTTCTTTTATACTCCCCATGATGTTTTATGTGGGAAATTTCTCTTACAATTTTACCTGTCTTGTCCTAGTTTATCTGGGGAGTTTCTCTTGCATACTCTTGCATAAAGAAGCGTGGTGGGAATGGGATCAAGTTGACAAGACTTGGCAGATGCACTGTTGATTATTTTTAAGACAAATTCATCAGTGACTGGCTCAAAAGTTAGCAAGGGATTTCCAGCGAAAGAGGTATCAGGGCAAGCAGTTGGATTTGGAGGAGGCAAATTGTTTTGATGGTGCAGATTTTCTCAGTGAAGTAATCAGAAAAGACATTTGGAAGGTCATCAGAGTCAAATGTTGAAGGAAGAGGTGAAGATCTGATTTTGCTGAGGATGGTGTTGAAGTTTTGAAAGAGCTGTTTACAGGTTGTGCCAGATTGAATCTTAGGCGAGTAGTAGGCTTGTTTGGCTTTATCTACAAGGTTTGTTCTTACATTCTGTTTAATGGAGTCGTATATATATATATATATATATATATATATATATATATATATATATATATATATATATATATATCTTTGTGGACGGTGAGCTTAGATTTGAGCCTCGTCTCTCCACCTGCCGACACTCCTGTTTCAGCTCACAGAACTGCCCCGCAATACTGCTGAACCAGGGCGTCGGCTACCTTGTACGGATTGTGCAACGGCAGAGAGTGGCGTGCTTGTCAAGGACAGAACAGAGATGGTTATTGTAGTGACTGATAGAACTGACTTGTGGGACAGTGTGAGAGAGATGGTTATTGTAGTGACTGATAGAACTGACTTGTGAGACAGCGTGAGAGAGATCTTGTTTAAAGGCGCCGGTGTCAATCTTTTTGAGGCATCGGTACGAAAAGATTTCAGGTTTTTGTACAGGTACAGATACGTCAAGTTTGCAGAAGATGGCTGCTGGTCAGATGTTAGTCCATGGTGTAGTTTTGTAGAAATGAGGATGTTATCGCCTTGCTTGGAAAACACTAAGTTGAGCAGATGGCCTTGGTTGTGAGTAGGTTCAGAAAGGAACTGGGTTAGGTTAAACATGTCTATGATATCATGTAGTTTTCTGGAGTTGTTCTCTGCGTTTTCAAAGTTAAAGTCACCCATAAGGAGTGTTTTCCCAGGCAGACTGTCAGAGTTTTGAAGGAAGTTGGAAAACTGACCCTCCATGCTAGTTTATGTGGACAGTTTCTGTTACATGTCCTATGCTGTTTTATATGGGGAGTTTCTCTTACACGCCCCATCCTGTTTTATGTGGGGAGTTTCTCCTACACGCCCCTTGCTGTTTTATGTGGGGAGTTTCTCTTACATGCCCCTGCTGTTTTATATGGGGAGTTTCTCTTACATGCCCCGTGGTGTTTTATGTGTGGAGTTTCTCTTACATGCCCCATGGTGTTTTATGTCTGGAGTTTCTCTTACACGCCCCTTGCTGTTTTATGCGGGGAGTTTCTTTTACATGGCCCGATGCTGTTTTATGTGGGGAGTTTCTCTTACATGCCTCATGCCGTTCTGTGTGTTGAGTTTCTCTTACATGCCCCATGCTGTTTTGTGTGGGGAGTTTTTCGTACACATTCGATGCTGTTTTACGTACGGAATTTGTCTTACATGCCCCTGCTGTTTTATGTAGGGAGTTTCTCTTACATGCCCCGGCTGTTTTATGTGGGGAGTTTCTTTTACACGCCCCGTGCTGCTTTATGTGGGGAGTTTCTCTTACACGCCCCGTGCTGTTTTATGTGGGGAGTTTCTCTTCCATGCCCCGTGCTGTTTTATGTGGGGAGTTTCTCTTACACACCCTTTGCTGTTTTATGTGAGGAGTTTCTCTTACACACCCCTTGCTGTTTTATGTGTGGAGTTTCTCTTACACACCCCTTGCTGTTTTATAGGGGTAGTTTCTCTTATACACTCCTTGCTGTTTTCTGTGGGGAGTTTGTCTTACACGCCTCTTGCTGTTTTATGTGGGGAATGTCTCTTACACACCCCGTGCTGTTTTGTGTGGGAATTTTCTCTTACACGCCCCTTGCTGTTTTATGTGGGGAGCTTCTCTTACACGCCTCTTGCTGTTTTATAGGGGGAGTTTCTCTTACACACCCCTTGCTGTTTTATGTGGGGAGTTTCTCTTACACGCCCCTTGCTGTTTAATGTGGGGAGTTTCTCTTACACGCCCTGTGGTGTTTTGGTGTTTTATGTGTGGAGTTTCTCTTACATGGCCCTTGCTGTTTTATGTGGGATCAAGTTTCTTTTACATGGCCCATGCTTTTTTATGTGGGGAGTTTGTCTTACACGCCTCATGCTGTTCTGTGTGGAGAGTTTCTCTTACACACCCCTTGCTGTTTCATGTGGGGAGTTTCTCTTACACACTCGATGCTGTTTTATGTGGGGAGTTTCTCTTACATGCCCCTGCTGTTTTATGTAGGGAGTTTCTCTTACACACCCCGGCTGTTTTATGTAGGGAGTTTCTTTTACACGTCCCATGCTGCTTTATATGGGGAGTGTCTGTTCCACGCCCCATGCTGTTTTATGTGGGGAGTTTCTCTTCCACGCCCCATGCTGTTTTATGTGGTGAGTTTCTCTTACACACCCTTTGCTGTTTGATGTGGAAAGTTTCTCTTACACGCCTCTTGCAGTTTTATAGGGGAGTTTCTCTTACACACCCCTTGCTGTTTCATAGGGGGAGTTTCTCTTACACAACCCTTGCTTGTCATCGTTCAGTTTGATCTGATTTTCCGTCATCCATGATTTTATGTCATCTGCGCATGCATTAAGTTCTTTGGTGAGCTTGGTCACTTCACTGAGAGGAGCGGATTTCTGGAGCTGTGTGTCATCTGCAAAAAGCTGATGGTTTACAGAGAGATTATAGCTATGATATCGGAGAGAGGCGTAGTGTACATGTACTGAGCCCTGAGGCACACCGTACATGAGCTGTGATGGTGACGAAGATGAGTTATTGACTGAAGTGGACTGATATCTATCTGAATGGCATGACTGAAACCATTGGAGTGCAGTAGACTGAATGCCAAAAACAGAGTTCAGGTGGGAGAGGAGAATTTGGTGGTCAGTAGTGTCAAAAGCAGCAGAAAGATGCCAGAAAAGAAGAACAGAAAAGTTGTCATTGTCCTGAGCAGAGAGAATATCATTTACATAACAAAACGGTTTGAGTGCTGTGTCCTGCTCGATAGGCCGACTGAAAGAGATTGCTGAGGGTGTTGGCTACCTTGTACGGATTGTACAACGGAAGAGAGGGGCGTGCTTGCCAAGGACAGAACAGAGATGGTTATTGTAGTGAGTGATAGAACTGACTTGTGGGACCGCATCGAGAGATGTCATTGTAGTAACTGATAGAACTGGCTGTTTGGGGGGAACAGCGTGAGAGAGATTTGTTTAAAGGTGCGATTCAGTTCTTTTTTTTTTGAGGCCATCGGTCAGAAAAGGTTTCAGGTTTTGTATGGCTACAGATAAATCAAGTTTGCCACAAGGATGGCTGGTGTGCGTCAGATGTTATAGTCCATGTGTGTTTGTAGAGAAATGAGGATGTTACGCTTTGCTTGGAAAACACTAAGATCAAGCAGATGGCCTTGGTTGTGAGTAGGTTCAGAAAGGGACTGGGTTACGATTGAAACAGTTGACCCTGGTGTTGTAGTTTCTGTTGTTGTTGTTTCTAATTTCAAAATGAAAGTTAAAGGGCACCCGTAAGAGTGTCTTTCCAGGCAGACCGTCAGAGTTTTGAAGGAAGGAAGTTGAAACGACGCGTGCTCTGCTAGTTTAGTGGACGTTTCTGTTACATGTCCTATTGCTGTTTTTATGGGGATTTTCTCTTACATGCCCCGTGCTTTTATGTGGGAGTTTCTCTTACATTCCCCTTGCGGTTTTATGTGGGGAGTTCTCTTACATGTACTGTGCTAATTGGGAGTTCTCGTACACGCCCCGTGCTGTTTTATGTGGGGACTTTCTTCTTACATGCCTCAGTGTTCGTGTGGAGCATTCTCTTAACGCCACTGCCGTTTTATGTGGGGAGTTTGTTTTACACGCCCGTGATACTTTATGTGGGGAGTAGTTTCTCTTACATGCCTGTGGTGTTTTATGGTGGGAGTTTCTCTTATACACACCTCGCCTGGTGTTTTATGTGGAGAGTTTCTGTTACACGCCCCTGCTGTTTTATGTGAGAGTTCTCTTACACGCCCCTTGCTGTTTTATGTGGGGAGTTTCTTTACAGCCTATTGCTGTTTTTAGCGGAGTTTCTCTTACACCCCTTGATGTTTTTATGTGGGGAGTTTCTCTTACATGCCCCTCAGCTGTTTTATGTGGGGAGTTTCTCTTAAAACACCCCGTGCTGTTTATGTGGGGGTTTCTCTTACACGCCTCTTGCTGTTTTATAGGGGGAGTTTCTCTTACACACCCCTTGCTGTTTTATGTGGGGAGTTTCTCTTAGCCTCTAGCTGTTTTATGTGGGGAGTTTCTCTTACACACACCCTTCTGTTTTATGCGACAGTTACTCTTACGCACCCCAGGCTCTTTTATGTATGGAGGATTTCTTGCAGGCTCCTCACTTTTGTGACCAGAAAGTTGACAAACCAATGCAAGAACAAGGTCTGTTGGGTGAAGTCTGTGTACCGTGCCTCAAATCAAGCAAGTGTCAGTTGTCATCAAAATGACATGGCAAATGAACCTAACGGGTCGAGCCAATCGATCACTCATTATAACGGTATGCTGGGTTTCATGGCGTCGCCATTGGCATTTTCCTTTGACAGACACAGCTGGTCTGGATACGCCTCGGTACAGACAGACAGAGGCTCAGAGCCAACACAACCAGTGTCCCTACACCATCAGTCATTGGATTTTGTTCCACATCACTTGTGTTCTTTTATTTATTTCTCAGTTTTACATTCAGTTCTGATGGTCTCATTGTAGTAACAGTGGCAGCTAGTATATATATATATCTCTGGGGACATAGTCTATTCCAAATGAAATTTCAAATGGATGGATGGTTGGATTCCTACTCATACCATGGAGGCTTTCTCTTGCACAGACCATGCCACCTTACATTAACAGGTTCTATTATGCACCCTGTACCGCTTTATGTGGGGAGTTTGTGTCTTACATGCTCCATGCTGCTGTCTGTTAGGTGTTTAACTTACATGCCCAGTTCTATTATATGTGTGGAGTTTGTCTTACACACCCTGTGCTATTTGTTTGTGGGAGTTGTCTTACAGACTTTACACACCCTGTGCTATTTTATGTGGGGAGTTTGTCTTACACGCTGTTTTATGTGGGCAGTGTGTTACACACCCTGTGCTATCTAATTAGGTGTACCCATGAGGAGACAGTTGCAGTAGTCAAGCCGTGAGAAGAGATAGGAAGTAACAAGAGTCTTGGTTGCGTCTTCAGTGAGAAACCTGTGGATTGAACTAATGCGTTTCAGCTTGAAATAAGCAGGTTGGCAGATTTTTTATGATGTGCTTCTTCATGGACAGTTTTGAGTCAAGAATGAATCCAAGGTTCCTGGCAGAATCAGAGAAGGGGATGTTGTGAGAGCCAAGAGTAATCGAGTCTAGGAGGGAGACGGTAGAAGGTTCCAAGGAAGACGAAACTGAAAGAAGAGGTTCTGTTTTCTTGTCGTTCAGTTTGAGCTGATTTTCTGTCATCCATGTTTTTATGTCGTCTGCGCATGCATTGAGTTATTTGGTGAGCTTGGTCACTTCACTGAGAGGAGCAGATTTCTGGAGCTGTGTGTCATCTGCAAAAAGCTGATGGTTTACAGAGTGATTATAGCTATGATATCGGAGAGAGGCATAGTGTACATGCACTGAGCCCTGAGGCACACCGTACATGAGCTGTGATGGTGACGAAGATGAGTTATTGACTGAAGTGGACTGATATCTGTCTGAGAGGCATGACTGAAACCATTGGAGTACAGTAGACTGAATGCCAAAAACAGAGTTCAGGCGGGAGAGGAGAATTTGGTGGTCAGTAGTGTCAAAAGCGGCAGAAAGATGCAACAAAAGAAGAACAGAAAAGTTGTCATTGTCCGAGCGGAGAGAATATCGTTTACATTACTAAGAAAACGGTTTCAGTGCTGTGTCCTGCTCGATAGGCTGACTGAAAGGATTGCTGAGGTTGTTTTCTTGGGGATGGGAGTGAAGTTTGTGGAGAACAACTTTTTCAAGAATTTTGGACAGAAATGGAAGGTTAGAAATTGGACGGTAGTTTTTGAAAAGATTTTTGTCA
Organism: Alviniconcha marisindica; assembly: GCA_018857735.1. NCBI lineage: Eukaryota > Metazoa > Mollusca > Gastropoda > Provannidae > Alviniconcha > Alviniconcha marisindica. The sequence continues at coordinate 1,172,195 of JABMCL010002957.1, forward strand.
ATTGATTGCTTTTTCAACAGAGGTTTGACGACGGCTGTCTTCAGATCACAATGGTACAATGGTAGTGGTACAGTGCCAGTGGTACAATGCCAGTGGTAAGAGATGTGTTGATGATGTTCGTGATGGTCGGCAAGAGGATGTCAAGGTTTTCATAAAGAAGCGTGGTGGGAATGGGATCAAGTTGACAAGACTTGGCAGATACACTGTTGATTATTTTTAAGACAAATTCATCAGTGACAGGCTCAAAAGTTAGCAAATGATTTCCAGTGAAAGAGGTATCAGGGCAAGCAGTTGGGTTTGGAGGAGGCAAATTGTTTCTGATGGTGCGGATTTTCTCAGTGAAGTAATCAGAAAGACATTTGGAAGGTCGTCAGAGTCAAATGTTGAAGGAAGAGGTGAAGAACTGATTTTGCTGAGGATGGTGTTGAAAGAGCTGTTTACAGGTTGTGCTAGATTGAAACATAGGCAAGTAGTAGGCTTGTTTGGCTTTATCTACAAGGTTTGTTGTTACTTTCTGTTTAATGGAGTCATATATATTTGTTTGTGGATGGTGAGCTTAGATTTGAGCCATCATCTCTCCGCCTGCCGACGCTCCTGTTTCAGCTCACAGAACTGCCCCGCAATACTGCTGAACCAGGGCATCGGCTACCTTGTACGGATTGTGCAACGGCAGAGAGGGGCGTGCTTGCCAAGGACAGAACAGAGATGGTTATTGTAGTGAGTGATAGAACTGACTTGTGGGACAGCATGAGAGAGATCGTTATTGTAGTGACTGATAGAACTAACTTGTGAGACAGCGTGAGAGAGATCTTGTTTAAAGGCGCTGGTGTCAATCTTTTTGAGGCATCGGTACGAAAAGTTTCAGGTTTTTGTACGGGTACAGATACATCAGTTTGCACAAGATGGCTGTGTGGTCAGATGTTAGTCCATGGTGTAGTTTTGTAGAAATGAGGATGTTATCGCCTTGCTTGGAAAACACTAAGTCAAGCAGATGGCCTTGGTTGTGGTGGTTCAGAAAGGGACTGGTTAGGTTAAACATTCTTTTCATATCGTGTAGTTTTTTGGGTTGTTGTTTTTTTACGTTTTTTTTGGTTTTTCACCCATCAGGAGTGTTTTCCCAGGCAGACTGTCAGAGTTTTGAAAGGAAATTGGAAAAGGACCCCCCATGCTAGTTTTGTGGACAGTTTCTTTACATGTCCTATGCTGTTTTTTGGGGAGTTTCTTTACCGCCCCATCCTTTTTTGTGGGGGGGGTTTCTTCTCAAGCCCCCTTGCTGTTTTTTGTGGGGGGTTTCTCTTACATCCCCTGCTGTTTTTAATTTCTCTTACACACCCGTCTGTTTTAAAAGTGGGGAGTTTTTCACCCCCTTTTTTTTATGTGGGGATTTCTCGCTTTTTTGTTGATCGAGTTTCTTTTACATGGCCAATGCTGTTTTAGTGGGGGGAGTTCTCTATGCTCATGCTGTTCTGTGTGGAGAGTTTTTCTTTTAGATGTCCCCTGATGTTTTAGTGGGGAGTTTTAGTTACTGACCTTATGCTGTTTTATGTGGGGAGTTTCTCTTACATGCCCCTGCTGTTTTATGTAGAGAGTTTCTCTTACACGCCCTGGCTGTTTTATGTGGGGAGTTTCTTTTATACGCCCCATGCTGCTTTATGTGGGGAGTTTCTCTTACATGCCCTGTGCTGTTTTATGTGGGGAGTTTCTCTTACATGCCCCGTGCTGTTTTATGTGAGGAGTTTCTCTTACACACCCCATGCTGTTTTATGTGGGGAATTTCTCTTACACACCCCTTGCTGTTTTATGTGGAGGAGTTTCTTTTACATGGCCCATGCTGTTTTATGTGGGGAGTTTCTTTTACACACCTCATGCTGTTCTGTGTGGAGAGTTTCTCTTACACGCCTCCTTGCTGTTTTATGTGGGGAGTTTCTCTTACACACTCAATGCTGTTTTATGTGGGGAGTTTCTATTACATGCCCCTCCTGTTTTATCTAGGGAGTTTCTCTTACATGCCCCGGCTATTTTATGTGGGGAGTTTCTTTTACATGCCCCTTGCTGATTTATGTCGGGAGTTTCTCTACACGCCCTGTGCTGTTTTATGTGTGGAGTTTCTCTTATACGCCCTGCTCTTTATGTGGGGAGTTTCTCTACATCGCCCATGCTGTTTTTATGTGGGGAGTTTCTCTTACAGCCCTTGCTGTTTTATGGAGGTTTCTCTTACACACCCCTTGCTGTTTTATGTGGGGAGTTTCTCTTACACACCCCTTGCTGTTTTATGTGTGGAGTTTCTCTTACATGCCCATGCTGTTTTATGTGGGGAGTTTCTCTTACACACCTCATGCTGTTCTGTGTGGAGAGTTTTCTTACCACCCCATGCTGTTTTATGTGGGGAGTTTCTCTTACATGCCTCATGCTGTTTTTGTGTGGGAGTTTCTCTTACAGCCCCTTGCTGTTTTATGTAGAAGAGTTTCTCTTACACGACCCGACTGCTGTTTTATGTGGGGAGTTTCTCTTACATGCCCCATGCTGCTTTATGTGGGGAGTTTCTCTTACATGCCCTGTTGTTGTTTTATGTGGGGAGTTTCTCTTACACGCCCCGTGCTGTTTTATGTGAGGTGTTTCTCTTACACACCCCATGCTGTTTTATATGGGGAGTTTCTTTTACACACCCCATGCTGTTTATGTGGGGAGTTTCTCTTACACGCCTCTTGCTGTTTTATAGGGGGAGTTTCTCTTACACACCCCTTGCTGTTTTATGTGGGGAGTTTCTCTTACACGCCTCTTGCTGTTTTATGTGAGGAATTTCTCTTACACGCCCCTTGCTGTTTTATGTGGGAGTTTCTCTTACACGCCCCTTGCTGTTTTATGTGGGGAGTTTCTCTTACACTCCCCTGCTGTTTTATGTGGGGAGTTTCTCTTACACGCCTCTTGCTGTTTTATGTGGGAGTTTCTCTTACACCCCTTGCTGTTTTATGTGGGGAGTTTCTCTTACACGCCCCTTGCTGTTTTATGTGGGGAGTTTCTCTTACACGCCCCATGCTGTTTTATGTGGGAAGTTTCTCTTACACGCCCCTTGCTGTTTTATGTGGGGAGTTTCTCTTACACGCCCCTTTCTGTTTTATGAGGGGAATTACTCTTATACACCCCAGGCTCTTTTCTGTATGGAGGTTTTCTTGCAAGCTCCTCACTTTTGTGACCAGAAAGTTGACAAACCAATGCAAGAACAAGGTGTGTTGGGTGAAGTCTGTGTACCGTGCCTCAGATCAAGCAAGTGTCAGTTGTCATCAAAATGACATGGCAAATGAACCTAACGGGTCGAGCCAATCCATCACTCATTAAGACGGTATGCGGGGTTTCATGGCGTCGCCATTGGCATTTGCCTTTGACAGACACAGCTGGTCTGGATACGCCTGGTACAGACAGACAGAGGCTCAGAGCCAACACAACCGTGTCCCTACACCATCAGTCATTGGATTTTGTTCCCATCACTTGTGTTCTTTTTTTTTTCTCAGTTTTACATTCAGTTCTGATGGTCTTTTTTAGTAACAGGGCAGCTAAAATATATTTTCCTGGGGACATAGTCTATTCCAAAATGAAATTTCAAATGGATGGAGGGTTTGGGCCTACTCATACCATGGAGGCTTTCTCTTGCACAGACCATGCCACCTTACATTAACGGGTTTCTTTTGCACCCTACCCGCTTTATGTGGGATTTTTGGGTTTTTCTGCCCCATGCTGCTGTTGTTAGGTGTTTACTTCTCCCAGTTCTTTATATGTGGATTTTTGTCTGCACCCTGTGCTATTTGTTTGGGGGAGTTTGTCTTCGACTTTACACACCCCTGTGTTTTTAATGTGGGGGTTTGTTTTACACGCTGTTTTATGTGGGCAGTGGTTACCACCCTGTCACTAATTAGGGGGACCCATGGGGAACATTGAGTGAAAGCCGGAGAAGAGAAAAGTAAAAATCTTTTTTGTCTTCAGTGAGAACCTGTGGATTAAAAACTTTCAGCTTGAAAAAAGCGGGTTTGGCAGTTTTTTTATGTGTTCTTCAGGGCAGTTTTGAGTCAGAATGAACCAAGGTTCCTGGCAGAACAAGAATTTTGAGAGCCAAGAGAAATCGGTCTGGGAGGGAGACTGTAAAATTTTCAAGAAACAAAAAGGGGAAGAGTTCGTTTTGTGCGTTCAGTTTGACTGTTTTTCCGTCACCCTTTTTTTAGTCCGCGCATCTTGAGTTTTTGGGGGGGTTTCCCCCGGGGGGGGATTTGGGGCGTGTGTCATCTGAAAAAAGCGATGGTTTCAGATTTAAAGCATGATACGAGAGGGCAGGAAAGACTGAGCCCTGAGGCACCCCGCATACTGTGTGGTGAGAAGATGAGTTATTACTAAAGGGGACATACCTTTTGGAAGGATGACTAAAAACCATTGGGTACAGAGAAATCCAAAAAAAAAATTCAGGGGGGAGGGGAAATTTGGGTGGTCAGTAGTGTAAAAAAGGGGGGAAAAGATCAAAAAAAAAACAAAAAGTTGTCATTTTCGAGCGAGAGAATATGTTTAATTACTAAAAAAGGGTTTTTGTGCGTGTCCTGCCATGGGCTGACTAAAAGGATTGCTGGGGTTTTTTTCTTGGGGGAGGGGAGGAATTTGTGGAAAACAACTTTTTTTCAAAAATTTTGGACGAAAGGGAAAGGGTTGAAATGGGACGTATTTTGAAAAAATTTTTGTCAATTTATTGCTTTTTCAACAGGGTTTTTAAGACGGGTGTCTTCAAACACAATGGCAAAGGTAGTGGTACAATGCCCGTGGTAAAAATTTTTAGATGTTCTGATGTCGGGAAAAGGTTCGGGTTTTTATAAAAAAGGGGGAATGGGGTCGTTTACAAGATTGGCAGATCACTGTTGATTATTTTTAAGACAAATTCATCGTGACAGGGTCAAAAGTTACAAATTTTTTCCGGAAAAAGGTATCAGGGGAAGCAGGGGTTGGGGGGTTTTTTGATGGGCGGGTTTTCTCAGTGAAATAAACAAAAAGCATTGGGAAAGGGCTCAAGTCAAAAGTTGAAAAGAGGTGAAGACTGTTTGCAGGGGTGTTGAAAGAGCTGTTTTCAGGGGGTAGATTAAAAAAAGGGGAGTAGGGTGTTTTTGGGTTTATCTACAAGGTTTTTGTACTTTCGTTTAAAGGGGTCTATAATTTTGTTTGTGGGAGCTTAGATTTGAGCCATCACCTCCCCGCCCGCCAACACTCCTGTTTCAGCTCACGGAACTGCCGCCGCAAACCTGCTGAACCAGGGCGTCGGCTACCTTGTACGGATTGTGTGTGCAACGGCAGAGGGGCGTGCTTGTCAAGAACAGAACAGGAGATAGTTATTGTAGTGACTGATAGAACTGACTTGTGGGACAGCGTGAGAGAGATGGTCATTGTAGTGACTGATAGAACCGACTTGTGAGACAGCGCGAGAGAGATCTTGTTTAAAGGCGCCGGTGTCAATCTTTTTGAGGCATCGGTACGAAAATGTTTCAGGTTTTTGTACGGGTACAGATACATCAAGTTTGCAGAAGATGGCTGTGTGGTCAGATGTTAGTCCATGGTGTAGTTTTGTAGAAATAAGGATGTTATCGCCTTGCTTGGAAAACACTAAGTCAAGCAGATGGCCTTGGTTGTGAGTAGGTTCAGAAAGGGACTGGGTTAGGTTAAATATGTCTATGATATCGTGTAGTTTTCTGGAGTTGTTGTTTTCTATGTTTTCAAAATGAAAGTTAAAGTCACCCATAAGGAGTGTTTTCCCAGGCAGACTGTCAGAGTTTTGAAGGAAGTTGGAAAACTGACCCTCTATGCTAGTTTATGTGGACAGTTTCTCCTTACATGTCCAACTATGCTGTTTTTATATTGGGAGTTCTTTCTCTTACAACACCCCATCCTGTTTTATGTGGGGAGTTTTCACGCCCCCCATGCTGGCTTTACTGTGGGGAGTTTCTCTACATGCCTCTGCTTGTTTTATAGGGAGTTCTCCTACACCTCCGTGCTGTTTTATGTGAGGAGTTTCTCTTACATGCACCCCTGCTGTTTTAGATGGGGAGTTTCTCTTACACGACCAGTACATTTTTTATGGGGGGGGGGGGGGGGGGGGGGGTCATCTTACACGCCCCTTCTTTTATATGTGTGGAGTTTCTCTTAAACACTCCCCGTGCTGTTTTATGTGGGAGTTTTCTCTTCCACCGCTGACTGTTTTTATGTGGGGAGTTTCGCTTTACACCGCCCCCATGCGTGGTTTTTATGTGGGGAGGTTTCTATTACATGCCTGTGGTGTTTTTTGTGGGTAGTTTCTCCCTACACGACTCCCATGGTTCCTTTTTGTGGGGATTTTCTCTTACACTCCGTGCTGTTTTATGTGGGGATTTTCTCTTACACACCACTTGCTGTTTTTGTGGGGAGTTTCTCTTAAACACCCCCTTGCTGTTTTATATAGGGGAGTTTCTCTTACACGCCCTTGCTGTTTTTAATGTGGGGAGTTTCCTCTCTCCGAATGCCGCATGCCTGTTTTATATGTGGGCATTTCCTCTTACACAACTTTTGCTGTTTGATGTGGGAGTTGCTCTTCTTCACCCCCAGGCTCTTTTCTGTGTGGAGGTTTTCTTGCAAGCTCCTCATACTTTGATTGTGATCAGAAGGTGATCGGGCGGCTAACCAGTGCAACCAAGGTTCCTGTTGGGTGAGAGTGTGGTGGGACTGTGTACTGTGTCCTCGATCAGCAACATGGAACTATGGGTAAGCTGCGCGATTTCTCATGAGCGTTGCATTTGCCCTTGACACGACGACACGTGGTCTGGTCGCTCGGTACAGACAGACAGAGGCTCAGAGCCAACACAACCTGTGTCCCTACACCATCAGTCATTGGATTTTGTTTCACATCACTTGTGTTCTTTTCTTATGTGCTCCATCTTGCTGTATGTTAGGTGTTTCACTTACACTATTATATGTGGGGAGTTTGTCTTACACTCCCTGTGCTATTTGTTTGTGGGAGTTTGTCTTACAGTTACACACCCTGTGCTATTTTATGTGGGGAGTTTGTCTTACACACCCTGTGCTGTTTATGTGGAAACTTTGTCTGACACACCCCATTCTATTTTGTGTGGGGAGTTTGTCTTACACATCCTGTGCTATTTTATGTGGGAAGTTTCTATTTTATATGAGGTATTTGTATAAGTTTCACACACCCCATACTGTTTGATATACAAAGTTTCTGCTACATATATTGTACTGTTTTAAATGGGTTGTTTGCCTGCCACATCATGTCCTGCGTTATATAGGGAGTTTCTCTTACCCACCCATGGTATTTTATATTGGATTTACTTTTTCTTTGTACTCTCTGTTCTAGTTTTTATCATTTATGTGGAGATTTTTTTCAGACACCCCAGGCTATATATATATGTTATGTGGGTTTATGTAATTTTTGTCCTGTCTGTTGCACTTTCGCCCTGATATAACCGCACCAGTTGACTTGGCGTAAAACACCAACTTACTTACTTACTTACTGTTGCACTTTCATTCTGCCTAGCTGCCTTGGATGGACAAAATATCAAAAACTTTAAAACATTGCTGCTTGCTGTGGATTGCCATTCATGGCTATGTGTTGACTGTTGTAGTAGCTAGCTACTTCTCTGTGGCCCCTGTCTCTCTCTCTCTATATCTTCCTCTCACTCCTGGTATACATTCTCACAGCCAAGTCTGATCCACTAGTGCTCACTTCTGTCATCGCTGAGCTATGCTATATATTATGTACTATTTTCATATTTATTCCTTTTTCTTTGAACA
>JABMCL010002957.1:1185000-1292500 GCA_018857735.1 Alviniconcha marisindica
GACATTAAACTCCAATTACTACTACTACTAGGCAGTTTGTGTATGGGTGGGTGACATGGTTTTTCTTGGTTCACTATGGCAAGTGATGATGGTGGATTGGGGGTGAGTGGAGGGGAGGGGGGGGGAATTAGATTTGATCAAGTTGAGCTGTAGTTGTGTTTGTTGTTGTGGTCAGTTGGTTGTGTTTGAAGTTTTAGTCCCATTACCCTGAGATATGAGTAGGTTTTGTATGTGTGTGTGTGTGTGTGTGTGTGTGTGTGTGTGTGTGTGTATGTGTGTGTGTGTGTGTGTGTGTGTGTGTGTGTATGTGTGTGTGTGTGTGTGTGTGTATGTGTGTGTGTGTGTGTGTGTGTGTGTGTATGTGTGTGTGTGCGTGTGTGTGTGTGTGTGTGTGCATTGCATACAGTTGATTTCAGAGCCCCAGATTAGCGGGTGATGTGCACTGTGCTACGTTTGTGCATTTCAGTTGCTGTTCCCAGCCCCAGATGAGCTGTCGTTGTTAGAAGGGGCAGGTGTTGTGATATCATATGCCACTGCCATGATGGCTTTGTCCCGCACTGCTCAACTGAAAGAGGGGTAGGCAGTATGTCTGTGTGTGTATTGGAAGTGTGAGTGAGTGCATATGTGTGTGTGTGTGTGTGTGTGTGTGTGTGTGTGTGTGTGTGTGTGTGTGTGTGTGTGTGTGTGTGAGTGAGTGTGTATGTGTGTGAGTGAGTGAGTGAGTGAGTGAGTGAGTGAGTGTGTGTGGGTGTGTGTGTGGTGTGTGTGTGTGTGTGTGTGTACACGGATGTGTGTGTGCATGCATGCATTCATGCACGCGTGTGTGTGTGTGTGTAAGTGTGTGTGTGGATTTAGCTGTGTTGGGGTGAGGGGTGGGGGCTGCATCTGAATGTGTGTGTGTGGATTTATCTGTGTGTGGGTGGGAGTAGGTGGGGAGGGGCTACATCTTTATATAATGTGTGGGTGTGTATTCATCTGCATGTGTGTGCATGCATGGTTTATAAAGGTGGTGTGTATGTGGACAGCAGGGTGTAATGTCAGTGTGTGCTGTCCGTCCCCAGGGAGACGGTTTTGGTGACAGCAGCAGCAGGAGCCACAGGCCTTGCTGCCATTGACATCGCTCTCAACGTCTTCAAGGCTGAGGTACTGCCCTGATCTGTATTGCCCTGTTGTCTTGGCCGCTGTGGCAGTGTCTTAAAGATTGAGGCAGGGCTAGTCTTGATCTGTTGGCCACTGTAGTGTTGTGCTTGCCTGTCTGAATATCTTCAAGGCTGAGGCAGTGTTGGTGGTGATCTGTGTATCACTATAGTACTGAGCTTGCCATGCAGGGTCAGTGATGATGTCTGTCACTGTAGTGTTGTGATTGCCAGTCTCAGTGTCTCAAGGCTAAGGCAGGGTCAGTGATGATCTGTTTGTCGCTATAGTGTTGTGATTGCCAGTCTCAGTGTCTTCAAGGCTAAGGCAGGGTCGGTGATGATCTGTTTGTCGCTATAGTGTTGTGATTGCCAGTCTCAGTGTCTTCAAGGCTAAGGCAGGGTCGGTGATGATCTGTTTGTCGCTATAGTGTTGTGATTGCCAGTCTCAGTGTCTTTAAGGCTAAGGCAGGGTTGTTGATGAACTGTTTGTCGCTATAGTGTTGTGATTGCCAGTCTCAATGTCTGCAGTGCTAAGGCTGGGTTGGTGATGATCTGTTTGTCGCTGTTGTGTTAGCCAGTTCCAATCTCTCCAAGGGCAAGGCAGGGTCATTTGATAATGTTTGTCCTTTGGGGCCAGCCCTCAATGTTTTAAAGGCTAAGGCTGGGTTGGTGATGATCTGTTTGTCGCTGTTGTGTTAGCCAGTTCCAATCTCTCCAAGGGCAAGGCAGGGTCAGTGATAATCTCTGTACCTGCCAGTCCCAATGTTTTCAAGGCTAAGGCAGGGTTGGTGATGATCTGTTTGTCGCTGTAGTGTTGTGATTGCCAGTTTCATTGTCTCCAAGGCTAAGGCAGGGTTGGTGATGATCTGTTTGTTAGTATAGTGTTGTAATTGCCAGTCTCAATGTCTTCAAGGCTAAGGCAGGGTTGGTGATGATCTGTTTGTAGTTATTGTCTTGTGTTGGTCAGTCTCAATGTCTTCAAGGCTAAGGCAGGTCAGTGATAACTTCTGTGCCTGCCAGTGCCAGTGTTTTCAAGGCTAAGGCAGAGCCAGTGATGATCTATGTGTCACCGTTGCGTAGTGCTGGCTACTGTCAGTGTCGTCAGCCTGCTGTGTGCATGACCATTATGTACTGTCAACATTGCAGTAAATTTTAGGTGTTATAATGCACAACACATGAAATTGACTGCAGTGTCCCCAGCACATAAAGGTCATGCACACAGCAGGCTGAAGACACGGACATTCTGTAACATTTAAAAGTCATACATGGGAATCTTCTGCAAGTAACCGGAAATCAGATCAGATTTCTAGGAAAGTGACAAAACCTGCAATTTTTTTATTGTTCTTGGGGGAGGGGGGGGGAGGGGTCACAAAAGGATATTAATGGATTTCCACTAGGCAATTTTTTGCCATCACATTTTTAAATTGACAATTATTGACAGGTTATAGGTGTTTGCGGCGGTGCAGACAAGTGTGCTTTGCTGCGTCAGCGCGGCGTGACGCATGCCGTTGACTATCGCGCGGAGAAGATACGAGATCGCGTGAAAGAGATCACATCAGGAAGGGGGGTGGATGTTGTCATGGATCAGGTGGGCGGGGACATCTTCACTGATTGTCTGAAGAGGTACGCTGGCCATCGGTTGTAAGCCTCGCTTCTCACACTGTGTGATGTAGCACTCCCTTCCCTCTTGTGTTTGCCAGTCCACTTCTCTCTCCTGTTTGCCAGTCCACTTCTCTCTCCTGTTTGCCAGTCCACTTGTCCTTTCTCCTTTTATTGCCCTTTGGGAATGCCCTGTCTAACCCTGTAGGGAACTCTTTCACCCAGTCACAACACCATATCTTCTCCCTTTGTAGGGAAACCCAGCTTTCACACAGTTGTAACATCACAATTACTGTCTTCTCCCTCTGTAGGCAAACCTTTTTCCCAATGATAACATCACAATTACTGTCTTAATTCTCCCTCTGTAGGCAAACCTTTCTCCCAGTCGTAAGAAGACAATTACTATCTTACTAGGAAAACCTTTCTCCCAATGATAACATCACAATTACTGTCTTCTCCCTTTGTAGGCAAACCTTTCTCCCAATGATAACACCACAGTTACTATCTTCTCCCTCTGTAGGCAAACCTTTCTCCCAATGATAACACCACAGTTACTATCTTCTCCCTCTGTTGGCAAACCTTTCTCCCAGTCATAAGAAGACAGTTACTGTCTTCTTCCTCTTTAGGCAAACCTTTCTCCCAGTCATAAAATCTAGTCTGCTCCCTCTGGAAAGAAACTTTTCACACCGTGTTTTTCTCTCTCTGTAGGGAACCCTTTCACCCAATCATAACTTGTGTCTTCACCCAATCATAACTTGTGTCTTCACCCAATCATAACTTGTGTCTTCACCCAATCATAACTTGTGTCTTCACCCAATCATAACTTGTGTCTTCACCCAATCATAACTTGTGTCTTCACCCACATCTTTCCCCATCAACTTGTGTCTTCACCCAATCATAACTTGTGTCTTCACCCAATCATAACTTGTGTCTTCACCCAATCATAACTTGTGTCTTCACCCAATCATAACTTGTGTCTTCACCCAATCATAACACTGTGTTTTCTCCTGTAGGAAAACCTTTCACCCAATCATAACACTGTGTCTTCACCATCTATAGGGAAACATTTCACCCAGTCATAGCACTGTGTCTTCACCCTCTGTAGGAAAACCTTTCACCCAATCATAACACTGTGTCTCCACCCTCTGTAGGAAAACCTTTCACCCAATCATAACACTGTGTCTCCACCCTCTGTAGGAAAACCTTTCACCCAATCATAACACTGTGTCTCCACCCTCTGTAGGAAAACCTTTCACCCCATCTTCTCTGTAGGAACCCTTTCCCGCCAGTCATAACACCCCATCAGCTCTATACAGTCATGACTGTGATTATGTAGCTGTAAGCTATACAATTACTGCAGCATAGTGTTTGATAACAGTAAATTATGCAGAGTCTGATTGTAGCATATAGCGTGTTAAGGTCCAGCTGTAAACTGTCCTGTGATAAAAGTGCGTTGTTTGAGGGTCTAACCGCGAACTGTCCCATGATTGCAGGACAGCTTTTGAGGGTTTGACAGTAAGGTGTCCTGACTGATTGCAGTGTGGTGTGTGTGAGTTTCACTCCCATGATTGCAGCAATAGCATTTGAGGGTTTAACAGTAAAGTGTCCCTATTGTGATTGCTGCATAGTTTCTGAGGGTCTGACAATATATTGTGATTTTCAGTGTAGCATGTGAGAGTCTTTCTGACAGTAAATATCACTGTCCGTAAATCATCCGGTGATTGATTCATATCATGTGAGTTAGAAAACCATCCTGTAATAAAAGCATAGCATATGAGTGTCTAACTGCAAAATGCCCTGTGCAGCATATTTCTGGGTCAAACAGTAAACTACTCTGTGCTTGTAACATAGCCGTTGAGGTCCTAACAGTAATCATTAAACTGCCCTGTGAATGTAGCATAGCCATTGAGGTACTAACAGTAATTATTAAACTGCCCTGTGAATGTAGCATAGCCATTGAGGTCCTAACAGTAATCATTAAACTGCCCTGTGAATGTAGCATAGCCATTGAGGTCCTAACAGTAATCATTAAACTGCCCTGTGAATGTAGCATAGCCATTGAGGTCCTCACCGTAATCAGTAAACTGCCCTGTGATTGCAGCATAGCATTTAAGATTCTAACTATAACCAGTAAACTGCCCTGTGATTGCTGCATAGTATTTGAAGTAAATTTGAGCCTGTTTACATAGCATGTTAACCATGTAAACTGCCCTGTGATGTGAGCATAGCATTTGAGATTCTAACAGTAACAATAAACTGCCCTGTGATTGCTAGCATAGTTTTGAGGTTTCAGCAGTAAAGATTCTAACTATCCTAAGTGATGTGCTGATGCATTTAATTTTCCAGAAAATTGATTGCAGCATAGTATTTGAGGTTTCAGCAGTAACCAGTAAACTGCCCTGTGATGATTGCAGCATAGCATTTGAGGTTCTAACAGTAACAATAAACTGCCCTGTGATTGTGCTGGGATTTGAGGTTCAGCAGTAACTCAGTCAACTATCCGTGTTTGCGATAGTCATGGATGACAATAACCAGCGCCTGTGATTGGAGCATAGCATATGAGCATGCGAACCCAGCCCACTAGTCCTACTGATGCAGCATAGCATTTGAGATTCTAACAATAACCAGTAAACTGCCCTATGATTGCAGCATAGTATTTGAGGTTTCAGCAGAAACCAGTGAACTGCCCTATGGTTGCAGCATAGTATTTGAGGTTTTAGCAGTAACCAGTAAACTGCCCTGTGATTGCAGCATAGTATTTGAGGTTTCAGCAGTAACCAGTCAACTATCCTGTGATTGCAGCATAGCATTTGAGATTCTAACAATAACCAGTAAACTGCCCTGTGGTTGCTGCATAGTATTTGAGGTTTCAGCAGTAACCAGTCAACTATCCTGTGATTGCAGCATAGCATTTGAGATTCTAACAATAACCAGTAAACTGCCCTGTGATTGCAGCATAGTATTTGAGGTTTCAGCAGTAACCAGTCAACTATCCTGTGATTGCAGCATAGCATTTGAGATTCTAACATTGTAACAATAACCAGTAAACTGCCCTGTGATTGCAGCATAGTATTTGAGGTTTCAGCAGTAACCAGTCAACTATCCTGTGATTGCAGCATAGCATTTGAGATTCTAACAATAACCAGTAAACTGCCCTGTGATTGCAGCATAGTATTTGAGGTTTCAGCAGTAACCAGTAAACTGCCCTGTGGTTGCAGCGTAACATTTGAGGGTCGTGTGGTGACAGTGGGCTACGCGTCAGGCTCCATCCCATCTGTCTCCATCAACCAGCTGCTGCTGAAGTCATGCAGCATCCGCGGCGTGTGGTGGGGCAGCTATGGAATGCGACACCCGGAGGCCTTCCTTCAGTCCATCACTGATGTCATGAGCGCCATCAAGGAAGGAAAACTGCACCCACACATCGGCAAGGTGTTTCCATTAGAAGAGGTAAACCTTGAACCAAAAACGTTTGTGTTATAGGAAAGCAGTCACCCATGGTGGAGTTTTGCCTCAAGAGGTGACGGCCAGACCACACATGCCATCCTCCTCACAGATACAGTGAGCTTGCTATGTACACAAAGTGAAACATGGAACCAGAAGCCCAGACTGTTGTGTGTCAATTTTCGGCTTCCACCTTCGAAACCTCCTGTGGCTGTACTGCCCTGGTCATGCCGGAGTGAAGGGTAACGACCGAGCTGTGACGGTTGCTTTGCCCACCTGTCTATCTGACAGGTGGGCAAAGCAACCGTCACAAGTCTAAAGTGTTGAAAGGTTTGAAACACTACCTGCGGGCACAAAGCCAAAGACGTCACACCATTGATTGCCTGGTGGAGAGAGGCGTTGAAAGAAGAAGCACTAGATGATCTTCCTTGAAAGGACGAGAGAGGGTCATTGTCAGTCAGATAAACATTGAACTGTTTCAAAGGCAATGTTGGGGAAACTTCTGAGAGACGGGGTGGAGCGCATACGGGCTTTTCCGAGCACATAGATACCATCCTGAACTGAACGATGAAGCTATATCGAATCGCTTATTGCTTTTCCTTTTCAATGGCATTTGTTGGATGAGATGCAAGGACAATGGCAACTTTGATGAACTAGATAGATGTCAGTTCAAACAACTTGTGGGTGCAGATGTTCCCTCGTGATAGTTGTTCTTTGTGTGTGTGTGCAGGTCAACACTGCCTTTGACTACATCATGAGTCGGCAGTCCACAGGGAAGGTGGTGCTGAAGATGAGGGATGACTGATGGTCTGCACCCATTGCTGAAAGGACCAATGCTAGCTTTAAGACTGAGGTGGCAGGGGGGAGGGGGGGTTAATGCAATGTGATGCGCCACTCTAGTCCCATTTCCCAGAACAGCCCCCTGCTCCTGTTCTGAGAACCCAGAACAAGGCTACCAACATTTCTGTCTTTTAAAATGGCAGACTGGAACTGGACAGTCCCAGAACAGCCCCCTGCTCCTGTCCATGGAACCCAGAACTAGGCTATCAAAGTTTCTGTCTTTTAAAATGGCAAACTGGGCAGCTCTGAAAAGGTTTCTAGACTGGCCCTAAAACCTCATCTCTTTCAGAAAAGCTTCCAATCTTTTGCCCACATCGCTGTGGCACATTTCCTTTTCCGTGTCTATAGCATTATTTGTGTGTGTGTGTGTGTGTGTGTGTGTGTGTGTGTGTGTGTGTGCATGCATGCATGCATCTGTGTGTGTGGAGGGCATCAGAGTGTGTGTGTAGATGTATACTGTTGACAAATACTTTGCTGTTGTACACACCTAATACTGTTGTGTTTCTTGAAAGGTCAGTCGCATCAATAATGTCCTTTATTATTATAATTAAGTTTGATGTAAGTGGCAAGCTTGTAATGGCATGCTTGTGGAGTTTACGCTTTTAGGGGTCTGGCAGCGTCATTAAAAGTGCATGGGCACGAGTCAGTAGAACGGTACCCACCATCCATGCATCCTTTGGTTGGAGCGATTATGTTTTTGCTGTGGTACTGACGCATTACTTGCAGGTGTGTGTGTGTGTGTGAGAGCGCAGAAAGGTTCAGCAAGCTTTGTTTTCTATGTGGTGGTAACGTGTCTGTGCTTGTGTGCATGCGCCTGCATGCACAGGAATCGACACTCATGAACATTCTTGCCCTTTTATAAAGTATTAATAATCATGTTTTAAAAATGGTACTTACCTGTTGATTGCATGTGTGTGTGTGTGTTTATGTGCAAGCATGCTTCAGAAAAAAGGTACAGAAGACAAACTTTGGTTATGTTTTGTATGTGGTGGTAATGTGTGTGCGTGCTTCAGAAAAAAGGTACAGAACACAAGCTTTGGTTATGTTTTATATGTGGTGGTAACGTGTGTGTGTGGTGCACACACGCACAAGACTTTATTATTAATCATATTTAAAAAATGGTACTTACCTATTGAGTGTGTGTATGTGAGAGAGAAGAGAGGTACAGAAGACACATTTTGTTTATGTTTTATACGTGGTGGTATTGTGTGCGAGTGTGTGCATGCATGCACAAGACTCGACACAGGAGAACATTCTTTCCTTTATTTCAAACAGAACCATGGTCAATAAAGTTAGTGTGAAACAAAGGAACATTGTTGAACCCGACTCAATACAAGGTGGAAACAAAGTGAACGAGAATGGATTGATTGAACAGGACAAATATTGCACTGCAGGTGATGTGTGTGGGGAGGGTGAGGAAAATTGATAAAATATAAAATAAAAAAAGATTGCACACATCTAGTAAACAGTAACAACTCATAGAGTATCATAAATACTGGAATCTCTAAACTTTCAAAAAGTAAGTTCAAAGCAACAAACATTTACATCAAACAAAACTTTGAACTGTCAATGTTTGAGCACCCAACACTTGAGGAGAAAATGAAGTTAACACAGTTGGCTGAAGGACCCCACACCGCAAACCAAACAGACCTTTCCCACTCTGCATCAGTAGAAAGGGTCTGGTGCATGTAAAGGCAGCGTTATCTGAAACCATCCAAGTGCCACCACAAACCTCAAACAACTTGTGGGGGGAAAAAATGGGGTTACTGCCAAACAAAGATGGCTTTGTAATTTCGGTTAAAGAACACGCGAAGAAACCTGAACAGTGCCCCAATTTGTTTTTCTTTTCTTTTTCTTGCTTCTGTTTGAGATGTGTAATACCCTTACAACTGTAAGAAACTAAAACACCAACAGGCACTGCAGGGTGAACAAATTGGAAAAGAAAAGAAGAAAAGAGCAGATGAACACAGTTCAGCTGTTAGATTATATCACATCAAAAATGGGGACTTTAACATAATTCTGTACGTTATTAATGTTGCCTTACGTGCACACAAGAGTATTCAACCCGTGTTGCATTGCTGTAAAAGAAGTAACGAAGAATTTCACCATTTCAGTCATGCCAATACCACCACCTTGTCTGTACAGTGAGCAGTTTCGTGTTTTATTCCAGACACAACTGAAACGTAAACAGCTGGTAGTTTTCCAGTGTGTCACTATTGCTGAAACGGACCCAGGAGATGAACATTTAAACAAAGCTACAGTAATTACAAAAGAGATCAACAAGAACAAACAAAAATGTCAATCACAAAATCCTCCAAAACCAGACCATAATACTAACAGTGCCTATGTTAACATGTTTAGATCTCGGACACCTTCATCTTGCCTCCTGGGTGATCGTGAAAACTCTAAAGTGAGCAATAAATAGCAAAACAGGAGAAGAAATGCAGCCTGTAAAAAGATAAAGGATAGAAGTTAACATGAGGAAAAAGATTTTGCCGTTGCTATTGCACATTCCCGAAAACAAATTAATGGCAAGTACATTTAAAGAGATATGGATACAAAAATATCAAAAAATCGAGCAAGCCAAAAAAATGTCATGTGTAATTCCATTTTTATGGAAGTGGATACCCAAATGGCATCCAGTTACAGATTATTATTTTTTTTTAAATATCAGGCCATAGTGCGACTGACACCTTTAGCCTCAGAGGTTTCTGTATCTGTACAAATGGAACCTCACCTTAATTCAGAGTGAAGAGGCCAAAAGGTGCACAAACACCAGGCCAGAAACAAAAGAGTAAAGTGGGTGACAAACAGTAATGAGGTGAATGGCAGGAACAAACGTGGCAACAGGGTAAACACCCGGGTGAAGAGAAAGTAATGAAACAAAACGGTTTATCTGACATACATACCCGATAAAGTAACAAAATACATGCCATAATTAGCAAGTGCCGCTCTCTATATAGGACTCATCAAGGAACTATAACTCTGTTACACGTCAACCCCAGTTTAACACCCTTTCCTAGGGATGGATACCTCCTCAACAGCAGGTCCGAACTCAGAGATGCTGGCACGAGATTCTTCCGACTGCTGTCTGGAAGTTGACTGTTCTACAGTGCGTGCAAGTCTGTGTCATCCTGCAAATCCGACTGCACGGGTAACTTGGGCGTAAGAGGATGGCGGCAGTAAGACGCTTCATGCCATCCTCAAACTTCATGTCCTGAGACTTCATCCCAGCTTGCACCAGTACCACGCAAGTAAAACTGGCGTTACCCCAACTGAGCAGGCCAGCTTGTCTGTAACCTGTCTTGACGCCGTTAAACATCAAAGTGTGACAAATATTTATGAGGTCACACCTCTCTCTGAGTCAGCCAGCCAAACTGCAGTAATTGCAAACACACAGCATGCAAATCGCTGCATCGCAGATTCCCGCGTTGATGACCTGCATCAGGCTGCTGTGTCAATCCAGTCAATGATTGGGTGTGAATCTGTGAAACGCACACTTTATGAAAGGGTCCACTAGGCATGAATCTGTGAAACACACTTTATGAAGGGGTCCATTGGGTGTGTATCTGTGAAACACTTTATGAAGGGGTCCATTAGGTGTGAATCTGTGAAACACACTTTATGAAGGGGTCCATTGGGTGTAAATCTGTGAAACACACACACTTTATGAAGGGGTCCATTGGGCATGAATCTGTGAAACACACACACTTTATGGAGTCCATTGTGCGTGAATCTGTGAAACACTTTATGAAGGGGTCCACCCTGGCAATGTACGCCACGGACCGTTGCTCGCTCGCCCACCTGCCACCATGACATCACCATCCCACTGAGGTTGACCTTGACCTGTACAACTTTACAAGCCCCTGGCAACACCAATAACAAAACAGTGATGCATACAACAGTTTTTCTCCCCCTCTCCCACCTCCCCACCCCCTCACCACTCCCCCAACATCCACAATGGACCAGTTTTCAAAATCAATCGAGCAAGGGAGAGAGGGAGGAGACAAAGGTGTGGTCTGATCAGTAGACAGTGGACATCACAAACACCGTTAACAAGTGAACACAACAGACACTTGATGAACAAGGTATGGGAGTGATAACACGTATGACAGGGACAAGACGCCCAAATACAACAGCTGGCAAGTGTTGCTTTCTCCATTTTGTTCTTGATATGTACAACTGAATATGGACTTCGTTACTAGCACTGCACATGAAGCAATGGACAGTAACAACTCTACAATCTGTTTCCGGTGCTGGTTCTACAATACCTGACTTCCCTGCTACTAAAACCATCTCACTCATTCCCCCCCACATCCAGTTTAATTTTTATTTCCTTACTTTCACGTTCACTGAGATTCTATACTTTGTGTACTTCAACAACGGGAAAAAAAGCGAAAAAACAGTGATGACTGCTAGCGTTCCAAAACAAAATCCAAACGCATGAAAGGTTCAAAAGAATGCTTATTTCATATGACGTAACACAACTTGCATATTCTTTCACACACTGGACACAAAGACGTGGCAGCCACAAGCAAATAAGTAGCCTACATTTTGTTTTCACTGTTCAACTGTTGTTTCATTGTTGTTCTGTCACTTGACAAAGGGGCCTACCCCCAAAATTGACATGTGTTGTGTCGTATTAAGCAAGCATTATTTTTAACTTTTCGCATGTTTGGATAGTGTATTTTGAGGATCATTCAAGAGGCTGGGCATTCCTGTTCATGAGAAACTTAACAGGGAAAGCCAACATCCACTCTGACAGTCGGTTCTTAAAGGTGTAGCTGTAGTTGTCTTTGTCTCATGGGGGGGTGGGGGGGGGGGGTCTACAGCTGTAAAACTCTACAACACAACAGTTGCCCTAAGTTTGGTTTGGTTTGCTGATGCTGATGTCTATTGCAGAACCTGACTGTAAAGAACAAGTGGACAGCAGAACACTGCATCTTTGGACTGATGAAGAAGGCACAGGAAAAGCTGGGCATAGGAAGGAAACAGACAGAAAAACTGATGTCAACACAAAGTTTGCAGCACCTGAACATTGTTTCATTCTAGGGTTCTGTGAGCAAAGACTGCCACCTGAGGTCTCCTCAGTCAACACTACACTTCTGGACCTGGTGAGCACCGTACCATTTGTGGGCTAAGCAAACAGACTGTGGACTTGGTCAGCACAGTACCATTTGCGGGCTAAGTGAACAGACTGTGGACTTGGTGAGCACAGTACCATTTGCGGGCTAAGTGAACAGACTGTGCCAATTTGAGGTCTCCTCAGTTGATGCTTCCCAAGGGCTAAATGAACTGTACCATTTGTGGGCTAAGTGAACAGACTGTGGACTTGGTGAGCACAGTACCATTTGCGGGCTAAGTGAACAGACTGTGCCAATTTGAGGTCTCCTCAGTTGATGCTTCCCAAGGGCTAAATGAACTGTACCATTTGTGGGCTAAGTGGACAGACTGTGCCACTTGAGGACTCCTCAGTTAATGTAGACTTCAGTCAATGCTTCTCTAGGGCTAAGTGAACAGACTGTACCAGCTGTGTCCTAAGTGAACAGACTGTACCAGCTGTGCCTTAAGTGAACAGACTGTACCATTTGTGAGATAAGTGAACAGACTGTACCAGCTGTGCCCCAAGAGAACAGACTGTACCAGCTGTGCGCTAAGTGAGCATACTGTACCATTTGTGGGCTAAGTGAACAGACTGTACTATCTGTGTGTTAAGTGAACAGACTGCACCATCTGAGGTCTCCTTGGTCAACACTTCTTGAGGCTAAGTGTACAGACTGATCCCTCTGTGGGCTAAGTGAACAGACTGTACCATTTGTGGATTAAGTGAACAAACTGAGCCATCTGTGGGCTAAGCGAACATACAGTGCCATCTGTGGGCTAAGTGAACATACTACTATCTATAATTATGCTAAGTGATGACATATTGCATGCGTTAAGATCAGATACAGTTCTCAGGAGTTCAGTGACCACATCTTCAGGGTATGGTGAACACCACTTTGGGCAAAAGTCACAAAGCACTTGAGAGATCAGGGAACACAGAGTCAAAATCACAGCACCCATCACTTGACAGCTTGGTGAACGCAACGAACCAGCCAGGAGTAAGTGAACACAACATCACTCGAGAGCCTGGTGAACACAGTGCCTCACCTGAGGACTAAGTGAACACAAGACTACAACATTCTGAGAGCCTGGCAGTGTAGCCACCTGCTAGCACACTGTTGATGCACAATATCACGGAACATCAGAAGCGACTGCATCACAAGAGGATTGCACAAACCAGTGTGGAGGGAAACAGGCACCACAAGGAGGTGAACAAGTTCCACTGAAACCAGCGTCACATGGGTGCACATGGGCCACGAGACCTATCAAAGAGACCTCACTGCCAAGACGTGGGCTGGAATCAAAACGATCAAAGGTGACGCTCAAAGTTTCCCCGCATGGAACAAAGCTTAGATAACTCTAGCTCTTGAGCCACACACTCTAGCCTCACTGTTCTCCCTTCACCTGGTACTTGGATTTCTCTTCAACTGGTACTTGGATTTCTTTTCTCTCTCTGCTTTTAATTTTTTTGTTTTAATTTTAAATTGAAACCTTTTTTTCCTTCTGGATGCTTGAACCAAACGCAATTACTACCAGGGTTCCAGTTTCCTGCATGCCCAGGTGCACCTATGGTGTAGAAATGGAGAGACATCACAGAGGTGGAAACTGAGCCAGAAAGAAGGCCTGACCACAACAACCAACCTGCTGGGCAGGGAAGGGAAACAACACTGACATCGCCACTGAGAAAGGAGGAGCAACTTGTGGAAGGAACACCACCTGACAGAAGAAATCCCCAAGTGTTCAGTGAATGGTAGTCAGGTAACGGAGGCTTGTGTGAGAACGCACACAACCCTCTCCCACCAACCTCACACCCCTACAAGTGATATTTTTCCTGGGTGAGGATACAGTACGCTAGAACCGCCAACAGCGTAAACCTAACAGAGGCTGTGTATTTAACAGGTGGCGTGGTATCAGGCTTGCGGCTAATGGTTCATGTGCTTAACGGCTTAAAGCAACAGAACCAAAGTCTATACATGCAGTCATCATCTTTGACATGGTGCAAACAAAAATGGAAGCCACATGAAAAAATACAAGTGAACTGAAATGGCCCAAACACACTGGATCTGCATCTCCACACACTGTTCAAATCAATAAATGAGCCGCACTTCAGACAAAGTATTTTCTGTTCAAAATGCCACTTTGGGAAATCGATTTTGTCCACACACATGTGAAATCAACTGGAAACATGGGACAAAACATCTTTCAAGGCCTGAATTAGCAATGCAGGTGGTGGATGCTCCGTGACATACAAAGGGACAATTCACGAGAGGGCAAAAATCTCAAATTTAAATCTACACACACACACACACACACACACACACACACACAAAAAAAGACCGACATCAGCACAAAACCAATAATGAACCATGCATGCATACATAACTGCATATTACATGCTAAATGCACATATTCTCACATTCAAACCAGTCACAGCATCAATTTCAAACATGAAGCAACACACACACACTGATATCAATGTGAAAATTCATACATATGTATATTTTGATTTGTGGACAATAAAACCAGTTGTACTTTCCTCTGATGCTTGGGGCATCCAGCAGAGCTTGACAAAGAAATCTGGTGAAGTTGGGACGGCAGGAGACTAGTCCAGCTAGATGAACAATATTTGCTCTAAACGTCACAGCTTACTTTTGTTGCATTGATCAGTTCGGATCAGCACCATGCCTAATGCAAACTTCTTAAAAAAGCTCACGGCCCATTTTTCTTGTAGGGGTTCACATCCAATCACGTTACAAATACACGTTCAAATGCATCTCATGAATACATTATCCATAAGAATTTTTTCAGCGGATTCGCAGAAGAAGAAAAAGAAGAAAATAACAAAGCTGTTCTCACAAAATCTAATCAGCATACAATACTGTGCATACACGGTAACTCTATACACACTCGTGCACATCACTCAACCAGTGACGGACTTTGCAGGTACTTGCTGCATTGCCAGGCTGGGGGCAGGGGCATTAGTGGGACCAGAAAAGGTGCAGCTGGGAAAAAGATGGAGCTGCCAGTCTCTGGCCAAGGGGTGATGGGGGCTATGAAGGTCCAATCAGTGTGGAATTTAGGAGGGGGGGAGGGGGGGGCAGTGGGCAATAAATGGGGCTAAAACAGTGCCAGTGCCATGTAGGTGGGGCTTGAGGAGTGGGTGTGGCAGAAACGGGGAGGCAGGCAAAGCAGAAACAAGAAATAAAGTGGGTGGGGCTAAAAGCGAGTCTGGATGAGGGGGGGTCAGATGGGTGGAATGTAAGTGGGTGTGGGCTGAGAAAATGATGTGGGCAAGGCTTTAACTTATGTGTGGTTCATGGGAGTGTGGTTGCAGGAAATAAAGTGGGTGTGGCTTAAGGGAACGGGAGGAGGAAATAAAGTGGGTGTGGCTTAAGGGAACTGGAGGAGGAAATAAAGTGGGTGTGGCTTAAGGGAACTGGAAGAGGAAATAAAGTGGGTGTGGCTTAAGGGAACTGGAAGAGGAAATAAGGTGCAGTAAACAAAGCAGGTGCTGCTTCCAGCAAGACAGTATGGGGAGGAAGATAAAGTGGGATGGAGCTTATAGGGAACTGGATTTGAGAGGATAATGAAAGTGGGTGTGGCTTAAGAGGACTGGGGTAGGAACTAATAAAGGTTGCTAAGCATGGTTACAAAAATATGGGTGGAAGAAAAGTGGATGGGCTAAATGGGTGGACTTTGGGGGGCATGGGTGGGTATGATGGTGGGGTAGGAACCAATAAAGAATGGGGGCTTCAGATAGGAAGAGAATGCCCAAGGGGAGATGGGGAAAAGGCAAGACAGGGAATGCCTACAGGTAAGTACAAACGTCAAAGGTGTTATCAAAAGCAGGGAGTACTCGTGGCTGCACAGTCACAAGTACTTCGGGTAGTCATAGCAACACCACTCAGCCAGGACAGCAGCAAATACGTCATGTCAGAACACCATTATGCACCATCATAACAGCATCAGGTGCATCAGACAGCACAACTGTACATCTCACAACAGTGTCCCTACCAAATTCATCATGCATCATCTCCAGTGAGTGATAAATATTCCCTTCCTGAATAATGTACATCTAAGAACAGGGGAGAGAGAAAGAGGACTAGAACACCAAACTTCCCATTCACCGTGAAGCCTGTAAATGGACAAAATGATGATAATATCAAGTAGTTATTGCGCTAACTGTTATTGTGCTAAGGTCAGGAAATTGGGGAACAGCAAGTATGCATGAGATAGGAGATTTTTGAACTGAAAAAAAGAAGAAAAAAGAAAGAAAGAAAAAAGCATACACATTTTAGGAAACTTCTGAATCCTGAAATAACAAACCAAGCATACATGTGATAGGAAACTTCTGAACCATGAAAAAACAAACCAAGCATACATGTGATAGGAAACTTCTGAACCATGAAAAAAAAGAAAAAGCATATGTGTGATAGGAAACTTCTGAATCGTAAAAAAACAAACCAAGTACACATGTGATTGGATACTTCTGAATCATGAAAAAAATATACCAAGCATACATGTGATAGGAGACCTCCGAATCATGAGAACAAAAACTAACCCAAAAAAGCTGAACAATAAAACTAAACAACAAGACCAGCAGGAATACAAGAAATACAGGTGCAGAGGATCAAGCCAGTACTTCTCACATGGCAAGCAGGTGCTCTACCAATTAGGACATAGGAGTGTGTGTACAGATAATACATCCATAAAAGATACTTTAGTGTCACACACACACACACAACAATGACACCAGTTTGAGTGAAGAAAAAAAGAATGTCAGCTTTCAGACGGACTAAATTATGGAATAAATCATGATTGTGTTTACAAAACTGTGTAATCACTGACACGCCATTAATAATACAAGGTTTATTAAGCTGACTTTTCTGAATGTGCTTGCAACTGAAAAGGTAGACACATCAGACCAGCATAGCAGGTTATGGAATATCAACCTTATAACATGCACCATGGAACCATCAATCTCATAACATTTGCCATGGAACCATCTACCTAGCAAATAGAAACTTTTTATCAAGTTACTTCAATCAAAACCATGATCCTACAGAGTTCAGTCGTTGCCCGTGATATGGTGGATCTAGATCTTTGCTCCAAATTTTGTAAACACCGGAGTGGACCATTGCTTTTTTAAATGACTTGCGCAACAACTGTGTGATGTTGAACACATACATACATATGCATAAACACACACACACATGCATGCATGCATGCAGAAATGCACACACGCACGCACACACACAGTCTAAAGTCTATCACAGGACTGGTCAGGATTGATGCACGGAAGTCATTGCACTGATACCGGTAAAAGTGAGGACACAAGCAGTAACAAACCCAAACTGTTTCTACCGCGCAAGTGGCAAGGTCATTGCTAATGGCAACTTTCATTCTGTTATGGCTCCCAAAAGCAAAAATAAATGGACCCCCCACTAGCCACCCCCCAAAAAGTCATGGACTTGGGAGGTTCATGCTCTTGCTAATCACAACGTTCATCCTTCTGTGCGCACGCATGCATGCACGCATGCACACACACACACACACACAATTAAAACAATCACAAACAAAAAATAAAAAACCCACCACCAAACCTCAGCATCAGTGTCCTGCACCGAGGCATATCCACTGTCAGATTCATACCCTTACGACACTGACGACAGTTTCTGTATCAGAGGGGCCGCTGACACAACTGACAATTCCTGGCCAAAGCGGAGCTTGGACTGAGTGTGGGACGCTACACCTACACTTAGCTGTCCCAGGACAGATGCCAAACACAGTCTGGCTACACCTACACTTAGCTGTCCCAGGACAGATGCCAATCACAGTCTGGCTACACCTACACTTAGCTGTCCCAGGACAGATGCCAATCACAGTCTGGCTACACCTACACTTAGCTGTCCCAGGACAGATGCCAATCACAGTCTGGCTACACCTACACTTAGCTGTCCCAGGACAGATGCCAAACACAGTCTGGCTACACCTACACTTAGCTGTCCCAGGACAGATGCCAAACACAGTCTGGCTACACCTACACTTAGCTGTCCCAGGACAGATGCCAATCACAGTCTGGCTACACCTACACTTAGCTGTCCCAGGACAGATGCCAAACACAGTCTGGCTACACCTACACTTAGCTGTCCCAGGACAGATGCCAAACACAGTCTGCTCTGCTAGAGAGTGTGGCAGAGTGTGACTCACATTTCAGTATCTCGCATCTGCTGCAAGAAACACAGAGATGTGGTCAGGAGGCATAGTAGACAGATGACGCATTTGGGGCAATGACGATGTCAAACTTCTGATTCACTTCTGGTCCAGGTTGCTGGTGTTAATGGATCAAGCTGTGCTCTGCCTGAGTGAGCTAAGTGCAGGACCGGCTCACATCATAGTGTAAATAACCCCACATCATACTGCCTGGGCTACAGTATAACTGACCCCACATCATACTGCCTGGGCCATAGTATAAATGACCCCACATACTGCCTAGGCCGTAGAGTAAATGGCACAACATCATACTGCCTGGGCCATGTGTAAATGACCCCACATGCTGCCTGAGCCACAGCACAAACGACCCAACATCAGACTGCCCAGGCCATAGTGTAAATGACCCCACATCCAACTGCCTGTGTCACAGTGTATATAAACAACTGCACATCAAACTGCCTGGGTCAAAGTGCATGCAAACAACTGCACATCCAACTGCCTGGGTCAAAGTGTATGCAAACGACTGTACATCAAACTGCCTGGGTCATAGTGTATATATAAACAACTGCACATCAAACTGCCTGGGTCACAGTGTATATAAACAACTGCACATCAAACTGCCTGGGTCACAGTGTATATAAACAACTGCACATCAAACTGCCTGGGTCACAGTGTATATAAACAACTGCACATCCAACTGCCTGGGTCACAGTGTATATAAACAACCGCACATCCAACTGCCTGTCACAGTGTATATAAACAACTGCACATCCAACTGCCTGGGTCACAGTGTATATAAACAACCGCACATCCCACTGCCTGTCACAGTGTATATAAACAACTGCACATCCAATTGCCTGGGTCACAGTGTATATAAACAACTGCACATCCAACTGCCTGGGTCACAGTGTATATAAACAACTGCACATCCAACTGCCTGGGTCACAGTGTATATAAACAACTGCACATCCAACTGCCTGGGTCACAGTGTATGCAAACAACTGCACACCATACTGCCTGGGTCACAGTGTATGCAAACAACTGCACATCCAACTGCCTGTGTCACAGTGTATGCAAACAACTGCACACCATACTGCCTGGGTCACAGTATGCAAACAAATGCACGCCAAACTGCCTGGGTCACAGTGTATGCAAACAACTGCACACCATACTGCCTGGGTCACAGTATGCAAACAAATGCACGCCAAACTGCCTGGGTCACAGTGTATGCAAACAACTGCACACCATACTGCCTGGGTCACAGTGTATGCAAACAACTGCACACCAAACTGCCTGGGTCAAAGTGTATGCAAATGATCGTACATCAAACTGCCTGGGTCACTGTGTATGCAAACAACTGCACATCAAACTGCCTGGGTCACAGTGTATGCAAACAACTGCACATCAAACTGCCTGGGTCACAGCTAGTGTATGCAAACAACTGCACATCAAACTGCCTGTCTGATTCATTCACACACAGACACAAGATCTCCCCCCCCAAAATCAAGTCAGTCCCATACATCACCACAAAGATCACCATTTCTTTGTCACATACAGCAGTAACTGCCTGTGTGTGGAGGGGGGGGGGGGGGGGGGTATGGGGTGGGGGGGGGGGGGGGGGGGGGCAAAACAAAATGTATCACATCTTTATCTGCTTCTCTCACACACACACAGCAGCCCATCAAGAAGAGGGGTGGGGTTGCAAACGGCTGGGGTGGAGAGGCTGAAGATGATATCATCATGTACAAACAAAAACAAAAAAACATCATTTTTCTCTCATAATAGTCCAGGCGATTTCGAGAGGGGTGAAGGGTGGGGTGGAGGAGGGGTAGGGTAGGGTGGGGTGGGGGGTGGGGGGGATGGGGGGGGGGGTATATTACAACAGTTGGTCAGGTGTCAGTCCAACGACTCACCACAATGGGCGCAGGGCAATGTACTTTGCACAATGTTGCATGCTTGACCTGCGACCTTTAGAGTGGCGCGTGGCGTTGGTCAGTCACACGACTAGCGGTGAAGTCTCAGTAACAGATATGTTTCAGCATCACAGGCTGGAAGATGCGGACTTCCTCCTGTACGACACTGTGCACCCACAATGCTCTGCGGTGGAATATCAAAGCTTGTCAGCCGGGGGAGTCAGGATCACAGGTGCAAGAGGAATGCTGGGAAAGATCATCTGTGGTCACCGCTCAGCAGCCAGACAGCGGTGATGGTGACGCAGGCGGTGAAGCTGGCTAGCACCTTGCCGTTGGGCAGCGCAGCGGTGCCACACTGACTGACGTCCTCCTGGAACCCCACGCACAAATAATTACCATACCAGACTGTACCATACTATTCAATGCGCTCCACAATACACAGCATGCACTGCACGCTCAGTAGAATGCTCCCGCACCGTGTGATTGAAAGGTCATGGGTTCGAGTCCCTGCAGGAGTGGTGGGAGAATTTTCTTCTCCAGGGTCAACTTTCTGTGCTGACTTGTTATTTGTCTGCTCCACACCGTGTTACCGCAGCAGCACGTAAAAGATCCTGGTCATTCTGCCAAAAGTGCAGGTGGCAAGTTACACTAAACATGCGTGCACCTTGCATATGTGGCTTTGCATGAAGTGTCATGGTGTACGGTTATATGGTGTACACAGAACGCGCCGAGACAGCAGAAGTTCCATGTGGCACCAGCCATGTCAGCACTGTAAGTACACCACTTCGGTGGAAATTCAAAAACGCACTATAAAAAGCTAGTCACTCATATAGAATTACATGCGAGCACAGCGAGTCTGCTCAAGAGCAGAGAATAGCACTGTAAAAAAGTGATCGGCAACAATAACCATGTAGCACGGTGCGGGCAGTTGGGGACACTGAGACAGACAAGTGCCATCACATACTTTGGGGCTTTTATTCATATATAGCATGCATCCATCCAATAACACTACATTAGCTCACTGATTCATACCTCTTTGCATGGCTCTATCCCCATCATACAGCCTTCTGTAATAATATTTCACTGTGAATGTCTTGGTTATTAGTAGTACTGTAGCAACGGCAGATATGTGAGTCAGCCTTTGTGCTATTATCTTCACCGTTGTCGGCCTTTGTGCTAATATCTTCACCGTTGAGAAATAAAGTTCAATCAATCAATCAATCAATCAAATCCACCACACCAGACAGTACTGAGTAATGAACAGTGCACACAATGGTTACAACAGAATACCAAAGTTTTATGTATCCACACGAAGTTTTGGGCTTGTTGTCATAACAACCACAGGACTAGACAGGTTTGTAGGAATGTCTTGAGAGGGAGCAAACAAGCTCCTTCACCTGCTTCGTGGTTGTTGTAAAAACCGTAACAGCACCAAACACGTCCACGGGGACATCTTGAGAGAGAGAGAGAGAGAGCAGTCAAGTTCCTCCACTTACTTTAGGGATGTTGTCATAAAAACCACAACAGCACCAAACACATCGATGAGGACATCCTGAAAGGGAGCAGTTAAGTTCCTCCACTTACTTTAGGGATGTTGTCATAAAAACCACAACAGCACCAAACACATCGATGAGGACATCCTGAAAGGGAGCAGTTAAGTTCCTCCACTTACTTTAGGGATGTTGTCATAAAAACCACAACAGCACCAAACACATCGATGAGGACATCCTGAAAGGGAGCAGTTAAGTTCCTTCACTTACTTTAGGGATGTTGTCATAAAAACCACAACAGCACCAAACACATCGATGAGGACATCCTGAAAGGGAGCAGTTAAGTTCCTTCACTTACTTTAGGGTCGTTGTCATAGCATCCATAGGACTGGACACGTCTGCGAGGATGCCTCGAGAGGGAGCAGACTAGTTCCTTCACTTACTTTAGGGTCGTTGTCATAGCATCCATAGGACTGGACACGTCTGCGAGGATGCCTCGAGAGGGAGCAGACAAGTTCCTTCACTTACTTTAGGGTCGTTGTCTTAGCATCCATAGGACTGGACACGTCTGCGAGGATGCCTCGAGAGGGAGCAGACAAGTTCCTTCACTTACTTTAGGGTCGTTGTCATAGCATCCATAGGACTGGACACGTCTGCGAGGATGCCTCGAGAGGGAGCAGACTAGTTCCTTCTCATCCTCCTCGTCCACCTTGGTTGGCCTGTGAATCTCGTAGTCAGAAAGCTTGATGTCGGTGCTACATGGTAGTTCCGTCAGAACCAGGAGCAGGTTGGTACCCAGCATCGGCTGCGTCTCCACCAGTCTGTGAAACACCAATCAGACATCACTACCCATCTGTGCGCTATCAGAATACACAGCCACACCCATTTGTTCATGTACTATAATTATATAATGCATCACCATTTGTGTGCATTATTAAACTGTGGTTGACTGGGCTTAAAGCACCAACTATTTTCAAATCATTTATTACTATTATTGCTTATTATTAAATCACACATCACCACTTTTCTGTAGCTTTTATTATCATGGACTTTAATGATCTTACAGACACCTGTGCCACCTCAGGCTGCCATAGATATGGACAACTCAGCATCTAATGTGTGTAACTATCATGTAAATGGAACACACAATGATCTCACAGACACCTGTGCCACCTCAGGCTACCACAGATATGGACAACTCAGCATCTAATGTGTGTAATTATCATGTACATGGAACACACAATGATCTCACAGATACCTGTCCCACCTCAGGCTACCATAGACATGGAAAACTCAGCATCTAATGTGTGTAATTATCATGTAAATGTAACACACAATGATCTCACAGACACCTGTGCCACCTCAGGCTACCATAGACATGGAAAACTCAGCATCTAATGTGTGTAATTATCATGTAAATGTAACACACAATGATCTCACAGACACCTGTCCCACCTCAGGCTACCATAGACATGGAAAACTCAGCATCTAATGTGTGTAATTATCATGTAAATGGAACACACAATGATCTCACAGACACCTGTCCCACCTCAGGCTACCATAGACATGGAAAACTCAGCATCTAATGTATGTAATTATCATGTAAATGGAACACACTTCTGAAGGGGGGAAAAAGAAAGAAGGCTGGGCCTTTCTACAGCCTCTTTACCTGGACTCCATGCCACAGGAGACGTTGCTGGAGAGCTGCGCCTTGTGTGGGTTGAGGTAAAACTGCTTGATGGCCTTCACACATTCCTCTTCTTTGTTCTCATCCAGCAGGATCACCTCATCAACGTCCAGCTCCTCCTGCTGACCTGAAGGGAAACAAGGACCGCTTCTTTGCAAGTCAACCATGAACATCATGGTGTAAGGCGTGTGCACAGGTACGTTGGTGTGCTTGCACCACTGTGTGTGTGTGTGTGTGTGTGTGTGTGTGTGTGTGTGTGTGTGTGTGTGTGTGTGTGTGTGTGTGTGTGTGCAACCAAGCAAGCGAGAGAGAGAGAGAGAGAGTGTGTGTGTGTGTGTGTGTGTGTGTGTGTGTGTGTGTGTGTCTGTATATGTGTGTGTGTGTGTGGCCTCTTTGGTGGGGGGGGGGGGGGGACTCTGTGTGTGTGTGTGTGTGTGTGTGTGTGTGTGTGTTGTGGTGGGACTCTGTGTGTGTGGTGGTGTGTGTGCAGACACAGTGTGTGTCTGTGTGTTTGTGTGTGCATGTGCATGTATGTATGCATGTGTGCATGCAGATCTCGTCATTCAATAGCTCAAAAGAAATAACCACAGAACAACTATTTTCCACTCCACTCCATGTAATAAGTATTGTTATGTTAGCCGATTGTGTGTGAATAATAAGATCAAATACTACATCATAAAATCTTCTTCTCTACAGTTTGTTTTTCCATCTGAAACCTGCAGGATACTCACCATAAGCACCTGTAGTTCCAAACAGCCAGCTGTGGAAATAAAACAAACATGTTACAACTCATGCACACTCTGCAACTTTACACACACAAATGCAGCTTTACTTGCATTTTTTCGCCCTGATATAACCATACTGGTTGACTGAGTGTAAACGATATAACCATACTGGTTGACTGAGTGTAAAACACCAAGTTACTTACTTACATTTTTCTGTTTCAAATTTCACCATTTTACATAGATCATTACCAGTTCCATCTTACTTGGAATATATTCTAGTCATAGCCTTTTCAGGCTTATGGTGTGATTATAGTTTGACAGCTAGTTTCATTGTTGAGGATGCTTTAGCCAATGACACAGCACTATATCAATCTTGTTTTATTTGTCATTACTATGACATGTGAACTGTCAGTGCTTCAAGTCCAAACATTTACTGCAGGAGTCAGACGGAAGGTCGGTAGCACACACACAGGCAGAGTGCATGATGCCTGAAGAGTAACAAGAACATTACCATATCTGCAACACAAGTGCTGTGATGCTAACAGCTTGTGTGAAGTCTAGCATATCATTTCCTTCGGCAAACTACACACATTAAAATTCCTCTGTTACTGGTGTCAGCTCCACATTCTTCCAACTGCAGGGGAGTGTGGTTGGTAGCTTTGCTTGTTCTTCTCAGTCAGTGGGGAGCAGGGATAGCTCAGCGGTCGAGCGCCAGACTTGTTATTCAGAGGTCATGGGTTCAACTCCCAGCCAGAGAATTTTCCCCTCCAGTCAATTTTCTGTGCTGACTCTTATTCCAAATGCCTTTCCACCCCCTGTTACTGCAGTAGCATGTAAAAGATACCCTTCACTCTGCCAAAAGTGCAGGTGGCACGTGCTGTAGCCATTTAGCTGGACATTCAAGACATGCTGTGTACAGTGAGTCACTCATGCAGAGTTGTATATGACTAGAGCACAGTGGGTCTGCTCACAAGCAGAAAATAACTGTTGCCACTGTTAAGCGATGAAGGCTCATCTCAAAAGGAGGCACTCGACAAGTGTTCATGTAAAATAAAAACAACACTTATGCCTCATCTTCATCAATCCAGTTTCATGTACACAACGCCACACTCTCAGGACAGCTACCATCAACTGTTAAGGCTGAAACAGATGGTCATCCATGGTCTCTGAACCGGACACCACCAGCTGGACCAGCACGTGTACTAGCAATTCTGCTTTGAACCATCCCCCAGGTGTCCCAGTGAAGGAGAACAGACTACACAGCACATCCTGCAGAGCTGTAGCAATCAGTTGCTGAGGGAGATCTGGCCAATGCCAGCCCCCTCACAAGAACATCTGTGTGGGTCTGCGGATGCTCTGCAGAAGACCACCAGTTTTACTCCGAGAGCTGTTCTCAAAGCATAACCCCCAGCAAATGAAAAGAATATTTGTGAACATCCACCAATATCTGTTGCACCTTTATGCAGGCAGAATGCGCTGAGATCACTGCGCATGTTAAAGACCCCATTTCTACCTTCCAGTCAAGAGAAGGTCTAATAGCTACACAAAGATGTCATAAATAATAGCTGAATAATCAAGCCGATGATTGTGACTACTCTAATGCAAAATCAAACCACTCCTGTCTGTGCATGTGTGCTGTCTTCTGTCATCTCACTACACTGATGGTGATGATGATCATGGCAACTAATGATGACAATGATGATGATGATGATGACTGCTGTTGGTATTATTATTTACTTACTTGTAGATGTTGAAGCTAGCGTAGGCCCTGCAAGGGGAAAAAAGTCATATATATATATATCTATACCAAAACATTTCTTCCTTTAAGCATTCTACTGAAATAATTTCAGTTGCACCATAAAGAGAAACTGTGAACTGAGCTGCAGTTATTATAGCTAAGTCATCATAAATCTCACAAAATAAAATAAAATAGCATGAAACTGCCACTGGTATACAGACCGACAAAACATTCTGAAACAGCCAAACTACTGTGAGGTACAAAATGTTGATACTGTGACTTTGAAGGTACATGTTATTCTTCTGTGAACTATAAACATTTGTAGTTACAACCAACACTGGTCATAGCACAGACACACAGTGTCAAACATGCATAAACTGTAACACATACATACTGTGATGCATACACATGGTGTCACATACACATTGCTACATACACACTGTGACACATACATACTTCTCTCATTTAACCACAGACTTTCCACCAGTTTGTGTTCGGGTTTACTCACCAAAATCTTTACTGGTCTTAGTGTCTTTACTGGTCCACCAGGTTGTGGCTGGCATTTACTCACCTAGTGACTTTCCTGGTCCATTAACTTGCCTATACTCACCTAGTGACTTTACTGGTCCATTAACTTGTCTTTACTCAACTAGTGACTTTACTGGTCCATTAACTTGTCTATACTCACCTAGTGACTATACTGGTCCATTAACTTGTCTTTACTCAACTAGTGACTTTCCTGGTCCATTAACTTGTCTTTATTCACCTAGTGACTTTACTGGTCCACTAACTTGTCTTTACTCACCTAGTGACTTTCCTGGTCCATTAACTTGTCTTTATTCACCTAGTGACTTTACTGGTCCACTAACTTGTCTTTACTCACCTAGTGACTTTACTGGTCCATTAACTTGTCTTTACTCACCTAGTGACTTTCCTGGTCCATTAACTTGTCTATACTCACCTAGTGACTTTACTGGTCCATTAACTTGTTTTAACTCACCTAGTGACTTTACTGGGCCATTGTCTTTATTCACCTAGTGACTTTCCTGGTCCATTAACTTGTCTATACTCACCTAGTGACTTTACTGGTCCATTAACTTGTCTTTACTCACCTAGTGACTTTACGGGTCTCAGTGGTTTTGCTAGTCTACAAGTTTGTGGTCAATGTTTACTCACCAACTGACTTTACTGGTCCACCAGCTTGTGGTCAGTGTTTCATACAGCATGCTGAAACTGGGCTGCACACACACACACACACACACACACACACACACACACACACACACACACACACACACACACCCTATTAAGTACACTTCACAATAAACAACACTATCAAGTATGCTTTAAGCAACACTATCAAGTACATTTTACATTGTGCATGATCACAAGTCTAGTTACTAGTTACTGTTGAGTACTACACCTAACTAACAATATACCAAACCATCTATCTGTTGTTTTCTGTTGTCTTTCTGTCTCCCACATGTTACTGTCAGACAGCATGCAGTTTACAGGCAAACATGGGTGCCACACATGAATAACAAACAAACAAGCATAATCTACATGTATAAAAGATGCACAGTTTAAGACTGAATCTCTATCATCTGTATTATCTGGGGCATTTTGAGCCACTTTCCAAATGTTCACAGGCAAATTTTCTGTGCCGAAACAGCCCCCTCCCCCCTCCCCTTACACACACACATGCACGCACGCACGCACGCACGCACGCACGCGCACACACACACACACACACACACACACGCACTCACGCATGCACACACACCCACACACACATTAGCAGACAATTCCCACTGCTAAAATAAATGTCTTTGACAGTGACCATACTGACCACAGAGAAAGACCGGCCTCCGGCGCTGGTGATGTCTTTCTCCTTCGCACACATGGCCAGGAAGTCGTACTCCACTGACCTGCACACCAGAGCAACACTCAGCAACTCTCGCACACCTCAACACACTGAGACTGGGAAACTGAACATCAAAGCAACAAATCAACTGACACAGGAACACCACAGACAGCTGGTAGGCTGTAAAGGAGTAACTGGTTTCAATGCCAAGTCAACCTCCTGGGTCGTACGAGCACAAAGTCAGCTGAGGTAAAGGAGTAACTGGTTTCAATGCCAAGTCAACCTCCTGGATCGTACAGGCACAAAGGCAGCTGAGGTAAACTTGGCCAGGAGCAACCTGAACAAAACTTTTAACATTTCACACTGAGCATGCCCACATAAGGCAGGCCAACATGGCTCCTAACTCAGCTGTATACAGCACACAACCCTGTTGCTGTTGTTGTTGTTGATCGCTTTTATATAGTGCTATTCTCTGCTCTCGAGCAAACTCACTGAGCCCTGTCCTCCCCAACACAACAAGACCCCATAACCACCACCTCCTTCCCCATGCAGAGGGCAAGACGACATGACTGCTAACTCATCTGTCATATTACAGAACACAGCCCTGTCCTCCCCAACACAACAAGACCCCATAACCACCACCTCCTTCCCCATGCAGAGGGCAAGACAACATGACTGCTAACTCATCTGTCATATTACAGAACACAGCCCTGTCCTCCCCAACACAACCCCATAATCACCACCTCCTTCCCCATGCAGATGGCAAGACAACATGACTGCTAACTCATCTGTCATATTACAGAACACAGCCCTGTCCTCCCCAACACAACCCCATAATCACCACCTCCTTCCCCATGCAGAGGGCAGGACAACACAACTCCTAACTCAGCTGTCATACAGAACACAGCCCTGTACTCCCTGAAGGAACAAGATCCCCAAACTCCAAGCACTGGTTTACGACATCCTTCCTTCAACCACAGCCGTATTTAGTTACGCCATAGGGTCCAGAAAACTGTCAGCTAACAAGCAGTTTTTTTGTTGGTGCTCAAACAGTAGTAAGTTTGTTACAGACAACACAAATTATGTCAGACGTTTGTTTTATAACTGACCATGTTGCTTACGCCAGTTCAAATAAAACCAAACTCATTTGAATCAAGACAGAACTCTTTTTTTTTAACCTGGGGTGGATGGGCCTCATGTTACGTGTGTGCTTGGGTGCTAGGTTGCTTCTAAAGTCATATTAGTACCCAAACCTTTCAGAGGGCGCTGACCGCGTCGGTGGACAGCTGAGCGGAGATAAAGAGTGCCCCTTCAGCGGCATAACAAAATCTGGCAGAGTTTGGAGGAAGGTGCTGGAAAGCGATGCTCGGAGTGTGCAAGATCCCATAACCACCACATCTTTCCCCACACAGGCAGCAGGACAACACGACTCCTAACTCAGCTGTCATAAAGATAACACAGCCCTGTCCTCCCCAACCCAAAAAGACCCTGTAACCATCATCTCCTTCCCCATGCAGAGGGCAGGACAACATGACTCCTAACTCTGCCATCATACAGATCACACAGCCCTGTCCTCCCTGAAGCAACAAGATCCCATAACCACCACCTCCTTCCCCATGCAGAGGGCAAGACAACATGACTGCTAACTCATCTGTCATATTACAGAACACAGCACTGTCCTCCCCAACACAACAAGACCCCATAACCACCATCTCCTTCCCCATGCAGAGGGCAGGACAACACAACTCCTAACTCAGCTGTCATACAGAACACAGCCCTGTCCTTCCCAACATGACAGGATCCTGTAGCAGCCTTTCCCTGCCACCAACAGAGGATAGGACAAAGCCAACCACCACTCCACACACAGCGCAGTCTCCCAGTTCCAAAGAACACCAGTGTATTTGCAACAACCTTCAAAATGTATTAGACTACTACATGTAACAACCTTCAGAATGTATTAGACTGCTACATGTAACAACCTTCAGAATGTATTAGACTGCTACACATATCGCCACAACTCATGAACAGCTTTGATACTGTGCACGTTTCTGGCACCACGAAATAAGACCAGGATAATTCTAACTTTACTGAAAACAACAGCGTGTCAATTTACAAGAGTATCAGTTTCCAACTTTATGAAGTTCAAGGGCAAGTACTCCTCTTAAGGGACATAATCCAACTACTAGCAAGGTATACGAACATGCTGAACATCCCAGGAAGGAGGAGTGAAGACAGATGAAGAGAAGGAAGCAGCAGAAGCAGAACAAGAGAAAGAAAGAAAAAAGAGAGGAGGAAGCAACGGAAGAGGTGTCAGGACGCAGCACTCCACATACCTGCCATAGACGTCTTTACCGCGGAGCAGGAGCCACAGCTGGGGGTCGACCTCACCCAGGAACAGGCCGGGCTGTGACACACAGCAGTCAATAGAGAGTCGGAGTCTTTTGTAACAAACAGGGCTGTGACACACAGCAGTCAATAGAGAGTCGGAGTCTTTTGTAACAAACAGGGCTGGGTGCACAGCAGTCAATAGAGAGTCGGAGTCTTTTGTAACAAACAGGGCTGGGTGCACAGCAGTCAATAGAGAGTCGGAGTCTTTTGTAACAAACAGGGCTGGGTGCACAGCAGTCAATAGAGAGTCGGAGTCTTTTGTAACAAACAGGGCTGGGTGCACAGCAGTCAATAGAGAGTCGGAGTCTTTTGTAACAAACAGGGCTGGGTGCACAGCAGTCAATAGAGAGTCGGAGTCTTTTGTAACAAACAGGGCTGGGTGCACAGCAGTCAATAGAGAGTCGGAGTCTTTTGTAACAAACAGGGCTGGGTGCACAGCAGTCAATAGAGAGTCGGAGTCTTTTGTAACAAACAGGGCTGTGACACACAGCAGTCAATAGAGAGTCGGAGTCTTTTGTAACAAACAGGGCTGGGTGCACAGCAGTCAATAGAGAGTCGGAGTCTTTTGTAACAAACAGGGCTGGGTGGGCTGGGGGGTTCAGGCCAGGCTGGTGACACATCCCAATCAACAGAGAGTCATTTTTCTTTGTAACAAAAAGGGACAGGTGGGGCTGGAGGTTCACTGTCTCCGACAATAATCAAAGGACTGTGTCTGGTCTTGAACAACAACAGGTTCTGTCTTATGCCTGGAGGATGTACCTCTGGTGGAGTTTATGTACCTGGTATTTACCCGTGAGGATGTACCTGTGGTGGAGTTTATGTACCTGGTATTTACCCATGAGGATGTACCTGTGGTGGAGTTTATGTACCTGGTATTTACTCATGAGGATGTACCTCTTCCGGTGGAGTTTATGTACCTGGTATTTACTCATGAGGATGTACCTGTGGTGGAGTTTATGTACCTGGTATTTACTCATGAGGATGTACCTGTGGTGGAGTTTATGTACCTGGTATTTACTCATGAGGATGTACCTGTGGTGGAGTTATGTACCTTGTATTTACTCATGAGGATGTACCTCTGGTGGAGTTTATGTACCTTGTATTTACTCATGAGGATGTACCTCTGGTGGAGTTTATGTACCTGGTATTTACTCATGAGGATGTACCTCTGGTGGAGTTATGTACCTGGTATTTACTCATCAGGATGTACCTGTGGTGGAGTTATGTACCTTGTATTTACTCATGAGGATGTACCTCTGGTGGAGTTATGTACCTTGTATTTACTCGCATGCCAGGTGAGAGTTACCACAGGCGACCAGTCTCTGTTGTTGTGTTTGCGTGAGGTCTTTCAAGCGATGATTAACTCCCTTGCGTGCTGATTCAAAATATTTGCGGTTTTCTCCTGGGAAAGCAGCAACAGCTGTACTTCAGTGTGTAATCTTTTACCCCAAATCACTGATTAACTCCGTCCCCACATCATGCACCACCACACGTGTCATTACTGCCAGTCCTGTGCTCTGGTTGCTGTTGGGTTAGCCCTGATATAATCACAGTGTGGTTGACTGTGCTCAAAGCACCAACTAACACTTAAACAGCAATGTCCACTTTTAGCTCCATCAGTTCGTGGTCCTCAAATGGGATGAGAATGTGTGTGTGTGTGCATGTGTGCGTGCGTGTGTACAGAATGAACTTGAAGTGTGCACTACGTTGGCGTATCCACATATCAGTTCATTCCACACTATGCCCATGTATACACGCAAGTACATGCACGCATGCATCCTCAAACTGTTTGAGGACAGCGAACCAACAGGGCTAAAGGTGGATACTGCCCAACTAACTAATAAATTGCTGTAGGGAACTGGGCAAAATAAATGGATCAGTTTTGTGTAATGAAAGCAAGCCAACCCATTCACAATAACAGTTTTGTAATTATGCAGAGAAGTTTTCATCCTCTTTTTTTTTTTTTTAGCTCTTGCATTCAGCCGGTGGATGACGCAACATGGACTCCAGTCTCTCTACAGGGAAACTTTCACAGGTATGAAACTCAGACTCATGTAGTTAATGAGTTACTCAAAGAAGATGAACTGAGACCATTTTACTGAATACAATGCAGTGATATGTCTATCATAATTCTGCATGGGCAGTCTTCCAGACTTCCCCATTTACCTTAAACTTTCCATTCCCTCCTTCGCTTTTCAATGGCTCACAGATCTTTTACATGTCCAGCCAAAATCACACATAGCTGATGCATTATCTGTCCTTGAGTGAAGGACTAGGTGTTCAGTCCAGTTTTCCAGCCACACTATCAGCTGTCAAAGGTGCAAAACCTGTGCTGGAGCCCAGTCGAAGTCCACACCTGTACTGTGGGAAACCGTACCGTGAATGTCTCGTTGTCTTGGTTGGAGATGACCAGGAAGCCCCCATCATCCACCAGGTAGCATACAACCTCATCAACATCTTCACAGGTGAGCATGGTGTTCACACTGCCATCCCTCAGCGTCTTGTTCTTCAACACCGTGAACACAAAGTCCCGCAGCCTCTCCGCCTCCAGTTTCACTCCCGTCACTGGGCAACAAATAATCATCATAATAACTGGGCAACAAATAATCATCATAATAACTGGGCAACAAATAATCATCATAATAGCTGGCCAACAAATAATCATAATAACTGGGCAACAAATAATCATCATAATAACTGGGCAACAAATAATCAGCATAACTGGCCAACAAATAATCATCCTAATAACTGGCCAACAAATAATCAGCATAACTGGCCAACAAATAATTATCATAATAACTGGCCAACAAATAATCATCATAATAGCTGGCCAACAAATAACCATCGTAATAACTGGGCAACAAATAATCATCATAATAACTGGCCAACAAATAATCATCATAACTGGCCAACAAATAATCATCATAATAACTGGCCAACAAATAATCATCATAATAACTGGCCAACAAATAATAACCATCACAATAACTGGCCAACAAACAAAGCGGAAGAAGATTTATACAGCACCCTATTTTAAACCTTATGTGGAAGTATAAAGAGCCTTGCAGTAATGCTCAGTAAGCACATGCACCAACACCCAGCCATGCGCTCTCTCTCTCTCTCTCCCCTCCTCCCCCCTCTCTAGTCTTCCTCTCTCCTCTTTCTCCTTCCCTCCCCCCCCCCCCCCCCCCCCCCCCTCCTCTCTCTTTCTCCCTCTCTATCCTTCTCTGGTGTTTATCTATGGAACAACCTACCTCTGACAGTCTGATCTTGTCAGTCACACAGCTCTTTCAAGCATAAACTTTGTGCACACCTTGAAGTAGTTACATAGGATGGACTGTGACATAATACTCCGCCCAATCCTTCCAACTGCTTGTGATAGTGCCCCCCCCCCCCCTCTCCCCTCCCTCTCCTCCTCTCCTTTCTCCTTCCCCCTTCTCCCCTCCTCTCTTTCTCTCCTCTCTCTCTCCTCCTCTCTTCTCCTTCCCCTCCCCCTCCTCTCTCTTTCTCCCTCTCTCTCCTCTCCTCTCTCCTCCTTCCCTCCCCCCCTCTCTCCTCCCTCCTCTTCTCTCTCTTTCCCCTCTCTCTTCCTCTCTCTCTCTCTCCTCTCCTTCCCTCACCCTCCTCTCTCTTCTCCTCCTCCCCCTCCTCCTCCCTCTCTCTCTCCCCCTTCCCTCCCCCCTCCTCTCTCTTTCTCCCTCTCTCCTCTCTCTTCCCCTCCCCCCTCCTCCCCCTCTCTCCCTCTCCCCCCTCTCCTCCCCCCTCTCTCTCTTCCTCTCCCCTCTCCTCCCCTCCTCTCTCTCCTCTCCCTCCCCCCTCTCTCCTCTCCCCCCTTCCTCCCTCTCTCCTCTCTTTCTCCCTCTCTCTCCTCTCTCTTCCTTCCCTCCCCCTCCTCCCCCCCTCCCCCCTCCTCTCTTTCTCCCTCTCTCTCCTCTCTCTATCCTTCCCTCCCTCCCCCTCTCCCTCTCCCCCCTTCCTTCCCCACTCTCTTTCCCCTCTCACCTCCCACGCTCTCCATCTCTCAGTACAGAAGCATCACTCTGAAGTGGTACGCATGATTTGTAAAGATCGATACAGTGCCCAACAAAATAAGATTTTTTTTTTTAAATTCTGGTTTTGTTTCTTCTGAAATAATCATCTCTTGACCACAATGACACTGCCGTTTCCCTGTTCCTACAAAACAGCGGTGTGTCAAATTTTTTATACTGTAGTAAAAACCCTTGAAGACACAGATCCCATGAACATCAACATTACTTCTCAGTAACAGAAAACTGCTTTGAAAGGATTCAAAATGCAAGGGAATCCCCAGAAAGATTATCTGAATCATTTTGTCTCAGACATAATTACATTTTTAAAGCTGTTCATTTTCCAAAGGGGGATGAGGGGGAGAGCACCCATTGTAGCTCAGTGAGTGTTAGAGGCAACAAGTGTTCCCTCCCCACTGTTTCCATCGGTTGTGTGTCTACAGCTGTAAGCTCTGCCTCTAGCAACAAACTGACCTATCCCCACTTCAGATTTCAGTTAGTAAAACATCCAACCATTAATCCCCACCCCCTCTCCCCCACCCTTCCCCCCTTCAACAACAGCTGTACCTGCAATGCGGTGGTTGCGCCGCTCAACGGACACAGATCGGAAGGCCATGACAGCTGGGTGGGTCCTGTTGTAGCTGTTGCTGTCTGAAACACAGTTCATGGCTCTTCTACACCAGGCTCAAGGCAACAGAAAGGGAGATCAGCAAGAACAGGGAGCTCAGCTAGAACAGGGAGACCAGCAAGAACAGGGAGATCAGCAACAGGAAGATCAGGGAGGGAGAACAGCAAGAACAGGGAGATCAGCTAGAACAGGGAGATGATGGAGAGAGATCAGTGAGAACAGTGAGATCAGGGAGGAAGATCAGCAAGAACAGAGAGATCCGCAAGAACAAGGAGATCAGGGAGGGAGATCAGCAAGAACAGGGAGACCAGCAAGAACAGGGAGATCAGGGAGGGAGATCAGCAAGAACAGGGGGACCAGTAAGAACAGGGAGATCAGGGAGGGAGATCAGCAAGAACAGGGAGACCAGCAAGAACAGGGAGATCAGGGAGGGAGATCAGCAACAGGGAGACCAGCAAGAACAGGGAGGTCAGAGAGGGAGATCAGCAAGAACAAGATCAGGGTGGGAGATCAGCAAAGAACAAGATCAGGGTGGGAGATCAGCAAGAACAAGATCAGGGTGGGAGATCAGCAAGAACAGGGAGGTCAGAGAGGGAGATCAGCAAGAACAAGATCAGGGTGGGAGATCAGCAAGAACAAGATCAGGGTGGGAGATCAGCAAGAACAGGGAAATCGGCTAGAACAGGGAGATCAGTAAACAGGTTACTTTCTCACCTGTAGTAAACATGTTACTAACTGCATTACCTGTTGGAAACAGGTTACTAACTGCTTCACCTGTAGCAAATACAATACTGCTTTACCTATAGTAGACATGTTACTGTTTTACCTGTTGTAAATCTGTTACTGTCTTACCTGTAGTAAACATGTTACTAACTGCTTTACCTGTTGTAAACATGTAGTCTGTGGAGAACATGGCTCGCTTGTAGTAGGTAGAGTTGGTGATGTCCAGGTCATCTTTAAACTGACCTGCCTCACTGTAACACACACACGCAAAACTGATTTGCCTCACTGTAAGTGTAACACACACACACAGCTGACTTCACTGACAGAAACACAAAAACGCAAAACTAACTTGCCTGACTGAAACACAAAACTGACTTTCCTGACAGAAACAGAAACCAACTTGCTCGATTATATCACAAAACTACTCACTAACATCATTTTCTTTATTGATATAAACGCTTGTCAGGTGCCTCAAGATGAGCCCTAAGCTCTTCACTGTGGCAACTTCAGCGCCATTCTCTGCTTCTGAGCAGACCCACTGAGTTCTAGTCGTACGCAAGTCTGAATGAGTGACTGTCACTTTACACAGTGCGTTTTGAATGCCCACCCGACCTGCCTGACTGTTGCACACTACAAACTATGCACACAGGTACACACTACATACCTTGGCGGGTAGACAACAGTGAGGCCTCCGTTCATGGCCATGAAGTGCAGCAGTAAGCCTGACAGGTTGAAGCCATGCAGGTTCCTGCAACAGTCCACACAGACAATGCTCAGTCAGTCTGCGGTCGTTAACACTATCCGTGGCCACCAACACATTCACTGACTGTGACAAACAGCACACTCAGTGCATGGTCACCAACACATTCACTCACTGTGACAAACAGCACACTCAGTGCATGGTCACCAACACATCACACTGTGACAAACAGCACACTCAGTGCATGGTCACCAACACATTCACTGACTGTGACAAACAGCACACTCAGTGCATGGTCACCAACACATTCACTCACTGTGACAAACAGCACACTCAGTGCATGGTCACCAACAC
Source organism: Alviniconcha marisindica (assembly GCA_018857735.1). Lineage (NCBI taxonomy): Eukaryota > Metazoa > Mollusca > Gastropoda > Provannidae > Alviniconcha > Alviniconcha marisindica. The sequence goes on from JABMCL010002957.1 coordinate 1,221,568, forward strand.
ATTCACTCACTGTGACAAACAGCACACTCAGTGCATGGTCACCAACACATTCACTCACTGTGACAAACAGCACACTCAGTGCATGGTCACCAACACATTCACTCACTGTGACAAACAGCACACTCAGGGCATGGTCACCAACACAATCAGCCGCTACCAACACATTCAGCAGTCAACAAAACACTCGGTGGTCACGCTCGGCAGTCAGCAACATCTTAACTTGGTGATCACACCCAGCAGTCAGCAACACCCTAACTTGGTAATCACACCTGGCAGTCAGCAACACACTCTGTGATCACACCCAGCAGTCAGCAACACCCTAACTTGGTGATCACACCCAGCAGTCAGCAACACCCTAACTTGGTGATCACACCCAGCAGCCAGCAACACCCTAACTTGGTGATCACACCCAGCAGTCAGCAACACCCTAACTTGGTGATCACACCCAGCAGTCAGCAACACCCTAACTTGGTAATCACACCTGGCAGTCAGCAACACACTCTGTGATCTCACCCAGCAGTCAGCAACAACCTAACTTGGTGATCACACCCAGCAGTCAGCAACACCCTAACTTGGTGATCACACCTGGCAGTCAGCAACACACTCTGTGATCCCACCCAGCAGTCAGCAACACCCTAACTTGGTGATCACACTCACCAGTCAGCAACACACTCAGTGATCACACCTGGCAGTCAGCAACACACTCAGTGATCACACCTGGCAGTCAGCAACACACTAAGTGATCACATCTGGCAATCAGCAACACACTAATTTAGTGATCACATCTGGCAGTCAGCAACACACTAATTCAGTGATCACATCTGGCAGTCAGCAACACACTTGGCAATCAGCAACATACTCAGTGGGCACACCTGGCAATCAGCAACATACTCAGTGGGCACACCTGGCAATCAGCAACATACTCAGTGGGTACACTTGGCAATCAGCAACATACTCAGTAGGCACACTTGGCAATCAGCAACATACTCAGTAGGCACACTCGACAATCAGCAACATACTCAGTGGGTACAGTTGGCAATCAGCAACATACACAGTGGGTACAGCTGGCAATCAGCAACATACTCAGTGGGTACAGTTGGCAATCAGCAACATACTCAGTGGGTACAGCTGGCAATCAGCAACATACTCAGTAGGCACACTTGGCAATCAGCAACACACTCAGTGATCTCACTTTGACTTATCAACACACTCTGTGGTCACCAACACACCTACATCAACCATCAACTCTCCACACCCCGTCCACCAACTCTACACCCCAACAACCAACTCTCAGCATCCCACTCACCAACTCTCTACACTCCATGCACAAAATGCACTAACACCTTCGGCTACTCACGCAAGCACACTCATCTATCTATGTGTGTGTGTGTGTGTGTGTGTGTGTGTGTGTGTGTATGTGTGTGTGTATGTGTGTGTGTAGTGAGTGCGTTTGTTTTTCTATATATAATACTTTATGTACACTGTTTTGGTAGGACTGTACTCTACATGTGTACAGAATATCATATTTAGGTTAATATGTATCATGTAAGTGCTCAGGGCGTTGACAAGTGCATGATAAATATATATATATACATTATTATTATTAAAACACTCAGTTCTCATGAAAGCTCATCCATCAACAAACCTAGTTCCCATGCTGATGCACCAATCCATCCACACACTCATCTCATTTGAGTCCAGTGGTCAGTGTTCTTTCTCTTACCAACCTCCACCTATCTGGAACCAACTCCGTTTCTGTCTGTCATGCTACCTGTCAGTTCTTTTAAATCTTCCTTAAAAAGCTTTTGTTTTTCAGAAACCTCTTCTTCGGTCTTATTGCCGTGAGACACGCGTGTGCGTGCATGCTTGAGTGTGTGCGAGTGAGTATGCATGTGTGTGTGTGCATGCTTGAGTGTGTGTGAGTGTGTGTGTATGCATGTGTGTGTGTGCATGCTTGAGTGTGTGCGAGTGAGTGTGCATGCATGTGTGTGTGTGCATGCTTGAGTGTGTGTGAGTGTGTGTGTATGCATGTGTGTGTGTGCATGCTTGAGTGTGTGCGAGTGAGTGTGCATGCAAGTGTATGTACATGTACTGAATCTTGAATACATGTACATTTAAACAATGTGCAAGTGCTTCGGGCCTGTATGGGGTAGGCATTCTGTGTACCTGTTATTCATTTACCTATCCACCATTAACACAGCCACATCATATCCATTGCAAACATTCATCCATGCACTTAACTGTTAGCCCACCCATCCAACAATACACCCATTCACCATTACACCCAGCCACCAAATACACCCAGCCACCAATACACCCGTCCACCAACACATCCATCCACCCATCCACCAATACACCCAGCCACCGATACACCCGTCCACCATTACATCCATCCACCAAATACACCCATCCACCAATACCCACATTTCACGTCACACTGATTTGCAAACATTGCAACTTCATCCATTTCCAAGCCCAGAAAAAAGATGATGTACAAAGACCAGCGTGTCAAGATGCATCCCACCAAAGAGCAATACGTTAGTTGGCTGCAAAATGCTGAAGTGAATTAATACCAAAGTATAAAAGATGGAATTTACCTCAGGCTGAAGTATGTCACATGCGCATAAAAAAAAGGAACACTTGAAACTGTGCTGTCAGTAAGTTAGTTAGTTAGTAATTGGATTTTAATGTCCTGTCAACCGCACAGGGTCACCTCAGGACAACCGTGCGTCAGAAAGTCAGTAGTCAGTGCACCTGAGAATGCATAGTATAGAACAATGGATAAATGTCACGGTAATAATAACAAAACAAGAAAAAGAAAGAAAAAACGATCAGAAAAAAGAAAGAAAAACAACAACAGAATACAGCTACTTCAATAGAATAAAAAGAAAGAACCAAAGAGGAAAAGAGAGAACTTTAAACCTTCACCAAACTCTTCCTATTCCCTCTTTTTTGTTGTTCTTTCTTTTGTTTTGTTGTTGATGATGATGAGCATGATACAGTTTAATCTGTTGGAAATCATATTCTGGCGGTTAGTTAGTCAGTTCTTGGCTTTTAATGTCCATTCAACCACACTGGGCCACCTCAAGAAAAAGCTTATTCTGGTCTACTGTCTCAGTGGGCAAAGTGCTACAATGATCAGTAAATGAATCCACAGATGAACGCAGTTAACTGGGTATGCCAAAATGGAGGCAAAGATTGAAATGACTCTTTCACACACACACACACACACACACACACACACACACACGCGCGCGCACGCACGCAAGCACACACACACACACTGCCCACTTTAACATCTTCCACAGCAAACCTGTCCCTTACCCTATGCTAAACTCTCACTAATTTATCCATTTATAAACATGGCAACTGCTAAACAAGGGAGGGAACTTTGGCACTGCCAAGTCAATAACAAAGCATGATGCACCACGAAGACAGAGTATGACAAGGCTGTCCACCCAACTGAATGTGATTAAGTAAGTAAACATGGTGCTTAACATCCACAGAAACCATAAGGCTTATTAGGGACAGGGAGAACGGGGGAAGGGGGTATGGAGGTGGGGGAAGAGGGAGATTATATACCTATCGCTACACTGTCACTACCAGAATGACTTCTGCATTAAGATGGGCAGTGAGAAGCCATTTTAATGTTTCAGTAGGAAGAGATGGACAAAGTCACCAAGACAGTGTCCGCAAACCACAACCTTTTTGAAGAGAAAGGAGAGCCGAAGCGGTATCGAACTGAGGTCCTTCCGCTTACCAGCCTAACGCCTTATTGCTAGGCCAAACCGGCTCACGAATGTGATTACAAACATTTCAGCTTAAATACTGGAGAGAAAATAAATTATAACCAAGAAGGAAAACCAGGATTGAAGAGAATACTTAAATTCTTGTTTATACACAAATCCACTCTGTATACATATGTAAGACTTGTTGTTTCTGGTTTTGCAACATAGCACTGACTGTCAGTTGTCAAAAATGTAAGGATGTACCAAAGACCTCAGGTGAACACCGCAGGTGATGTTTGCATCTGGCAACTGGAGGACACAAAGCCACTTCAGCATGTACCAGATACTGAGATAGTAAGACCTCTGCTGTTGAGTACATAACCTGTCACCCCAACAGAGCCACCCTTCCTTCTTCTTTTTTTCTTTTTTTCCTTTTTTTTTCCATTTCTTTTTCATTTTTCATTTATTAAATTTTTTTAGGCCCTGAATCGTTTTTGTTTTTGTTAGATCAGTTACCTCCCTGGACAGACCCTGTGTAAGCTTTGATACACAAACTCTTCTTCTTCTTTCATTAGCAGTAGCCATAAATGTGAATCACCATTCTGATTACTCTGCCATTACTGTGCATTATATGTGTTCCCATACCACCAGCCATCAGGTCTTATCAAAAGATGACATTGGGAATTTTGACAAGCGCAACAACCTTTAGTTGCATGCCATGCACGTAAGACAAGAAGAGTAAGGCACTGACAAGACTGTCACTGAGTCAGGCACTGACAAGACAGACACTGACAAGACAGGCACTGACAAGACAGGCACTGATTCAGCACTGACAAGACAGGCACTGATTCAGCACTGACAAGACAGGCACTGACAAGACAGGCACTGACAAGACAGGCACTGAGTCAGGCACTGACAAGACAGGCCCTGACAAGCCTGCAAAAGAGCTGACCAAGAAAGACTTGGAAAAGGTCTCTTCACCCTGTCTCAACCAGGAGTCTAACCATTAGTAGCCACTTTCATGGGATGAACAGTACAGCATGCTAACTATGGACTTACAAGGACTAGTTGTTTGACAGGTTTTTGACTGAACCTAAACTACAATCCCTGTAAAGTAAGGTTTTCAAGTTACAGCCCTGAGTTACCGCCCTGCTTCTGAAACTGTTTGATTTGCCACATGCTCAATGCAAAACCCAGTCAAAGTGTCACAGCATGTTAGCCAAAAGTCCAATGCAAAACCACAGTCATCCACTTCCCAAACTGTTAGATTTGCCACCAGCTCAATGCAAAACCCCGTCAGTAATGTCACAGCATGTTAGCCGAAAGCCCAATGCAAACACCCCAAAGCCAGCATCAGAGCAAAAGATCTTACACATCGTCATCCTCCTCGTTCAGGCTGGAGTTTGAAGAACTGCTGATATCATAAAATCAAATCAATGCTTGAATCAATTAATACACGGCAAACAGAGGAAATAAAACAACTTGGTCAATCAACACAAACAAGTGAATACACTTAACAGTTTACACGCAAGCAATGCCTATCCTTTTCTGCATAACCAAAACTTTCTGCATAACCAAAAATGGTTAAGCAGCTTGGAAAACAATGTGTGTTTCTAATAAATTATACACATCACAGACTTAACACATACAGTACACGGAAACACACATAACACATACAGTACATGGTACACATGTGTGTATATGTGCATGTATGCATATGCACACACATCCACACATATTAACACACCACACATACAGACACACACATACAATCCACAAACACACAAACAATAAGATGCACACACACACAGACACACACACAAACACACACAATGTATATCTCTGTGTCAGCAATGGGGCAATTACCCTCACCTCCAGCTAAATGAAATAAAAGCTGACACCCCACTGACACTTCAGCTCCGTTATAGAGCACCATCCATTGACACTTCAGCTCCGTTACAGAGCACCATGGTACAGAGCACCACTGTACCATCTATTTGACACTGACTCACTTCTTATGCTTGATGAGGCTGAGGTACTTCTGTATGGTCATGCCAACCTGCACATCTACCGCAAGGTGGTGTAACAGCTGTAACTGCTCCGCCGTCACTGCACACACACACACACACACACACACACACACACACACACACAAAACACACACACACACACACAAACACACACACACACACACACACACACACAGTACAGTTAGTCAATTTAAATGAGGCAGTCCACACAGAGGCAGTCTGACATGTCTACACTTGTCTTTTTTTCACTACACACTTATCAGTAGGAATAGCAAAGCAGATGCAAATCCAGGGTCATTCTGACAAACATTTTAGTCTAAAATTCATAAAAACTTTCAATACCATTTTTTAAAAATTCAAAAACAATAATGATAGATTATTCACCTTTAATTAATCTAGTACATGTAAATATCACATACATGTACACCCCTCACTTCATAGTTCGTACCCCAACATATTGCCTTTTCAAGATTACAAATTATATAAGCTAAAATAGGAAGCTACATAAAAGAATTATATAAATATGAAACCAGGATAACTGCTAGCATTCTAATAAAACAAGACAATTCACATGTTTTGCATTGTGATATTATTGTAGTTATATTAAATTAGCCTTCTTTTTTAACTGTTTATGTGTTTGGATCTAGAAAGCCATTTAGCTAGTCACTGTCAAAACAGGGCATCATTAGGAGGTTTTTATTCTGACAGCAGAAGTCAGTATTCACAAACTTCCTCAGACCTCAGCTGAAATACTCCTTTTTCTTTCTTTTTTCTTCTTTTCTTTTTTACAAACTATCAAATCCTTAAAAATGGCAGGTCATTTTCCCCAACCTTCCAAAGACCTTCAAAAACTGTATGAAGGAAGCAAATGGAAAGCACACGAGGGTGAGCTCATGCAACCAGCAGTCAGACCAGCCACTTACGGTTGCTAGCTTGGACCTGTCCGGACTTCAGCACCGCCACCAGACTGGTCAGTGACGAGTTCAGTGTTTCCGGTGGAAACAGCGTCCCCAAGTACTCCCTGTGCAGTTGGAACAGTTGTAACAATCCAAAACATGCACATGCCTCATATACATTACATCACATATACTGTTCTCTTTTTCTACCCCCCTCCCCAGCCCCCCCACAAACAGTTCAGAGTATGCATATGTTTCACATCCTTTAAGTCTCACACATGCCTGCTATTCCCCCCCACCCCCCCCCCCCCCACACACACACACACACAATTCAGTACATCTGTATGGTTCAAATCCCTAAGTTACATACATGTACCAGCTTTCTCTTTCTATCCCCACCCCTCTCCCCTCACACACACACACACACACACACACACACACACACACACACTTCTGAACATGCATATGCCTCACATCTATTAAGTCGCATACACACACCTGCTACCTTGTCACCCTGATCAAATATATTTAGACACAATTCAGAACATCCATTCAGTCACATACACACACCAGCTCTCTCTCTGTCTCTCTCTTCTCTGCTCTCTCTCTCTCTCTCTCTCTCTCTCTCTCTCTCTCTCTCTCTCTCTCTCTCCATATGCTATATACCTCTATATCAGTCTTATTCTGACATGAAGAAGACAATCACAAACATAAAGTAAACAGCAGCAACCCTCAGACCCAGGCACACACACACAACCAAGCAAAAGCCCCCATAAACAGACTCATGGACACATCCGCACACTGAAAAATTGGAAATAAATACGGCTGTTGTTACCATGGAGCAATCAGGAATGCCGGGTCATCAGGAGAGGCTGTATAGTTGATGACTGAAACAACAAACATAAACACCTGTTGATGACTGAAACAACAAACATAAACACCTATCTTTCACCTACAAAACACACTTTTAGTCTAACAGGAGAAGCTGTAAAGTTGATGACTGAAACAACAAACATAAACACCTGTTGATGACTGAAACAACAAACATAAACACCTATCTTTCACCCGCAAAAAGCACGCTTTTGGTCTAACAGGAGAGGCTGTATAGCTGATGACTGAAACAACAAACATAAAGTTAAGCACCTATCTTTCACCCACAAAACACACTTCTAGTCTAACACTTACAGGAAAGGCTGTGTAGTTGATGACTGAAACAACAAACATAAACACCTATTTTTCACCCACAAAGCACACGTTTAGTCTAACTGTAATGAATGTCCAAAACAAACATCAGAAGCAGAAGACAAATAAATAATTCTGTCACTGACACCATGAAGAATGCCCAACACACATGCACATAAGTACATATGTGCCTACACCCACAGGCACACACGGCACCACACCACACCCACACCGTTCTCAAATGATGAGCTTACCAAAAGGAAATCACAGAAAACAACTGCATTCACAACTAAGATGTATGCAGTATGCTTCACTGTACTGTAGTATATACACAACTAAGGTGTATGCAGTGTCCTTCACTGTACTGTAGTATACACACAACTAAGGTGTATGCAGTGTCCTTCACTGTACTGTAGTATACACACAACTAAGGTGTATGCAGTGTCCTTCACTGTACTGTAGTATACACACAACTAAGATGTATGCAGTATCCTTCACTGTACTGTAGTATACACACAACTAAGGTGTATGCAGTATCCTTCACTGTACTGTAGTATACACAATGGTATAGTGAGGGATACAGCACCACTGGTGTCCCAGCAGCTGCACCACTAGGTGGATGGGTACCCCTGTTCCCCACTGCCACCTCTGTTCCCCACTGCCACCCAACTCTCACATCTGGCTCCCAGTGCCACACCCCAGTTCCTCACTACCACCCCGGTTCCCCACTGCCACCCCAGTTCCCCACTGCCACCCAACTCCCATATCTGGTTCCCAGTGCCACACCCCAGTTCCTCACCACCACCCCGGTTCCCCACTGCCACATCAGTTCCCCACTGCCACCCAACTCCCACATCTGGTTCCCAGTGCCACACCCCAGTTCCTCACTACCACCCCGGTTCCCCACTGCCACCCAACTCCCACATCTGGTTCCTAGCACCACACCCCAGCTCCTCACTACCACCCCGGTTCCCCACTGCCACATCAGTTCCCCACTGCCACCCAACTCCCATATCTGGTTCCCAGCACCACACCCCAGTTCCACACTACCACCCAACCCTCCTGTCTGGTTCCAACAAGTGTCACACCCCAGTTCCACACTACCACCCAACTTGTCTGGTTCCCAGTGCCACATCCAAGACATCAGACAACGCGGAGGGGTTCCAAGAAGAACTCAACAGCTGCCATGTTCAGGATCAAGTACAAGCCAGACCATGCTGTGTGAATTTCCCCTGTCACTGTGTTAGTTTCCCCAACGAAGCCAACGTGATGCTGTAAATAGTGCGGGAGACCATCGAAAGAAATGAGTACACACGCAGCCATGATCATAAAAAAACTGTGATGCAGTGTGCAGTGTCCAGAGTATGGTAACCTAAACTGATAACAGCCTTTCCGAGAGGCAAGCACAACTCACCCGGCAGAGATGAAGAGTAAAACTGTGGGTACCATTGCTGGAAATCTGGCACACTCAGACCCAGTCTGAAAAGTAACGCCGCATCAAATCACTTAAACGAGTACAGAGAGATTAGACCAATTTTTTGGTTTTTCAGACAATACATGAAAGAGCAACTGACAGTGTTTGACATTGATAAATGAGCAGCAAATTGGCAATGTTCTAAGACAATAAATGGTTAGGACTTGACAATGTTCTATGACAATAAATGGCGAAGAAACAGTGCTATATGATAATAAATGGCCAGGAAACAGTCCTATATGACAATAAAAGGCCAGGAAACTGACAGTGTCCTAGGACATTAAATGGCCAGGAAAGTGCCAGTGTTCTATGACGATAAATGGCCAGGAAACTGACTGCTCTATGACAATAAATGGCCAGGAAACTGGCAGTGTTCTATGGCAATAAATGGCCAGGAAACTGAGTGCTCTATAACAAGAAATGGCCATGAAATGGACAGCATTCTCTGACAACAAATGGCCAGAAAGTTGGCAATTTTGTATCTGCAGATGATAAACAAGCATGACGCTGACAGCAGTTGGTGACATTCACCTGCTATAGTATAACTCTTATCTGTCTTTTCCTTGTACATGACCTCTTCCAAAAGTGTCGCTTGAAAGCTGTCAGTTTGTTGGTGTTCCCATTAATTTGTATGTGCCCAGTTCTTGAACAAGTTCCCACTCAAGCCCAATGCTAACAGACAAATAACAAGGTAGTAACATTAACCTGTGGTGACCTTGCTGCCTGAGAACAAGGTAGTAACATTAACCTGTGGTGACCTTGCTGCCTGAGGACAAGGTAGTAACATTAACCTGTGGTGACCTGCTGCCTGAGAACAAGGTAGTAACATTAACCTGTGGTGACCTTGCTGCCTGAGAACAAGGTAGTAACATTAACCTGTGGTGACCTTGCTGCCTGAGAACAAGGTAGTAACATTAACCTGTGGTGACCTTGCTGCCTGAGAACAAGGTAGTAACATTAACCTGTGGTGACCTTGCTGCCTGAGAACAAGGTAGTAACATTTAACCTGTGGTGACCGTGCTGCCTGAGAACAAGGTAGTAACATTAACCTGTGGTGACCTTGCTGCCTGAGAACAAGGTAGTAACATTAACCTGTGGACACCTTGCTGTCCTGAGAACAAGGTAGTAACATTAACCTGTGGTACCTTGCTGCCTGAGAACAAGGTAGTACATTAACTGTGGACCTGCTGCCGAGACCACAAGGTAGTACATTTAACCTGTGGTGACCTGCTGCTGAGAACAAGGTAGTAACATTACATGTGGTGACCTTGCTGCCTGAGAACAAGGTAGTAACATTAACCTGTGGTCACCTTGCTGTCTGAGAACAAGGTAGGAACATTAACCTGTGGTCACCTTGCTGCCTGAGTTATGTCCTGTCAACCACACACAGTCCTCTCAGGACAATTCTGAGAGCGAATGAAGAGGAAATGACAGCCTAATAATACAACAAGAAAGATTTGTGGTGACCCTCTTACCTGAAGGTGGTGTTGGTGATGTTTGTGAAGGCATAGGTGGCACTCTGGATAGAGACGTATTTCTGAAAAGACACACGCAGTCATTAGCACATGAATCATGTCTGGGGTGACCTCGTGTACTGATGGCCTTCACCGGGCACTCTTCCACTCCTGAAGGCATCAGCACAGTGTGACACAAATGACCACTGAACACCTAATACAAAGGTCTGACAGGTCCTGAAGGCATCAGTACGATGTGACACAAATGACCACTGAACACCTAATACAAAGGTCTGACAGGTCCTGAAGGCATCAGTATGATGTGACACAAATGACCACTGAACACCTAATAAATGGGCCTGACAGGTCACCCAGCATGATCATACACAGCAGCTAAACTTATTGTCCTTTAAAGCGTTGACTGGTAGATATTCTTAATGCTTGCTGCCCAGTCAAATGTGTTTCCATAGCAGGACATAAAAGATCCCAGTCATTCTGCCAGAAGTGCAGGCAACAGGTTACAACTAAACACACATGCACCCTACATATGTGGCTTTGCCTGAAGTGACACTGTAAACTTGTGCATGGTGTACACAGAATGCAAGCCAAGACAGCAGCCGAAAAGGGTGACAGCTTATAGGCTACTACCTTGTCTGGTGTCAGGAACAGGGCCTTGGGGATCTGTACCACGGACCTGTAGCCATCAATCATCTGCCCCCGTAGCTGAAACATACGCACAACACACACATTCTCAGGTACAACAGGTGAAGCTCTTGATCATCTGTGAGCTGAAACACACACACACACACACACACACACACACACACACACACACACACACACACACACCACAAACACTGATGTACAAATACAACACTCGCATGCATGCACGCATGCACACACACACACAGGCACAATATGTGAAGCCACTGATCATCTAATTCCTCAAACACACACACACACACACACACACACACACACACACACACACACAGGCACAACAGGTGAAGCTATTGATCATCTGATTCCTGAAATTAAACACACACATACACACACACACACACACACACACTCCACACACTTATGTACAACATGTGAAGCCCTTGATCACTGATGAGCTGAAAAATACCCACAACACACACTAAGCTACACCACACACACACACACACACACACACACACACACACACACACACACACACACACACACACACCACACACTCATGTACAACACGTGAAGCCCTTGATCACTGATGAGCTGAAAAATACCCACAACACATGCTAAGTTACACTACACACACATGCACGCACGCACGCGCACACAGAAGCAACAGGAGAAGTCATTGATCATCTGGTTCCTCGACTGAAACATGCACACAGCACACACACGCAGGTCCAGCAGGTACTGCGTAATTAGTATCAATATCTGCAGAGAGCCAGCTGCTTACAGGGGATACTGTTGTTTACTGAGTAAACATCACGCGGTGTCAGATTACCTCCATCAGCTTGCCTTTGTATTCCCCGCTGTAAAAATCACTGTCATTGGACTGCTCCAGTTCCAGTTCTAGGATGTCGATGTTGGGGGGGTCCTTCATGTAACGGCCCTGTACACAGACATCAGCATGCGTCAACATGCAGCTCCATCACCACCACATGCAACAGCATCACAGCTCTGTGGCAGTGAACAATGCCCTTCCCCCTCATTACTGCAGGTCTTGCTGTCATTCTGTAATTCTGTGTCAGGGTGTGTGCCCACAGTATCAGCACTGATTTCTGCGTATGTCTGGGCAGCTGAGTAAGAACAGGCTGTAAGAACAGGTCTAAAATCGCAATCCTTGGTAATAAAGTTTTCACCATCTTCCCCCCTCCCACATCACCCATTTCCACACACACACACACACACACACGCACATACATGCATGCACGCACACGCACACACACACATACACACACATACACACACACACACACACGCACACACCACACTTACACACACACACACACACACACACACACACACACACACACACACAAAACAAACAACAACATGCAATGCCCTTAGTATGTCCAAAAAGTATATAAAAACCTCACAGTAGCAAAACAGCATGAAATATTATAAGGTCTAAAGCAAAAATATCTCCTTTGAAAGGCTGACAACGGAAAGGTGAACGAGAAAAAGACCATGTCATTATTACAACAAAGATCACAGAACCAAGTTGATCACAAAATTAAGCAATGACCCAATAGTAATACTAAAGACTACAGCAATGACCTATACCATGGCAATAACACAGAAAGCACAGACCACAGTGATCACACACTTACTGAACGCTTCAGGTTTGGATGGAAGACAGCATAGCCATTGGGATTGATGGCAAAGGCGTAGCCCGCCGGTCCAATCTGTGTGACAGACAGGTGCACACACATGCACACACACACACACACACACACACAACACACACACACAGCATACATGGATGCATGCACACACACACACACACACACACACACACACACACACACACACGCACGCATGCACGCACGCGCGCACACACACACACACATACACACACACACACACACACAAGCATCAATATGACAAGCCATGTCAAGAAAAACTTTAAAAGACTGACAGTGTTAAAGCTGAACTTTTGCCCTAATCTTCAATGGGCACACCGAACTGGACTCATGGGCCACATGAGGGTTCACAAAGGATGAAACTTGCAGCCTCATCATCACCATCAAAAACCATGGACTACCAAGGACAATGGCACGTTGACATCTACCCTTGTACAACAATAACCAAGCAGATTAGTTAGTTCTTAGATTCCTATGTCCCATCAACCACATAAGGTTACCTCAGGATGAAAGCAGACAGGGTGCCTATGTTGTATGTGTGCATGTGTGCGTGTGTGTGTGTGTGTGCGTGCACGTGTGTGTGCGTGCATGTGTGTGTGCATGCATGTGCATGTGTGTGCATGCATGTGCATGTGCATGTGTGTGTGCATGCATGCATGTGCGTGTGTATGTGTGTGTCTGTCTGTCTGTCTGTCTGTCTGTGTGCACATGGGTGCGGGCATGGATTGTGTGTGCGTGTGTGCATGTGCATGCGTGCGTGCATGCATGTGTGTGTGCATGTGCATGTGTGTGTGTGTGCATGGGTGTGTGTGCGTGTGTCTGTGTTTGTGCACACGGGTGCATGCACGAGGGTGGGCATGGATGAGTGAAAGAGTTTTAATGATGCTGTGATACACATGTATACATATATATATATATATATATATATAATATAGCTTTTCTGTTTGGAATGATACTGTATAATTTTACACATTGCAATGACTGATTGTGATGATTCATTTTAGGTTGTTTGTTTGATACTGCTTTTATATGGGTGTTGTTGTTGTTGTTTTTGTTGTTGGGTGTTTGTAGGTTGTTTTATATTGCTTTTATATAGGTGCTGTTGTTGTTGGTTAGTTGTTTTTTGTTGTTGCTTGGATGTTTGCTTTTTCTTTTGGGGTGGGAGTGAGGTGGGGGGGGTGGGGGGGGGTCTTTTGGGGGTGGGGGGTTATGTGCAGGATGACTGTAATTTCCTGTAATGGGATGAATAAAATGTTCTGTATTCTGTTTCCACTTTGTCTTACCTCCTGTAATTTTCCTGGCCATTTATTTATGTGTCTTAATTTGTGATGGATTTGCTTGTGTAGTGGTGACCCTGTGCAGGCTGACAAAACATTAAAATCCAATTACGAACCAACGACTACACTAACCTCCATGTACGGGGTGCGCTTGCCCAGTTCTTTGGTCGACACATCAATCCCCATTACTCCTAGAATTGTCTGATTTGACTGAAACAAACATTCCACAAACAGGTCATCACACCCAAATACATACACATGTCCCAGCTACAGAGTTCTATCATTACCATCTTACACTGATGGTATGTTTCAAAGCAAATTTCTTTTAAGCACAATAAAGTATTACTTTAATCTTAAACTTAAGTACACAGCCCCAAGAAAACACTGATCACAGCAGCTACCCACTTCTCTCTTGTGCAGGTTCACAAACGGTAGTCAGTGAAAGGTTGACATGTTTTTTTGTTTTTGCTGTAGTTGTCATTGTTGAGTGCTTTCTATTCAGTTTGTTCATTTTAATGCAGCTGCAACCAACTGCTCTGTCACTATGTTTTACATCTGTCAAAGAGTGTGAGCAGTGAGTGAGTTAATAATAAATGGCAGACTTACAGATCCAAGTGTTCTGTTATAGACAGGCAGCGTCACTGTTGTCATCATGCCTAAACCCTGCACACATACACAGACACAGTCACACACACACACACATCACGCATGCACGCACGCACACACACACACACACACACACATGTATGCACCACACACACACACACACACACACAATGTATGCACCACACACACACACACACACACACACACACACACACACACACACACACACACACACACACACACACATCACAAACACACACGCACACAAATATGCTTAAGGTGGGCACCAAAAAAACACAGCTCTTGATCCAATCAAAAGAAACTGATCAAGCGATTCATGTTATTAAAGCCAGCATCATCCATGGTCAAAGTGTAAATTCAAATATCAACACTGTTGTTAGTGCTACTGATGTTCAGAGTTTAAGTTACTTTAATAATTAATGCTGATAGCACCTCAAGTACACCAGTTAACTTTCAAAACAATCACACTCTCAGGAGTGATGTCAAAACACACTGACACTAACAATCTGATGCCCATCATAAATACAACAAATAAAACTACTGATCAGTCATTTGGCATTACATTTTGGCTTCACAAAAGTGACGAACATTCAGAATAAACAATGACCATACCAATGGTATCAACTGCATCAACCTTTTAAACACATTTTATCATTAGGTCTCTGATGACATTAGTTCCCCCCCCCAAAAAAAAACCCTCAACAGAAATGAAGAATATTACCTTGGCTAGGTGTAATTCCATCTTTTCACACCATGCATGGCAAAAAAACTCAGTTTTAACTCAATCACTCAATAATGTTTGATTCCATTACTTTTCATAATTGTCTTACGTTTTTAGTTGCAAATGCAAAACAAAACTAAGTCAAAGCAGGTATAAGCAGCATGCACAGGAGAAGAAGAAGAATTTTAAAACACACACACACACACATACACACAAAAGAAAGCAGAGTTTCAAAAATTACATGCTGTGCAGAATCACTCACAACAAAACTGTTAAATGAATACAACAAACTAAGAAGATGCACATTTCTATACATAATGTATAAGACTAATAATTTATACGTAACAGACAGGCCATTAAGTAAACAGATTTTGCCCAGCATCCAAAGTCTGCCTGCCTTGCAAGTAAGTCCACTGTCTTTGTTAAAAACGAGGTAACAAAATAATAATGTGACTCGTGTCAAACTGTGTTGACTGTCCAGAAATCCCCAGGGTCATTTCACCTCTCCCATTTCATCTTCAGCTCTTCTCGGAGTATTATTTCCCTGTAGTAAACCTGGATCCCTGTATCCTTACAGTCAGGCTTTCCAGTCATACCAGCGTGAACAGCGTTTCAATAATGCCTACCATAGCGTAATGAAAATTACGTCTATCAATTCTGCCAAGGCAGCTAGAGACAATCTTCCTGCTTTTCCTTATTTCCAACTGCCCATGGATCTTCTATGTGTGTGGGGAGACATCAACTGTACGGGTCTGTGCATTTTTCATCATCACCCATTTCAAGAAACTAGACATTCAGTCAAGGTTTCCCCATTTCTCACAAAATACCAAGCAAAGCTGGGATCAAACATGTGCCCTACACAGTGCAAAACACTGGCTGATGGATTCAGGTTTGGAACCTTTTGGCCACTTGGCTTTCTCTGAAGGCTAACCAAACTTTCTCACTGACAAAGACCACCCGAGAGTTCTATAAATAAGTGGGCCGACTGACACAAAAACAGTGACAGTCTGAAGACAATAAAGGCTCAAGCATTTATACACACTCAAAGTCAAACACGAGTGCACACATACCAGTGTTCAAACATTACACTGCAAATCACATTTTGTTTGATTCATTTACATACTAATGATACGGATTTATGTGTGAGTGTTTGTGTGTGTGCACACATGTACATGCATGTGCTTGCCTGTGAGTGAGGGTGTGTGTGTGTGTGTGTGCACGTGCACACGTGTGTGTGTGTGCATATCTGTGTAAAACAGGCCGGGGAAAAAACTCTGACAAATAACATCAATAAATCTGCAAACAAATTCTAACAATCCTCAACACTCCATTCACTAACCATGCACAGTGGGATCAGAACCGTTCTCGCCCTCCTTGTTCAGCCAATGCCAACAAGGAGCATTTCAGAGTGCAAGCAGGACGTTCAAGCCGAAGCAGAAGCCAAGGCACGCATTAACCAAGTACCTGCCGTACCTAAGCCCACACAATTTGTGTACCGGACGTTCCTACGACAACAGAGCCACCGTTGGCTCTCACTGACCGGGCGCTGGCGTACGTACATGCACTGAGGAACAGAAAGGAAGCGAGGCTAGTGCTAGGCACCATCAACAAACTGAAAACACAACATCCGTCACGCAGCCACCAACAGCTTCAATCTGGTGAGGATCAGAGGCCATGGAGGGTTCCGTGCTGAGCTCTAAGCCCCCACCTCTCTCCTCTCAAACTTTCCATCTGAGCACCATGTGGTATGGTATGTGTTGTCTGGTGGAATGTGCAATTACCAGCATCTGATTCACCTTTGAAAAAAAACTGCAATATGCTTGTCACCTCTGGTATCTCTTGTCATGAATAAACGTGCATGACTATTTAAAAGTTAGCTTTCCATTTGTGCACCATTTGGTACTGTAAGTGTTGCCTGGTGGAATGTGCAATGACTGATTCACCATTGAAAAAACTGCAATATGCTTTGTTACATTGCAACTGGTATCTCTTGTCATCTCTTGTCTGATGTCATCTCTGGTATCTCTTGTCATGAATAAACAAGCATGATTATTTAAAAGTTAGCTTTCCATTTGTGCACCCTTTGGTACTGTATGTGCTGCCTGGTGGAATGTGCAATGACGAGCACCTGATTCACCACTGAAACAATTTGCAATTTGCTTTGTTAGATTGCAACTGATATCTCTTGTCGTGAATAAATGTGCGTGATTGTTAAAAGGTTTTAGTCTGAATCAGCTGGTCTTTCACTTCACTCACTGCTGTGCTTTAACTTGTGAGGTAAGCATGGTGGCCAGTCTCCAGCCTTTGACACAGAATACTACTTGTGATGTTCTGATTGGCTGAAGTCCTCAGCTCATTGGCAGCCCAGAACCCTCCATGCCAACAAAACAGTCAGCAGGGGTAAAGGGAGACCAATCTGGCAAGTCAAGGGCAAAGGGGAACCACTCTGACATCAATCAGTCAATCAATGCTGCAATTCAAACATCCTTAAGACTGTTAGCAAAAGCTGTGCAAGCCTGGGTTAGAAGACACATGGAGTCACACAGCACGGCACAACACTGCGAATACAACAGCCTCACTGATCTGCAAACATTTCATTCTAGTCATCACTATTTATGAGTTGTGAGGTGAAAGTGTATTAATGAGAAGGGACCAGGGAAAGGGCTGATCAAGGTCTTATTTTCCCCGGGGGGGGGGGGGAGAAGGAGCTTAACTGGCACATGTCCACATTTCGTTCCCTACCCATTCAGATCTCATTTTGATGTAATTCTCAAGGTGTGAGGTAAAACGCGATCGCCAAACTTGTTCTGAGTTCTCCAACCAAGTTGCATGAATTCACAACAGGCACACTAGCTTTCTGACCAGCCAGTTGTGTGACCTCATCTTTTATACGTGTAATTACACCCTATGTCAACAATCAACCTTGTAACTGTGATGGTACGTTTCAACACGTATATATGGTGTTTCTTTTGTTTTCATTTCTCTAATGGCATATATACGTTCTGCAGTGTTCATATTACTGCTAAACGAATTATGAATATGTAACTCCATGGCTGAATGAAAGGTTTGCGTGCAAACATAAAGTATTTAACTGTTTGTGAAGGACCCACTGGTTTCTGTGAATCTCATCTAAGGAAACAAACCAGTTATGTACAATCAGACTGCTGATACAAAGCACTGAAGCGCTTCCTGCTGCAGTCGTCACATGATGATGCCAACCTCTGCGTTGGTAATACTGCAAAACTATCATATCAAACTCAGTGTGGAAATGATGTCCATATAAAAAATATATAAAAAAAACACGTCATCATCATCCCCTGGAGTCTGCATAAAAAGTGAATGGAAACGGAATGTGCAGTCAAGACCCCTCCCTATGGGTGACGCAGAGGAGCCAAAGTAAAGAGGGGAAGATGTGGGAGTAGACTCAACACAAAGACTGGAAAACAGGAAACACCAGCTGAGATTGTCACACAGGCAGCAGTGGTAGCCACTGTGGTTGTAGATTTTTTTTTTAAACAAGGCTGCCCCATCAGACATGTTGTCACACAGAAACAAAGACTGAGGGGCCAAACTGGTAACAGACGCAGCTGATAAAACAAGGATAATCCATTAAACTGGGGGTGGGGGGGGGGGGGGGGGGAGGGAAACCACAAAAAGCTGGAGAGGTCAAATTGGCAACAGACACAGCTGATAAAACAAGGATAATCCATTAAACTGGGGTGGGTGGGGGGGAGGAATCCACAAAAAGCTGGAGAGGTCAAACTGGCAACCCACACAGCTGATAAAACAAGGATAATCCATTAAACTTGGGGGGGGGGGGGGGGGGAGGAATCCATAAAAAGCTGGAGAGGTCAAACTGGCAAACAGACAGACACAGTCGACACAACAAGGAAGATCTATTAACTGGGGAGGGGGAGGGGATCCCAGAGATGAAAGCTGGAGAGGTCAAAGGGGAAGCAGGTAGAACACAAGGCTGTGGGGAGCAGAACAGACTCAAAAAGGCTGAGGGGTCGAACCCAGCAGTAGCATTAAAGTGGAAAGAGGGAGGTCAGGGTGAGGGTAAAAGTCTGACTCACTGTTCACAATGCACGCAGTTATTTTGAAGAGGACCAATAAGTAATGAAGCTGAATGAACCTGACAAGCAGGAACTGAACAGGTGGAGTTTCTAGTAGATGGTGAAACATAAAAAGCTTAAAGGAAGGCACCGACTCACTGTTCACAATGCACAGTTATTTTGAAGAGGACCAGTAAGAAATGAGGCTGAATGAACCTGACAGGCAGGAACTGAACAGGTGGAGTTTCTAGTAGACAGTGAAACATATAAAGCTGAAAGGAAGGCGCCATTTGACAGCTCTAGGTAGTGAAGGGGGAGGGAAGATGGCTGATGCTGAAAGCCAAAGACATCTAAACTGTCAGTAGGGAAGGGGGAGGGAAGACGGCTGACGCTGAAAGCCGAAGACAACATCAAAACTGTCAGCAGGGAAGGGCATGGGAAGATGGCTGATACTGAAAGCCAAAGACAACATCAAAACTGTCAGTAGGGAAGGGGAGGGAAGATGGCCGATGCTGAAAGCCGAAGACAACATCTAAACAGTCACTTAGTCTCACACACACACAAACAAAACAAACAAGGGGGAGGGGACCAGAAGGGTCAGCTTTATACAGCTGTCTGTAAAAACTTCTTTTTTAAAGAAAAACAACAACAGACACTGAAGTAAACCGAGAGAACACAGAACAGCAAGTCATCAATCACGCCAAGGTCACCACAAAATCACAACATGACATGACACAAACAACAGAGACAATGACAGGCGGAGAGGGGGGGTGGAGACTGCAGCAACAGCAGAAGCTGTGCAACACCGGGCCACAGTGAGGTGGTGTGGACACTCAACAACTGCTGTACGTCGCTACAACTGACACCGCCACGACACGCGACACCGTTAACGTCCAAAGTACCAAGTGATCTTTGTAAATGTTGCCCCACTCGAAGGCCTTGGCATTCTGTAACACCTGGGGGCGACTCAGCACTGGAATGTACTCCTTGAGAGGAAAACAAAGCCACAAGGTCAACAGCACACAACGTCACAGGCCATCGGAGCACAGCGGTGCCTTTAATGTACAGGGACAGCTTTCAACCATTCCCTACAGACATGTCGACAAACATTATTAATACACAGGTATAAGGCCAGCCACAGATGTAGCTCATGAATGCTGTTAATCCAGTAAGTTATTAACAGGAAAAGCATCGTAAGTCCTGGAGTAATATAAGCATGGTATTCATATATGTTAAATTTGTCAACAAAAATAAGCAATGACAGTCCAGTAGCATATAAGCATGATATTCCACAGTTAGTTCTATCCTTGGAAAAAGATGTTGGAAATGTTGTCGGTTTCTACTCGTACAAGGGACAAGTTATCTGCGCACACGTGCTGTCATTCCACAAAGAAGTAAAGAGATGAGAGAAAAAAGAAGAAGAAAAATGGTGCCTAGGCTGAAAGAGTTGGATCATTTTATTGCAACTGGAAAGGGTAAGGCTAGTTTGGGAGCAGGGTGATTGGGTGGTTCATCAGGGAAGGGGTGGGGGGGAGGGGGGGCTTCAAAAGAGATTTATCTCCCAGCCTGCCATGCCCTGCAGGTCTTCTCAAACTCATGCATCTCTCTGTCTCTCCAAGCCGACCCCAAACCTTGTGGGCAAAAACAATCCTCAAGAGCATTGGGAAGGAAGGAAAGAATGGGGCGGGGGGTGGGGAGGTGGTGGGGGGAGGTCACTCCATAGCCTTCTCTAGCCATGACAGGGCAAGTGCATTATCATCTGAATTCAGACTGCAACACTTTCAAGCTGACCTGAAACACCTTCACTGAACTTCTCTTCCATGTCTGACAGGGTATCCGTATCTATTATGCACAAAGGTAACTCAGGGCTCTCATGAGTCTTAACCATGCCGACAGTGAAGGTGTGTCCATACAGATCGTCACAGAATTTCTCTGTGATGGCCCATTTCAGGGCTAAGAACTTGAGCTTATGATTTGGACAGTTCCTCTGTGTAGTACTTCTGTGAGGGTGAAGGTTGAAGACCCTGCCCATCCACTAAAGACTCGGGCTGAGCTCATAAAGGATTTAGCAGTGACAGTTCACTGCCTAACATTAACAGCAGAGTTTCTGCAGATTTCCAGCAAGCTCAGGTGACTTGTCACAATGATCATTTCTAAAAACTGTTTAGCAGACAAAATGAATGACCTGCTGTTTCCATTCCACACTGGGCTTACACATGAAAAGTAATGTCCAGGTTGGTTTCATTTTTGCTGCAAGTACTTAACGTTGTGTGAGTTACCTGCAAGGTTTCATCAATGGTAATTGGTAGTCAATGTTTCGCATTCCAAGGCACCATGAGATTATCAAATCTTTCTAGAGTCATGCTCTATTTAAAAAAAAAAAAAAAAAAGCAGTCTGGCAGCTGCTCCCCCTGCCAGTCAATACATAACATGGGGCACCCAACATTCCAATATATATTTGCATACATTTCAAAATGCCAACGCTTTTGCTCTGCATGCTGCATTAGAAATCACACGGTTGATTGTAAAATTCAAAGCAAAAACAATTCAAAACTCTGAGAGATGTGCAGTCACGCTCCAAGCACAATCCAGTCATATGCAAGGGAAGGTCACTCCAACCAACTCCTACCCTGGGTTCCACAGTTATCTCCCACTGAACAGGCTGAGCACCTAGCTGCTCCATCCCCTGCTTTAGGTAGTATGTGTACTCCTGTGAGGTAAATGCCACAGTCAATGTTTGGGGTTAAATTCAACAATCCAAAAGTCAATATCCTCACACAACTGTTCAAAGAAAGAATCAGCCTATTTGCACAGGCACAGATGCAGCGCTTTAGAATCATGCACATAAGATCGGCTGGATTCTAATTTTATACTCACAAAATTTCATTTGGATTCTAATTTCATTTTCATAACATTTCATTTATACACACTTCACAGTCAGAAATACACTTGCCCCATCACCCGACATGGGTACAGAAGTCTCTGGGTAAGTCAAGATCAAAACCACATGCCCGTCAGGCAAGTCTGAACTGTTCACATACTGCAATGTTTCTCTGAATTGATCAAACTTCTGATGAAAGAGGAAATCACAACAGTGTGAAGGCAATACAATGTAATCACCATTTTCAACTTTGATCAAACTGCAGAAACAAGGCCAAGTGTGAAACGGAAATAGATTTTTCAGGAAATGTTTGGGGAAAACATCGTGGCCTAGTATTCATTCCTGCAGGCTAGTGGACATTCATACCCAGTAAACATGCCGGATCCGATCCGGAAGCATTTTGGTTACAGCCAGTTATGGCCGTTACGGCCAACGTGCAGCCAGAATCGGGCCAGATTGTACATGCCATATCCAACTTCCCGCATCCATTTCAGTTCCGTTTTCCAAAGAAGGCCCAGCTCATACTGGGCAAAACCGACCAGGATCCGATCTAGATGGCCTGGTCAGAGTTTGGTCAAACACATCTGGTCTGGAAGCAAGCTGGTGTACAGGAATCATCAGGCCCGGTTTCTGGCAGGACGCAACTGGCCCGCTACCAGTTTCCCACTTTCAGACATGGTTCCGTACTTCCAAAGACGTCCCGGATAATACTGTGCAAAACCAGCCCGGATCTGATTTAGTTCTGGCTGATTTCTGTCAGGTTTGGGCCAAACGGATCCGGTCCAGAAGCAAGCCAATGTGCAAGAATCATCCAGCCCACTTCTGGCCAGTTCTTCCCAGCCAATCCGGACCGGATGCAAACCAGATCCAGCATGTTTACTGGGTATTCACCAGCCCAGAGGGCTGACATAAAACATTAAACTTATACAGGGCTGGTTTGGAAGCAAATAATTATGCTTAGAAGTCTGGAGACAAATACAATTTTCCTCGTCACTCCATGTCTAGCTGCATAGCTAGAACTTTCAGAGAGAATTGGCTTAAAGCATCTTTTTGTCAGCCATTTCCTGCCATCTTCGGAAGAAGGATGCAGAAAGATAGTGGGCATCAGAAAAACAATCAGGAACAAAAAAAAGTAATCAGACTGTTGTCTTAATAATAATCATATTAACTGAAGAGGATTTACTGATTTACCCCCTGGAAGGTGTAGGGGGGGGGGGGGGGGGGGGGGGTGGAAGGGGGGCAAAGCGCTTTACAATGACAACAGAACAAGAATGAAAACAAGATGGCATAACAGATTACAGGGAATGAGAACAATGTACGGTGCATGATAGTGTGGATGTCAATGGAGCTGTACCTGAGTTTAGTTGGACTGGAAGCATTACTCTTGAAAAAGATGTGTTTTGAGAGCCTGTCTGAGTCAATGCCCACTTGTATAGCGCAGTCTAACTCTATGTAGGCAGCCACATGCTCATCGCGCTTTAATGTACGAGGGGACTTTACCGAGCGACTATGATTATATCACAGACTGTGGAGCCAATTCCCCAACATTTTGTCTGCTTGCAGATGACACAAAGAGAGTGAAAATGTCAGAAGATGAGCAAAGCTGATGAGAAGTATGCAGCGATTCTGACAGATCTCTGGGATCACCATCAGAAAGGGAACAATGACAGAGATGAGACTGTGTACAGAATTCAGCCTGATAAATGTGTACAGTCCATGTGAAGCTCTTTTTCCCCTGCCTTCACAGACCCATCACTCGTTTTCTACGATTTAAAGTTTAATGTCTGTCTCGCTGTTCAGTCTAGTCACAGACCCACCACTAAAGTTCTACCCTTTAACAGCTTTCTTGTCATCCAGTCTGGTACAAGACCCACCACTAAAGTTCTACTCTTTAACGGCTTTCTTGTCATCCAGTCTGGTCACAGACCCACCACTAAAGTTCTACTCTTTAACGGCTTTCTTGCCATCCAGTCTGGTATAAGACCCACCACTAAAGTTCTAACTCTTTAATGTCCCCCTTTTCTTTTGTTTTTATCCAGTCTGGTCACAGACCCACCACTAAAGTTCTACTCTTTAACAGCTTTCTTGCCATCCAGTCTGGTCACAGACCCACCACTAAAGTTCTACTCTTTAACAGCTTTCTCTATCACTGTTCAATTGCCTTCCTTCACCTTTAAACCTTTACAGTGAAAACCCCACATTTCTATCAAACAAAAAGGTTAAAACTGCACAAGTGAAGTTTTGTGAAAAGCCTTAAAGCATGCATCGGGTACAGAGTGGCAGTGATCAGAGCTGTGTGTGTCCAACATGTGTATTCTCTCAGCAAAGCACTCAAGTTCTTAACTGAAAACAACAACTAAAAGTTAATAACAATCCAAACAAAAATTCACACAACAAGTGAAACCTAACCTTGCTATATGTTACATACAGCACAACTGCAAAACAAAAATATCCGATTAATCTGCAGGAGAAAAGGGTGCGCAGCAAGGAAACTGCTGGACGTGAAAGTATGCTTGTGAAGAGAAAAACAACTAGGCTGTACAACAGCTGACACTGGGTCTATCTGTTCACATCTCATATTAGCGTCGGCCACTGAAGCCTGCAGATCACGGAAGTCCAGTTCTGAAATAATGCCCTGGCAAAGAAGCGCACTGTTGGACCCCATGTCTATGGCAGCAAGGAGCTGGCCTTGTCATCAGTGCGCTACATCCTCACTGCCACCAGCATCAATAGAAACAGTAAATGTCTGTGCTGGTCACATGCAGCAGAACTCGATGAGGACAAAGCGTCCAGAGAAACCAAAATTGCTACAGTTTCCTAAAAGAAATTTGTCTTAGAGAGAAGAGTAAGTTTTAGTTCTGGGATTATAACGTGAGGTCAACCACACAACCATGACCCCAGGATGAAGAGAACACACACACACTCACACACACACACACACACCACACGCACACACACACACACACACCACACACTCACACACACACACACACACACACACACACACCACACACACACCACACCACACACACACATGCGCACACACACACACACAACACACACACACACACACACACACACACACCACACAACACACACACACACACACACACACACACACACACATACACACAACACACACCACAAGCCACACACACACACACACACACACAACACACACACACACACTACACACACACACACACACACACACACACCACACACCACACACACACACACACACACACACACACACACACACACACACACACACACACCACACACACACACACCACACATACACACACACACACACACACACACACACACACACACACACACACACACACACACACACAAAGTATGCTACAGATTTACAACCATTTTGTCTCAAGAGAATTTCCTCTCAAAGGAATGTGTCTCCACAGGCAACACCACCTAATAGATGCCAGAAAATAACAAAAACAAATTGTCTTTCCGGACTCCTATTTCAGAACATACTACTTGGACATGTCCGAGTCTCAGTCAATGGGCTAAGACAGTACTCTAGTGGTCTCTACAACCACCACTGCAAAACCAGATGCAAACAAACGGACAACCAGTGTCAGCTGACTGAAATCTGATTGGAATCTATCACAGAACACAACTAGCCTGTTGCCAGCAGCAAAGAACGTCAAATAGATCATAAAACGTACCGACTTTCCCAATCAAAAAAGTAAATATAAAACAGTATAATAAAATTTAAAAAAGTCCCCTGCATTCCAAAAAACAGGATCCTTTCACCCTCTCCCTGCTAACAAATATGTTCGGTGGTGCAATTTTTCCTGAAGTCTAGTCCAGAACAGAATACTACCTATCCCAAAACATTTACTTTCAAACATTTGTGCTCTATATGAAGCATGGAAAAGTTCCAGTTCAGGCAAAACATCACATGTTGCCCTTTCAGCAGATGGGAAAATTTTGATGAGGATGTTTATATAACGTCCTATGGGCAGTGAATGGGTTAGCTCCAACCTAACCACACCCATCTATATAAAGGGGTCACACTCTATAGGTTAAGCTGTGCTTAGCTCTACGTAACTTTCACACATTTTCTTCAAGAGGAGGATGTACCTCTGACGGAGTTGATGTACCATGTATTTACAGGCATGCCAGGTGAGAGTCACTGTAGGTAACTCAGGTCTTTGCTGTTGTACTTGTGTTACATATTCTGAGCACTAATTATCTCCCTTGCATGTTAATCTTCAAGTTCAAATGCCGCTGTGTGTTTTTGACCACATCATTGCAGCCTAGCAAGGTCACACAGACAGCTAGTGACTGTACATAAGGCCTGGTAAAAAGCACCATGTGCATGCCTTTAACCCTCTACTTGACTGGTTATTCAATACTGTTGTCCTGTTGTCATCCGCTGAATGGTTGCCTAGTGGCAGTCTCCAAATAACATTGAGTCCAGAGGGCCTAGAGAGAATAAAATCGGTGAGGAAAAGAAGCAAAAGATGCTTCTAAATAGCAGAGTGCTCAGTCACTCTCTTTGGTTGGCACCACACCAGTGAAACTGACACTAAAAAAATAAAAAATAAAATCTTTCACAGGCTGTGCTTTCAGCTTTACCACATGTACACAATCATGTACCTACAACACTGTTTTAAAGTGATCTGCATTAATTGACGCAAGTTGTTCAGTGTCGGCGTGACCCCTGCTAAAGAAGGAACTGTGCCTGTCAAAAGAACTCCCTCCTGTCTATGTAGACTCCTGGGCAGTGCTCCTGAGACCCCCCCCCCCCAGCCCCCACCCCCCTTTTTTTTTAACCACACAGAAAGTCAGCTAGATTTTAACGTCCCGTCAACTGCATAAGGTCACCTCAGGATGACCACAGAGAAAGAAAAATCCCTGTCTCTACGCGCTGACAATGAATCCCTCCCTCCAGTCTGAGTGGTGAATTAAAGTCCTTGACCCCATGGCTGGTGAAAGAGTTCTTCACCCACAGCTGAGCTACAGCGCTACTGATGATAAAAGTGGAAGCTATGGGCAGCTTCTGCGTCATCACCTCTTCAACAGAACAATCCACTGCATTCTTCTGACTCAAGAAAACAATCAAAAATACAAAAGAAAACTCCACGTAAAACCCATTTCCACTCACCCCAAATGCAACAAACCAAACCAAACCAAACAACCAGGGAGGGGAGGGAAGAGGGGGGGGCCTCTTGCCCAAAACCCAGCACCACAACAAACCCAATTTTCCCACCATTCCTCTGCACGATACCCTACCCCTGAAATAAAGCAAGGAATGCTGCAAGGGTGCATGCCAGGTGCTGAACCTGGTCCTGAAAGTACCAGATTTTCAAAACCAACAAAATGTGATGCCTTGCTTCTACCCATCACGCTACAGCTATTTAATGTATTAAGATGCACAGGATCTTTCCTGTCCAGATCTTGCAGTCCAGAACCAGATCAAATTTCTGGGGGAAATCTGACTTCCAGCCCTCCGCATGCACCCTTGCTGCTGCCACAGACCCCAAGCCCAGATTATAAGTTGACAAAAAAAAGTGCCCCCCACAAAAAACCCAAAACAATGATGGGGTTGGAAACCAGGAACCAGGTGCTGGAAGGTAGAGTGGAAGGTGAGCTAGGAGCGGTGTTGGAAGAGATTGCAATGCTGGTGATACCGAGAGGTTGTTTGTGAGAGGGGTCTTATGACTACTCGTCCACTGGGTGTTCTCCACGTGAGCCAGAGCCAGCGGCCGGCTAAGCACCACCAAAAAATCCTGCAAACATGGCCATGGTCATACTGATAGCAGCTTATTTATTGCCGTTGTTCACCTCCGCAACACGCTGTAAACATGGCCACAGGCGTATTGTTAGTGACAACCACTTATCACTGTCATTCACCTCTGCAGCATCCTGTAAACATGGCCACAGTCATATTGGTAGTGACCTCATTTATCACTGTCATTCACCCCTGCAACACCCTGTACACATGGCCAGCTAATTATTGGCAGTGACTTTACTCATTGCTGTCATTCACCTCTACAACATCCAGCAAACATGGCCACAGTCACATCAACTTCACTTATCAGTCATTCACCTCTGTAACACCCAGCAAACATGCCCAGTCATATCAACTTCACTTATCACTGTCATTCACCTCTGCAACACCCAGCAAACATGCCCAGTCATATCAACTTCACTTATCACTGTCATTCACCTCTGCAACACCAAACTGGCCAGCAAAAACCCATCAGTATTCATGCCCAGCTCCAGTCATATCAACTTCACTTATCACTGTCATTCACCTCTGCAACACCCAGCAAACATGGCCACAGTCATATCAACTTCACTTATCACTGTCATTCACCTCTGCAACACCCAGCAAACATGGCCACAGTCATATCAACTTCACTTATCACTGTCATTCACCTCTGCAAGACCCAGCAAACATGGCCACAGTCATATCAACTTCACTTATCACTGTCATTCACCTCTGCAACACCCAGCAAACATGGCCAGTCATACTGGCAGTGACTTCACTTATCACTGTCATTCACCTCTGCTACACTCTGCGAACACGGTCACAGTCAATGAGTCATATTGGTAGCAACTTCACTTATCACTGTCACTCACCTCTGCAACTCCCTGTAATTTGTAAACATGGCCATGGTACTGTTGGCAATGCTTTCACTTAAACTTTCCATTACCAAAATACAATCCCAAAAGCATTGCCATAGTAATATTGGAGATGTCTTCACTTAAACTACTAACCACTGCCAAATAATCCTGAAAACAAACGGCTGTAACAGTAATATTGGTACCATCTTAAGTTAACCTATCACCACAAAATAATCCTAAACCATGCAAGTTTTTCTGTTGATTTATGGTCCAGTACGTTCAAAGTCAACGTTGTAAAGTCACAAAAACACGGCACTTGAGCGCCATCATTCTGACCAAGTCTGTGATGTTATGAACGTGGCCGGAATGCATGGCAGAAGTGTACATTCCACCACGAGTCAACTTTTTCTATGCTTCATCAAAAAAGAGCAAACCAGCACGGCCGATCCCTAAGGAGTCCAGATCCAAAGCCAACGAAAAGTACTTCTGTTGCGTAAGTCCTGACGGATCCATACACTTTCATATCCAGTTACCATATGAAGCTTCAATTTCAAACAGAAATATCTGCACATTTACTTCATTTTATGGCCAACTTGGGTCTTCGACTAGGGGCCCCTTTAATCTCAAAACCACAGCTAAAGTCAAATCAGAAACATCTTGATCTCACAGCCATATTCCCCTGCAAGTATCCCTGGAAATACTGAGGTAATATCCTGATCTAACTGGTAATATCCTGATCTAACTGGTAATATC
The DNA here is from genome assembly GCA_018857735.1 of Alviniconcha marisindica. Lineage (NCBI taxonomy): Eukaryota > Metazoa > Mollusca > Gastropoda > Provannidae > Alviniconcha > Alviniconcha marisindica. The sequence goes on from JABMCL010002957.1 coordinate 1,251,609, forward strand.
CTGATCTAACTGTAAATATCCTGCTCTAACTGGTAATATCCTGATCTAACTGCCAATCACCTACAACTGACCCTAAAAATAAGGCTTATGTCAAACTGGTATGGTAATGGCCAAATTCGTAACATCTCACTCTAACTGTGAGTTACATGTTTATGAAATCATAACACAGTCATCCTCAAATAATCCTATGTGGCAGAGGAGGGAGCAGAGTGGGGTGGGGGGAGAGGAGGGGGGATATCAACCATATGGTTGATTCCCGAACCAATGCCTCAGTGTGAAAGACAGACAAACACACAGACAGGATTACCTGCACTCTGGCCCGAATAGCTCCCATAGCTGGGATCTGTGAGAAGTAGCCTGCAACATAAACAGCACACATAAAACAGCCTGCCACATAAACAGCACATGTAAAACAGTCTGCAACACAAACAGCACACGTAAAACAGTCTGCAACATAAACAGCGCACATAAAACAGCCTGCAACATAAACAACAATGTAAAAGTACTAAAACCGTCTGCAACATAAACAGCACACGTAACAACAGTTTGCCACACAAACAACACACAAAATAGCCTGCAACAGAAATGGCACGCACAAAAACAGTCTGCAATGTGAACAGCACAACAACAACAAAACAGTTGCAACAGAAACAGCACACATAAAACTGTGCAACTGCACACACAAAACAGTTTGCAACAGAAACTATACACATAAAACAGCCTGCAAAAGAAACAACACATGTGAAACGTACAGCCAGAACAAACACAAAGCAAAGTACAACCTGTGACAGAAATACATAACAGCCTGAAATAAAAACAGCATAGGAAACAGCCAGCAACAGAAACAACACACACCAATCAGTTGGTACCAGAAACAATTATGCACTACGCCACTAGAAAACAACCAGCAACAGAAATACACACAAAACAACCTGCTACATGAACAGTACACACAAAACAGTCTGCAACAAAAACAACACAAAAAACAACCTGCAACACGCATAAAAGAATATACAACAGAAACAGCACATGTCAAACAATCTGCAACAGAAACAACACACATAAACACAGCATCAGAAACTATACATAAAAAATGCAACAGAACATGAAGACTCTTACCTGATGACACAAAGACAAACACACCTCCATAAGAGTAGGCAGAGCTGACAGATTCACCTGATAGTGCAGGTCATCCACCTGGTGGTAGACCCAGGTGTGCTGAGACACTGGTGATACAATGACAAGACTCTCACCTCTCTTCGCATAGGCCATCCATTTGAGGACAGATGTAAGAATGCAGGTGAGACACAGGTGACATAATGAGACACCTCTCTTAGCAGAGGCCATCCATTTGAGGCCAGACACAGGTGTGCAGGTGAAACGCAAGTGACATAATGACAGACACTTCTTTTAGCAAAGACCATGCTTTGAAGGAAGTAACGTGTCCTCTCCTATCTTAGCACATCATCCACCTGATGACAGCCACAGGTGTGGAGGTGACACACAAGGTCCAGACATTCACCTCTGTTTGCACAAGCCACCCATATGACAACAGCCACTGCATGCATGGAGGTGACACAGGTAACATGACAAAGCATTCACCTCTGTCAGCACAGCCACAGGTGTGGAGGTGAGACAGGTGACATAACAAAGCATTCACCTGTCAGCACAGCCATGGGCGCAGAGGTAAGACAGGTGACATAACAAAGCATTCAACTGTCAGCACAGCCACAGATGTGGAGGTAAGACACAGGTGACATACAAGGACCACTCACTCCCTTTCCTTACCACAGCCGCAGGTATGGAAATGAGACACAGGTGACATAACAACACATTCACCTCTGTTAGCATAGCCACAGGTGTACAGGTGACACACAAGGACCACACTCACCTTGGTCATCACAGACACAGGTGTGGAGACAGGAAACACAAGGACCACACTCACCTTGGTCAGCACAGACACAGGAGAGGAGACAGGTAACACACAAGGACCATACCTTGGTCATCACAAACACAGGTGTGGAGACAGGTAACACATAAGGACCACACTCACCTTGGTCATCACAGACAGGTGTGGAGGTGAGACACAGGTGACACTACACTCACCTCTGTTAGCACAGGCCATCCACTTGATGGCAGCCACAGGTGTAGCAGTGGGGCCCACAGCATAGGTAAACACTCGCACCTGTTCAAACAATCACAAGGCAACTGTCACCATCACAACTGTGTAATCCTTGCAAGTCAAACCATCCAGTGACTACTGCCAAAAGTCCTGAACGTTTTGATATGTCTAACACTCAATCACCCAGGCACTCACTACAAACACAATATACACCACACGCTAACACATTCAGACACAAATGCATGCACACATATGTACACATACACACATATGTACACACATGCACATGCACACACATGTGCACATATCACCACACACACACACACACACACACACACACACACACACACACACACACACACACACACACACACACACACACACACACTCACATGCACACACACATGCACACACACACACACACACACACACACGCACACATGCATGCATGTACACAAACACACATGTGAGCATGCACACACGCACACATACATGCATGTGCACACACACACACACACACACACACACACATACACACACACACACAAGAGCACACGCACACATGCAGTGCTACAAGACCTACACTTTTGTTGGGCCAGTTGTACTGCTCAAAGACGGACTTGGCATTGTCTGTCCCACCATCAGTCAGGAGAATGATCACCTTGTTGCAGTTGGCTCCTACATGTCGCTCACCGTCACTTACGTTCTGGCCAAACTGTTCAACACAAAGTAAACACAGCTGAACAGTGAAACCTTGCCTACAGCTAGTTCTCACACACAGGTATTTATTTACCCACAACTATTATTAACACATCCACTTGTTTGTACCTATTAACATTCACAATTCCATCTAATTCCTGTCCCATACTTTGTGACCGAGCTCTGGTACAGTACATGTTTGCAAGATTCATTAGAGCTGTAAAGACCAGGCCCTCCAACCCCCGCCTCCCTTCTCTTTTGTTGTTGTTTTTGTTTGTCGTGGAAACTAACATTTTCCTGCTCAATGCGACCATGCACCATGCCCCTTATAACCTCATCCAATGTTTCTTCATACCACTGTACTAATGCCTGTCATTCCTCTTCACGTTTCTTAAATTCAGTGTCCCCAGTTTTACATATTCAAATTTTATAAACTGTCTTGGTCATGCCTTTCTTCACCTTTTCTGTCCTGTTCAGTGTCCCATTCTGAACCACTTCAAACTTCTGGAACTATCCCTACCCTTACCTCCTCAACCCCCAGTCTGAAATTCTGAAATTTAAATTGTCCCTAGTCTTACCACTTCTACCACCTGGAATTGTCCCAGTCTAAATTACATGGTCCCTGTCCTCAGCTCTTCAAGCCCTTGGTATTGTCCCAGTCTGAGGTACAATGTCCCCGTCCTCATCTCTTCAACTCCCGGATACTGTCCCAGTCTGAACCAAATTGTCCCTGTCCTTACCTCTTCACCCCCTTGGAATTGTCCCATTTTGAGTTGCCTTGTCCCTGGCCTCATCTCTTCAACTACCTCAAATTGTCCCAGTCTGAGTTACACTGTCCTTGTCCTAAACTCAACCACCTCAAATTGTCCCAGCCTGAGTTACACCATCCCTGTTCTCACTGGTTCCTCAACCTGGTAATGTCCCAGTCTGAACTGCACTGTCCCTGTCCCCACCACTTCAGTCACTTGGAACTGTCCCAGTCTGAACTGCACTGTCCCTGTCCCCACCACTTCAGTCACTTGGAACTGTCCCAGTCTGAATTACATTGTCCCTGTCCCCACCACTTCCATCATTTGGAACTGTCCCAGTCTGAATTACATTGTCCCTGTCCCCACCACTTCAGTCACTTGGAACTGTCCCAGTCTGAATAACATTGTCCCTGTCCCCACCTCTTCAATCACTTGGAACTGTCCCAGTCTGAATTACATTGTCCCTGTCCCCACCACTTCAGTCACTTGGAACTGTCCCAGTCTGAATTACATTGTCCCTGTCCCCACCTCTTCAATCACTTCAAACTGTCCCAGTCTGAATTACATTGTCCCTGTCCCCACCACTTCAGTCACTTGGAACTGTCCCAGTCTGAATTACATTGTCCCTGTCCCCACCACTTCAGTCACTTGGAACTGTCCCAGTCTGAATTACATTGTCCCTGTCCCCACCTCTTCAGTCACTTGGAACTGTCCCAGTCTGAATTACATTGTCCCTGTCCCCACCACTTCAGTCACTTGGAACTGTCCCAGTCTGAATTACATTGTCCCTGTCCCCACCACTTCAGTCACTTGGAACTGTCCCAGTCTGAATTACATTGTCCCTGTCCCCACCACTTCAGTCACTTGGAACTGTCCCAGTCTGAATTACATTGTCCCTGTCCCCACCACTTCAGTCACTTGGAACTGTCCCAGTCTGAATTACATTGTCCCTGTCCCCACCACTTCAGTCACTTGGAACTGTCCCAGTCTGAATTACATTGTCCCTGTCCCCACCACTTCAGTCACTTGGAACTGTCCCAGTCTGAATTATATTGTCCCTGTCCCCACCTCTTCAATCACTTCAAACTGTCCCAGTCTGAATTACATTGTCCCTGTCCCCACCACTTCAGTCACTTGGAACTGTCCCAGTCTGAATTACATTGTCCCTGTCCCCACCTCTTCAATCACTTCAAACTGTCCCAATCTGAATTACATTGTCCCTGTCCACACAACCACCCAGTAATGTCCCAGTCTGAATTACACTGTCCATGTCCCCACCTCTTCAATCACTTGGCATTATCCCAGTCTGAATTACATTGTGTATATTGTCCCTGTCCCTACCTCTTCAATCACCCAATAATGTCCCAGTCTGAATTATATTGTCCATGTCCCCACCTCTTCAATCACTTGGCATTATCCCAGTCTGAATTACATTGTGTATAATTATTGTCCCTGTCCCCACCTCTTCAACCACCCAGTAATGTCCCAGTCTGAATTACATTGTCCCTGTCTCCACCTCTTCAACCACCCAATAATGTCCCAGTCTGAATTACATTGTCCCTGTCCTCATTTCTTCAACCATCCGGTTATGAACTAGTCAGCCTCACCGAGTTTCAGGAACTGTCCATGCACTCACTTACCTCTGCAAAGCGCTCAAAGGCAAAGCGCAGTCCCACTTGATAGTTGGCCTGGAACTGAGCCTTGAGCTTGTCCACATCCTTCTCCAGTTGCTGAAACAGTGATGAGGGGACAAACTGCTGAAAGGAGGCAGCCCACTTTCCACAGTAATAAAAAAAAAAAGAAGCTTCAAGAGATGTGACTGTACAAACAATATGAGAGTGTGTGATAGAGCATATATCAAGCTAGATAAATGTAAGCAGGCTTTGCTCAAATCAGTTATAATCTGTCAATATACTGACATAACCATCTTTCGGTCTGTGTGCTCACAGAATCATTTTTCAGTCTTTGTAAGCATGAGCATCATTTACAGTTTCAGTGTGCTCCCAGAATCATATTTTGGTCTGTGCTGACATAATTATCTGTCAGTCCATGTACTGACAGGCTCATCTTTCAGCCTGTGCTGACATCATCTTGTGGTCTATACTAGCATTATCTTTTACATCTGTGTACTAACATAACTATCTTTCAGTCTGTAATCAAAGAGGCAGCTTTTAGTCTGGGCATCTTATGAGATAATCATCTTTCCATCTGTATCTTTCTGTCATGAGATAATCATCCGCCCATCTGTATCTTTCTGTCAGTCTACTGACATAATCACCTTTCAGTCTGTACTGTCATCTTTCAGTCTGAACTGACCTCTTTCTATGAACTGACCTCTTTCTTCCTATGAACTGACCTCTTTCTGTCTATGAACTGACCGCTTTCTTTCTATGAACTGACTGCTTTCTGTCAATGAACTGACATCTTTCTGTCTATAAACTGACCAAATCAACAGTCTGTGTGTTACCTTCTTGTTCCTGTAGTTGGCCTGGACAAAAGACGTGTGGTTGAAGCACTCGCTGACAAACCTGGCTTCCTGGGAAAACTGAAACCAAACATATCATACAAACAATGAAACATGCATACATACACATATATATTTATACCCTTTTCAGTGTGATGGACATACTGATAAGGCCCAGTGATATTTTCAATTCAACAGCTCACGGCAGGCATAAAAATACATGAGAGCAGATCATGTGTCAGTGAAAGCAACAGTGATACATTATTAATAGTGTGAACTGCTGCTGATACCATAAAAATACATGAGAGCAGAACATGTATCGATAAAAATAAGAGAGATAAATTATTTAGTGTGAATGGCTGCTGATACCATAAAAATGCATTAGAGCAGGACACTATCAATGAAATGGCCAGTGATAAATGTATCATTGTGAATGGCTGCCGATACCATAAATACACATGACAACAGAACATTGTATCAATGAAAATGACAGTGGTAAATCATTTAGTGTGAATGACTGCTGAGACCATAAAATTACATGAGAACAGAACATGCGTCAGCAAAGATGACAGTGATAAATTATTCAGTGTGATCAGCTGCTGATATAACAATAAAAGACAGCAGAGCACGTCAGTGCAAATAGCAATGTTAAATTATTCAGTGTGATCAGCTGCTGATCTCATAACAATACAAGACAGCAAAGCACGTCAGTGCAAATAGCAATGTTAAATTATTCAGTGTGATCAGCTGCTGATCTCATAACAATACAAGACAGCAAAGCACGTCAGTGCAAATAACAATAAATTATTCAGTGTGATCAGCTGCTGATCTCATAACAATACAAGACAGCAGAGCACGTCAGTGCAAATAGCAATGTTAAATTATTCAGTGTGATCAGCTGCTGATCTCATAACAATACATGACAGCAGAGCACGTCAGTGCAAATAGCAATGTTAAATTATTCAGTGTGATCAGCTGCTGATCTCATAACAATACAAGACAGCAGAGCACGTCAGTGCAAATAGCAATGTTAAATTATTCAGTGTGAACAGCTGATGAACAACAAAAAGAGTAAAGATGGGGAAACTCTGCAGAAGATTGATCCTCTAAGGGGTTACTCAGAGAGGGTTAAACCATGTGTCTCACACAAACACAGACACACAAAGTAGAATATCATTTCCTACTCAATACACACAAAGTAGCTTATCATTTCCTACTCAATATACTGTTTACTAATTGTACAAAGACTGCACAGTACATAAAGAACTCAACATGCAAATGTACATTTGCATTTCACCTACCACTTCTTTGTGGGCAATTTAGTGCAGCTGACCTTGGTACAGCACATCAGCTACAAGGGCACCCAATTCTACCACGCAATGTCTTCTGCATCTACAATTACATGCCAGGACATGATGAACTGCTATCAATTTTGCCAAAGCATTTAGGGAAATAAACACAAATTTTCACCTCCCACAATTTTGCCAAGGCAGTCTGAGAAATAAAAATGGATTTTCACCTCCCACAATTTTACCAAAGCAGTTTGGGAAATAAACATGGATTTTCACTTCCCACAATTTTGCCAAAGCAGTTTGGGAAATAAGCAAGAATTCCAGCTCCCACATACTCTTCTGTCATTTTATGTCTCAGGATTTGTCAAGCAAAATAAAACCAGCGGCACGCAGGTCAAACATGCTTCCCATCCTCATCGCCTTTCCATGCCAGAGAATACAAGAGGTTCAGGGCACTGCACTGGACAGCGACCATCCAAAACAGGAACCAGGAAGCAATAGTCAGTCTGAAAACTGGCTGTCAACTATATTGCCTCCCCATCTCCCAGCTTCCACCACCTATGCTCGCAGTGCACACTCAGCTGCAAGACTTTCCTCACGTACAGCAGAGATTCACAGCAGCATCCTCCTACCTCCACAATGTTGACAAAGTCGTTCTCTCCGAGGGTGTCCAGGATCGACTTGACCGCATTCTTCATCAGCTGCAGGGCCTGTCCATGGGTGCTTCCGCTCCTGTCAACAAAACCGTTTTCAAGCCCCTAAATTTGGGGAAATGCCGGGTGTCATGCACATTGTACAGCAGCTCCCAATAACAACTTGTCACGCACAAAGTGACACTGTACGGTAGCTCATATTGTGAACACTGTGTCATGCACATTGTACAGCAGCTCCCAATAACAACTTGTCACGCACAAAGTGACACTGTACAGTAGCTCATATTGTGAACACAACTTGGAGCCGCAGGGTAGGCGCTTTACAAATTTCCATTATTATTATTAAAGTGACACTGTACAGTAGCTCATATTGTGAACACCGTGCCATGCACATTGTACAGCAGCTCCCAATAACAACTTGTTACGCACAAAGTGACACTGTACAGTAGCTCATATTGTGAACAATGTGTCATGCACATTGTACAGCAGCTCCCAATACCAACTTGTCATGCACAAAGTGACACTGTGCAGCAGATCTTGTAAAGAGCTCAACATGCACATTATATTGCAGGAGCTGTCCTGTGAATGAAATGACATGCACATCACACATCAACAGTCCTGTCAGCATGACATGTAACACAAGATAGACAGAGCCGCTTCAGAGGTAAAGCTGAGAAACAAATATTAATCACACACACACACACACACACACACACACACACACGCACACACGCACACAGCACACACACAGAAAGACATTAAACAAAGAAAAAACGAAGAAGAAAAGCAGCTGATGTCATTCCACATCTAGACATAATAACAAAGCAGAGACATAAACAACAGTTTCCTTTGTTAGTAAGAAAAGAAAGAAGTAGGCAAAGAACAAACTCACGTGTCAATGAGAATCATCATGTCTTTAGGAGAACTGGAGCCCTGTGTATACCTGCAAACATCGACACTCTGATGTACAACTCTGGTGCCTGGTAAGTGGTAAGACAACACTGTTACAAATAATTCTCATGTTTTAATGTTTCAACCTTTGTCAGGGTGTGTGGGTACGGCAGTCACAGTATGGTGATTTGTCATTTTCTTTTCTTTTCCACCAACCCATCACCATCACCAGTAGAGTGTGTGTGTGTGTGTGTGTGTGTGTGTGTGTGTGTGTGTGTGTGTGTGTGTGTGTTTGTGTGTGCTCAAGGGGGTGGGGGTGGGGGTGGGGGGGTGAGGAGGGGCACATGCATGCATGCAATTGTGTATGCATATGTTCCTGTATCTGCATTTGTGTGTGTGTGTGTGTGTGTGTGTGTGTGTGTGCATACATGCATTTGTGTGTGCGTGTATGCGTGTGTGTAATGCATGTATCTGTAGGCCTTTGCAAGCACTTCAGGCCCTAACGAGATGGGGCGCCATAAACAATCTATCATTATGTTATCATTACACACCACAACTACCAAGGGAAAAGGCAAGCCCCAGTGTACTCAGACTGTGCAGCACTACTGACTATATAAGCATCAACTGCTGTCTCTGCCCTTCCAACCCCGAGCCCTCCACCACATGCACACCCTCACCAGGACTGCCTGCGCACGTCAAAGAGGTCCACCTGTCCATGGGTGTTCCATCTGCTGGCGGGGTAGGTACGCATGAAGCCCGTCTGGGAGCCAAAAAACTGCCACATCATCTGTTTGTCCTGCTCGTAGTTCTTGCGAAAATGGTCATCCAGGGCCGCTGTCCACTGCAGCCCGTTCAGGATGGCTGCATCTGTCAGAACAAATAATAATAATAAGAGGTTATTTATGGTGACCCTCTCTGAAGAGCCAAGAGTGCTTACAAAGACACAACGATGCTCATTTCATCACATACAGGCGCACGCACGCGCATGCGTACGCACATGCACACCCCCCCACCCATGCATATATGTACACAAAAGCTGTCACACTTGCATACATATATGCACACAGATACAGTCACATAATAAATAAAGTTTCCAAGTAGACTTGACCATTTAAAACTGCCGAGGGACCCTCTAAACGTTGTGGCAGGGTGTCCCATGGACCTCCTTAAAATACTCACTAGTGGGAGCCCTGGGCATGTATCAACTGTCTAGCTGATACCAGTTAGATCCAGCATGTATCAGTAGTCCAGCTGAAGCAAGTTACATCTGATATGTATCAGTTACCAGGCATGTATCAGTTGTCCAGCTGATGCAAGTTGGATCTGGTATGTATCAGTTGTCTTGCATGTATCAGTTGTTCAGCATGTATCAGATTTCAAGCTGATGCAAGTTTGATATTCAGCATGTATCCATTGTCCAGCTGATGCAAGTTAGATCCAACATGTATCAGTTGTCCCTCTGATGCAAGTTAGATCCGACATGTATCAGTTGTTCAGCATGTATCAGTTGTCCCACTGATGCAAGTTAGATCTGACATGTATCAGTTGTTCAGCATGTATCAGTTGTCCAGCTGATGCAAGTTAGATCCGACATGTATCAGTTGTCCAACTGATGCAAGTTAGAGCCGACATGTATCATTCAGCATGTATCAGTTGTCCCGCTGATGCAAGTTAGATCCGACATGTATCAGTTGTTCAGCATGTATCAGTTGTCCAGCTGATACAAGTTAGATCCGACATGTATTAGTTGTCCAAGCTGATGCAAGTTAGATCCGACATGTATCAGTTGTTCAGCATGTATCAGTTGTCCAGCTGATGCAAATTAGATTGGGCATGTATCAGTTGTCCAGCTGATGCAAGTCAGATCCGACATGTAACAGTTGTCCCACTGATGCAAGTTAGATCCGACATGTATCAGTTGTTCAGCATGTATCAGTTGTCCAGCCTGATGCAAGTTAGATCCGACATGTATCAGTTGTTCAGCATGCATCAGTTGTCCAGCGGATGCAAGTTAGATCCGACATGTATTAGTTGTCCCGCTGTTCAGCATGTATCAGTTGTCCAGCTGATACAAGTTAGATCCGACATGTATCAGTTGTCCCACTGATGCAAGTTAGATCCGACATGTACCAGTTGTTCAGCATGTATCAGTTGACCAGCGGATGCAAGTTAGATCCGACATGTATCAGTTGTTCAGCATGTATCAGTTGTCCAGCTGATACAAGTTAGATCCGACATGTATCAGTTGTTCTGTATGTATCAGTTGTCCAGCTGATGCAAGTTAGATCCAACATGTATCAGTTGTCCCACTGATGCAAGTTAGATCCGACATGTACCAGTTGTTCAGCATGTATCAGTTGTGCAGCTGATGCAAGTTAGATCCGACATGTATCAGTCGTTCAGCATGTATCAGTTGTCCTGCTGATGCAAGTTAGATCCGACATGTAACAGTTGTCCAGCTGATGCAAGTTAGATCCGACATGTATCAGTTGTCCCACTGTTCAGCACGTATCAGTTGTTCAGCATGTATCAGATGTCCAGCTGATACAAGTTAGATCCGACATGTATCAGTCGTTCAGCATGTATCAGTTGTCCCGCTGATGCAAGTTAGATCCGACATGTAACAGTTGTTCAGCATGTATCAGTTGTCTAGCTGATACAAGTTAGATCTGACATGTAACAGTTGTTCAGCATGTATCAGTTGTCTAGCTGATACAAGTTAGATCCAACATGTATCAGTTGTTCAGCATGTATCAGTTGTCCAGCTGATGAAGTTAGATCCGACATATATCAGTTGTTCTGTATGTATCAGTTGTCCAGCTGATGCAAATTAGATTGGGCATGTATCAGTTGTCCAGCTGATGCATCCAGCTGATGCAAGTTAGATCCGACATGTAACAGTTGTCCCATAGATGCAAGTTAGATCCGACATGTATCAGTTGTTCAGCATGTATCAGCTGTCCAGCTGATGCAAGTTAGATCCCACATATATCAGTTGTTCAGCATGCATCAGTTGTCCAGCTGATGCAAGTTAGATCCGACATGTAACAGTTGTCCCGCTGTTCAGCATGTATCAGCTGTCCAGCTGATGCAAGTTAGATCCGACATGTATCAGTTGTTCAGCATGCATCAGTTGTCCAGCTGATGCAAGTTAGATCCGACATGTATTAGTTGTCCTGCTGTTCAGCATGTATCAGTTGTTCAGCTGATACAAGTTTGATCCGACATGTATCAGTTGTCCCACTGACGCAAGTTAGATCCAACATGTATCAGTTGTTCAGCATGTATCAGTTGACCAGCGGATGCAAGTTAGATCCGACATGTATCAGTTGTTCAGCATGTATCAGTTGTCCAGCTGATGCAAGTTAGATCCGACATGTATCAGTCGTCCCACTGTTCAGCACGTATCAGTTGTCCAGCTAATACAAGTTAGATCCGACATGTATCAGTTGTCCCACTGATGCAAGTTAGATCCAACATGTATCAGTTGTTCAGCATGTATCAGTTGACCAGTTGATGCAAGTTAGATCCGACATGTAACAGTTGTCCCACTGATGCAAGTTAGATCTGACATGTATCAGTTGTTCAGCATGTATCAGTTGTCCAGCTGATGCAAGTTAGATCCGACATGTATCAGTTGTTCAGCATGCATCAGTTGTCCAGCTGATGCAAGTTAGATCCGACATGTATAGTTGTCCCGCTGTTCAGCATGTATCAGTTGTCCAGCTGATACAAGTTAGATCCGACATGTATCAGTTGTCCCACTGATGCAAGTTAGATCCAACATGTATCAGTTGTTCAGCATGTATGAGTTGACCAGCGGATGCAAGTTAGATCCGACATGTATCAGTTGTTCAGCATGTATCAGTTGTCCAGCTGATGCAAGTTAGATCCGACAAGTATCAGTTGTCCAGCTGATGCAAGTTAGATCCGACATGTATCAGTTGTCCCGCTGTTCAGCACGTATCAGTTGTCCAGCTAATACAAGTTAGATCCGACATGTATCAGTTGTCCCACTGATGCAAGTTAGATCCAACATGTATCAGTTGTCAGCATGTATCAGTTGTCCAGCTGATGCAAGTTAGATCCGACATGTATCAGTTGTTCAGCATGTATCAGTTGTCCAGCTGATGCAAGTTAGATCCGACATGTACAGTTGTCCAACTGATGCAAGTTAGATCCGACATGTATCAGTTGTTCAGCATGTATCAGTTGTCCAGCTGATGCAAGTTAGATCTGACATGTATCAGTTGTTCAGCATGTATCAGTTGTCCAGCTGATACAAGTTAGATCCGACATGTATCTGTTGTCCCGCTGATGCAAGTTAGATCCAGCATGTATCAGTTGTCCGCTGTGTATCAGATGGACAGTTGTGCAAGTTAGATTTGGCATGTGGCATGTATCAGTTACACCACATGCATCAGTTGTCAAGCTGATGCAAGTTAGATCCGACATGTATCAGTTGTCCAGCTGATGTTAGTTAGATCTGACATGTATCAGTTGTCTGGCATGTATAAGTTGTCCAGTTGATGCAAGTTAGATCCGGCAAGTATCTGCTGTGCAGCTGATGCAAGTTAGATCCGACATGTATTGGGCGATTCAGGCGGTGTTGTTAACTTCCTTGACTTTTGCCCGGCATCCCTTGGCTGCTTTTACTTCTGGTGCGTACTTTCTTCACAATGGAAGGTGGTGACAGTGAATTTGCGAATTTTACACTGCCAACTTTAAAGGCATTTTTTGAGGCCCGTAGTCATAATGTGTCTGGAAATAAGCAATAACTTGTTGCTCGTGCTATAGGATGCTCAAAAACACATTTTTTTTACGAACTCGCGATCTTCTGGTCAGCCAAAAAACGACGCAGACACTTTTTTTCCACCCACCATCCCCTTTCCACGGTTATTTTTGCAAATGCAACAGTATTGGTATTTGTACTGCTTCGCAATTCTAGGTTCAATTTCCACTGTTATACACAGTGTGAAGCAACGCCTACTCAGAAATCGGCCCAGAAGTGCGCTGCAACCTCTCGTGATTTCTTGCACGAAAGATTACAAAGCGCATTCACTCTAGCAAACCAGCTTCACTGAATTGCCCAATAACTTGTCCGGCAAGTCCAGCTGATACAACTTAGATCCAACATGTGTCCGTTGTCCAGCTGATGCAAGTTAGATCTGACATGTATCCATTGTCCCACATGTATGAGTTGTCCAGCTGATACAAGTTAGATCCGACATGTATCTGTTGTCCCACTGATGCAAGTTAGGTCCGGCATGTGTATCAGCTGTCCAGCTGATGCAAGTTAGATCCAACATGTATCAGTTGTCCAGCTGATGTTAGTTATATCTGACATGTATCAGTTGTCAGGCAGGTATCAGTTGTCCAGCTGATGCAAGTTAGATCCGGCATGTATCAGTTGTCCCACTGATGCAAGTTAGATCCGGCATGTATCAGTTGTCCAGCTGATGCAAGTTAGATCCGGCATGTATCAGTTGTCCCACTGATGCAAGTTAGATTCGGCATGTGGAAAGCATCAGTTATACCGTATCAGTTGTCAAGCTGATGCAAGTTAGATCTGACAAGTATCCATTGTCCAGCTGGTGAAAGTTAGATCCAACTTGTATCACTTGTCCAGCCTGTATCACTTGTCCAGCTGATGTTAGTTAGATCTGACATGTATCAGTTGTCTGGCATGTATCAGATGTCCAGTTCATGCAAGTCAGATCTGACAAGTATCGGTTGTCCAGCTGGTGCAAGTTAGATCTGACATGTATCAGTTGTCCAGCTGATGCCAGTTAGATCCGGCATATATCAGTTGTCCAGCTGATGTAGCACAAGTTAGATCCAGACTGTCTGTCTAGTGCAAGATATATCCAGTACGTATCAGCTGTCTGGCAGAACAAGTCAGATCCAGTATGTATCAGCTGTCCAGCTGGCACAAGTTAGATCCGGTGTGAATCAAACCAGAACTGAGTTGTAGAAAGGACGAAGGGCATCATATGCAATGCAGAATACTTCTGCACAGCTGCTGTTTCATATTAGACTTGACCCTTTAAAACTGGCCAGGGACCCTCTAAAATTTGTAGCAGGGAGTCCCAGGGACCTCCTTAAAATACTTGCTAAAATCTGTCACACACACACACACACACACACACACACACACACACACACAAACACATGTGAACCCATGCACGCACGCACATGCACGCACACACACACACACACACACACGCACACACATACACCACACACACACACCTACCTCCATCGTAGATCTCAACAGGAATGTGGACACTGGAGAAATTAAAGTTGACATACTGGCCGAAGTGGTTGTCAAACTCCAGGTCCAGGTTATGTATGTTCTTAGAGTTGTAATAACTCACTTGCTCCCTCTGCACACAAGCATTACAGCAAAGAATACAAGCTCGTTCATTCATGTGAATATGAATTACCCTATGACACATTCCACTTTCCACCTTGTATCAATCAGTCCTACTGCGCTATCCCTCCTGATCCTTTTCCCCCCAACCCCAGAGAAAGCTTAATTTGGACATGTTCATACTTCATCCTCCAGTTTGGCCTCGACATAACCATGAATCTGAAACAGAATGAGGCCCAGGGCGCTCGTGCAGAATCAACACACAAGGGAGTTAATTAGCACTCAAAACCATGGTGGTTATCTCACAAGCACAATTAAGACCCGGGTCGCCTACAACCTGGCATGCATGTAATTTATACAAGGTACATAAACTCCACCAGAAGTGCATCAGGTGGAAGTACATCCTCTAATGTACCTGATGTACCTCTGATGGAGTTTATGTACCTTGTATTTGCATGCATGCCAGGTGAGAGTTACTGTAGGCAAGTTACTGTTGGTCTTAATTATTGTGCTTGTGTGATAACGAACATGGTTTGACTGGGCGTTAAAAAAACAAATATCTTTCTTCCTGTTTTGTCTCAAATCTTTGTCAATAAGAGCAAATGAATGGGATCTTTACAGCTGTTTTGTCTCTAATCTTTGTCAGTGAGAGCAAATGAATGGGATCTTTACTGTTGTTTTGTCTCTAATCTTTGTCAGTGAGAGCAAATGAATGGGATCTTTACTGTTGTTTTGTCTCTAATCTTTGTCAGTGAGAGCAAATGAATGGGATCTTTTTTTTACTGGTTGTTTTGTCTCTAATCTTTGTCAGTGAGAGCAAATGAATGGGATCTTTACTGTTGTTTTGTCTCTAATCGTTGTCACCGAGAGCAAATGAATGGGATCTTTCTTGCATTTTGTCTCTAATCTTTGTCCCTGTATCTTTCCTCCTGTTTTGTCTCTAATCTTTGTCACTGAGAGCAAATGAATGGGATCTTTCTTGCATTTTGTCTCTAATCTTTGTCCTTGGATCTTTCCACCTTTGTCTCTAATCTTTGTCAGTGACAGCAAATGAAAGGGAAGCCACAGCAATGTGCACTCCCTTCACACATTTAATTATCCTATTAAATTAGAAACAGAAATGATCAAACTTTCAAGAAACATGTAATTTTTTTCTATTCCAACATAAAATGTGGACTGCTAGACCGGTGGCAATAGTGGTGGTGGTGATGCTAATGAAGATGAAGAAGCTGACGACTGTGGTGACAGTGATAATAGCAGTGACAGTATCATTAGTGATGTTGGTGGAGGTGGTGGTGATGATGCTGGTGGTGGTGGCAATGATGATGATGGTGATGTTACAGGAGGTTGTGATGATGATGATGTTAGTGGAGGTGGTGATGATGATCCTGATGGTGGTGGTGGTGGTGGTAGTGGTCTTGGTGTTGGTAGTGATGAAGATGGTAGTAATGTTAGTAGAGATGGTGATGATCTTGATAGTGGTGGTGGTGGTAGTGGTCTTGGTGGTGATAATGATGGTTGTGTTAGCGGAGGTGGTGATGATGATCTTGATGGTGATGGTGGTGGTGGTGATGGTGGTGATGATCAAAGTGGTGTTGGTGGTGATAATGATGATGGCGATGTTAGTGGACGTGGTGATGATGAAGTTGATAATGGTGATTGTAGCAGAGGTGGTAGTGACTGATGCTGGTGATGACAGTGATCATGATAGTGAAGATGGTGATAGTGGTTGTGGTGGTGGTGGTGGTGATGATAATGACCCGAAGTGTGCAATGACCTTGAGCTGGGGGTTGTAGGTGTAGTTCTTGGCAGCCTCCTCCGCTGCATGCACCAGCAACTGTGGGAAAGCAACAAAACCAGCAGTCTCAGCAACATTCACACTGATCAACGCTGTCAACCAAGCCAGTGGTAATCAGGCCCTGTCATACACTGAGCGAAAATATTATAAACTTAAAAGGGTTACATACAAAAGGTTGATTCGTTCACAGGATACTTTCCAGACAAAAATAATTGGACGCAGGGGGACAGGATGCATGGACAAACAGGCATAATCTGGATGCATGGGGACAGAAGGACACATGGACAGACGGACACAGTGACTCCAATATAGCTCCCACCTTTGTTGTGTTTATGGTGTCACTGATACAGACCGCTGGGAACAAAATGGCAACATCCACTATTATGCTTTCGTGACATTCAAACATCTGTTTTTAACAAACTGGACCAGAAATCAAAGAGGAAAACTGCTGTGCATCTAATTATATTCCACTCCTCTCTGGAAGGCCCATGGCACTTCTGCTGTTCTGCTCCCCTTGAAGACAGGAAACCATTCTTAGCTCCCGATCCTCTGCAGAGAGGACGTCATTTTCTGAATTTGCACTGCTGTAAGCGCAGGGCATGTACCATGAGCTACTGACCCAACAGCAAATAACTGAATACCAGTCTACGTACATGAGCTGGTTTGGCCTAGCGGTAAGACGTAAGCAGAGGGACCTCGGTTTGAATCTGCTTTGGCTCTCCTTTCTCTTCAAAAGTTGTAGTCTGTGGAAACTGTCTTGTGACTTTGTCTCTCACAATTAATAAAACATTAAAATGGCTCTCATCGCTGCCCACCTTAATGCAGAAGTCATTGTGGTGGTGACAGTGTAGCGATATAACCTCCCTCTCCCTCCACCTTCATACCCCTTTCCCCCCTTCCCTAATAAGCCTTATGGTTTCTGTAAACGTTAAGCACCATGTTTACTTGCTAACCAGTCTACGCTGGGTCAGCTGCAGCAGAAGCCAGCATTCCCGCAACAGCAGTGAGCACTAACTGTCTGATGAAACCAGAATTTTGTACAGAAAATCCACACCAACTCTCAATGTAGGTATTACCGCCCCCCCACCCCCAACCCCCCCACCCCACCCACCCCCACTCCCCAAAAAACCCTAACTGAATCCAGGTTTATATTCAGCTACTTTTAGCTGATTATTGGATTTCAATGTCCTGTCAACAGATGGCACAGGGCCACCCCAGGACTCTAGGTTTATTCAATTAAAAGTCTGACGATGACAGACGACATAAAACACTTTCATTGATTCAGCAGACAGACAGCCTCTGTTGTTTAAGGGCAGATGCTGGGGTGGGAAAATGGAAGAAAGACAAATACCTGCACATGTAACTGCTTAAAAAGCAACACACAAAGGAACACAACAGTGCTTGGCTGACGTCGCACAAATGTACAAAGGGACCAAACAACAGACATCTGCACTGGCCACTGCTATGGCTACTGTGTGTGTGTGTGTGTGCACGTATGAGCGCATGTATCATGTATGATACAGATCAGTGTCATACACATTTAAATTCACTGTGGTGTGTGTGTGTGTGTGTGTGTGTGTGTGTGTGTGTTTTCGGTGTAATACTTTATGTAAATTGTTTTGGTAGGACTGTGCTCCACGTGTGTACAGAATATCATATTTAGGTTACTATGTATCATGTGAGCACTCAGGATGTTGATGAGCACATGATAAATGTACATTATTATTATTATTATTACTATCATCCAGAATACAAATGCAAGGTAGATAATAAGATTATTCACTGTGTTCCACTCTCAAATTCTCAAAAGGATATTCAATGAACAAACAAGCAACAAAGAAGTGGTGTGCAGAAAGACAAACAAAAAAGTTACATGGAGAATAACATTATTTAAGCCTCTCTTTTTTCTTTTTTCTTTTTTTTAAACAACAATAAAAATCAGCAAAACACTATATGGTCAAGAATATGAAATGGAACCACTGCGAAAGGCACAGCAAAATTCCAACAAAATCAATAAGGGACACTGCTGGCCAATGAAAATCAATGATGACATCAGCAGCAGCTCAACACCATTTTGACCCAACCAAATGCCAGACACATCCATTCTGATCCAGAACACAACAGCCAAGACCACAATACATGTAGCCATTACATCGTATTTTCACAAGCTGGTGTTAAATATCATGATGACAAATGGACAAAAATGCACCTCAAAGGCAGCAACTAAATCCTCCCTAATGAAGCATCCGGATGAATGCCAGCATTCAGAAGGAAGAAAATATCAAAACCTATGAGGTGTCAGAATATTTAATGCCAAAGGGGACCAAAAAACCCACAAGCAACAACAATGACTGCTGGTTCGAAAAAAGATCTCCCAAAAAATCCCATTTCTTTTTGCTTAAAAAACACACAACATTAACAGGATGGCAATGCACAAAAACGGTATGCACATTTTGAGTGATCTGCCCTTTTTAAGCAAGAAACATACAAACAGCTAAGGTGCAGGAAATGCAGGGTTAAAACAAAAAATAAATTATGGCCTGTTTCAAGAGGAAATGGCCCTGAGCTGGCAACAGGGTGATAGCTCTCTGCACATCATTTTGTACCATCCAAGCAACCCTTTCTCTCCCAGTACTTTTCACCATTTTCGAAACTTTTAGGATTACAGCATTTAACTTGACTAAAACCATGCAAAAGCATCAGAAGCATAAAAATGTAACTGCCACATACTTGTTCTTCAACAGCACCTTGTACTTGTCCTCACAACGACAACCACTACCACATCACAATGTTCCCCCACAACCACACTCCCTACCCTCAATGTACTGGGTTTGTTTACCTCCTTGACCAACACATTCTAATTCTTCTAGTCACTGTCGTTACCACTAACATTGGCTGGGTCAAACTCTGCATCCCCCTCCTCTCCAAACAAGGTTTCTGCGTCGCTTTCAACTCCCATTGCCCAGAATATCCGTAACAAGATGAATCACTCCATCTAAGTGAAGCAACGTGCTGGCTGCCATCTTGGCATGGAGTTCCAATTTTTTTCACTTAATCAACTTTCAGAGCTCCAAAACACAACAAAAATGGCGCCATTTGCAAGCAAGCTGCTACATGAAGAACTACATCGCTGACCATGTGATCAGGATTCCCCAGGTTTCACGGAATGTTACTCAAACTGGGTTGTGACGAGTCCATGCCAGAATGTGCAGTGAGGACTGAAAGGCTTAAAGACATGTTCTTTTCAACTTTATGTGTCACAATGAGCGCAATTTTGATGATGCTGCATCAGCAGCACAAATTCTTTGTCAGGAAAAGGGTTCAAAACATTTTTTTAAAGGAGTGCTGGAACTCTCACCAGATGAAATTTTAAAAAACTATTAAAAAAACACTGCATAAGACCAAAAAGACGAATCTGGGAAGGACAATGCCTGTGGGGTTAAAAAAAAAAAACAAAAAAAAAACTGAAAATATTCCAGGGAGAATGGCAGCGGAAGGACCCCAAGCGGACCCCCTAAGTGGACCCCCTAAGTGGCCAGGAAATAACATGTAATCTAGCCTTGCGCTACACCAGCCACTGATTTTACAACAGCAGAACAGCTATTTACCTGAAAAGCCCCTAAAGACTGAGAAATCAAATCCCAGCTCCAAATGCTTGAGGATGAAATTACATCAGGAGTGTTGTGTTTTGTGTTCCTGCCCTTATTAGAATAATACCAAGTCACAAGCTCTTAAATCACAAAGGTTCTGTGTGTGTGTGTGTGTGTGTGTGTGTGCGTGCGTGCGTGCATGCATGTGTGTGCATGCGTGCGTGCGTGGCATGCGTGTGCCTGCGAGCGTGCATGCGTGCATGTGTGCATGCATGTATGCATGTGTGCATGCATGCGTGTATATGTGTGTGCACGTGTGTGCATGCGTGCATGTGTGTGTGTGTGTGTGTGTGTGTGTGCGTGCTTGCAAGCATGTGTGTGGAAGAAAGAGAGAAATGGAGAGAGAGGTGTATACATGTAAACGAGTGAGCAGGAGCAAGTGAGAGGGGTTGTGTGTGTGTGTGTGTGTATACGTGTGTGTGTGTGTGTGTGTGTGTGTGTGGTGTGTGTGTGTGTGTGCATGTGTGTGTGTGTGTGCGCACATCTGTGTGTGTGAGTGTGCATCTGTGTGTGTGCATGTGCATGAGCGTGTGTATGCATGCATGCATGCATGTGTGTGTGTGTGTGCACACGTGCATGCATGCGTGTCTATGCACACACGTGTGCATGCATGCATGTGTGTGTGTGTACGTGTGTGCATGCTTGCATGCGCGTGCATGTGTACATGAGTGCATGTGTGCCTGTGTATGCATGCGTGTGTATGCGTGTGTGTTAATAATCATTTTGCTTGGCCTCACCCAGAGGGCATCCATCTTTTTGCTGAGCATCTTGGAAAGCTTGTCCGCCATCCTCTCGACCAGCCTCTGGGAATCCACCTTCTGGAACACTGCATTGCGCAGCGTCTTGGCATCGTTGTAGGACTAAAACCACACACACACACACACACGCATACACATTTTTTTATTTTATATGTACATATATATATATATAATACATGTGTACCTATTGTATTCATGACTGAAACCACATACACATAGTGACAGACATGCTGACACAAGTGTGCATGATACACAACTGAGACCATGTATGTGTTGTATGACTGACCAACCCCCTACAACATACACACACACACACACACCTCTCTCTCTCTCTCTCTCTCTCTCTCTCTCTCTCTCTCTCTCTCTCTCTCTCTCTCTCTCTCTCTCTCCACACAGAGGCTGTAAATGTTGTGAAGTACCCCCCACCCCACCCCCTGAACACACACCACCACACACACACACACACACACATACACACACACACACACACACACACACACACACACACACAGTCTTTTTCTCTCCACACACACACACACACACACACACACACACACACACACTGTGAGTATAACTGTTGTTCTGAAGTTACACACACACACGCACCACACACACACACACACACACACACACACACACACACACACACATTCTTGCCACTGCTGACTTCAACGTTCCACAAACACTGCCATCATAATCTATAAGCATAAGGTGTGGCTAATGTTATGCTTGTAACCAAATCAATGACTCACCACCGACAGGCTCACTAATTGGATTCCAGGTTAACACACAAACAATTATGTACTGTACCAGTAATCTCAATGCCACGGATGGGGGTGGAGGGGTAGGGGGTGGTGGGAGGCAGAGGCCATTAATACAGTGGATCCCCTCTTCAAACACCATTTTTGGCCTAAAATTCAAACCACAAGGGGTCACAGAAGATGCAGTGGTCATGCTAGACATGTTTCAAACCAGTGTGACATCTACAAGGTAGTGAAAGTGATTCATGGACACCGGTCAGAAAATGACTGTAACCAGTCAAATTCACTGCCATCTGTACTGCCAGAGCTCTATCAGCAAACACCCTGTTTGTTCCCTGACCTAACTTGACAGAATGGCACCATGGTCAAAACGACCTTACTCTTTTCTGTATAGACTTTTGCAGAAAATATGGAGAAGAACAGTGGTATACTAAATGTCAGTGTGCATTTTTGTTTATACTTCTCTTTGTTTCAAACCCCATGACCCCCCCCCCCCCCCCCCCCCCCCCCCCCCATGTTTCTGCCTACCATATTATGTTCAATTTTTTAGATGACAAAGTCTGACATGTAACAGATACCATGTCAACTTGGCCTAAGACTTCTTCAAAAAGTTTTTTTTTTTAACCAACATATGACAGAAGTTCTACAGTTTCAAATGTAATGAGCATCATGGCTGAAAGACCTGGTGTGAGGACTCTCTGTATGTTAAATGTCAGCCCAATAGCTTGCCGAGATCACAAGAACACTTGTGACTTGAAATCAATCAGGGCAAACAAGGGATGCTTCTCCATCAATCAACAGTCAGAAACCCAGCGAATCCATGACTCCTCCACCCTATTCATAGCCCTATTCACTCTTTAACCATTCAGGTGATATATTTATATTATATTATATATATATATATCCAGTTTACCTAGTTCAGCAGCATTACTGCATTGCATCAATCTGTTTTCCAGTGTTTGGCAGTACTTATCATTATTGCTGGCAATAAACATGGTTTGTTACTGGCATGTTCAACAGTACCTGCTACTCCTACCCGATTCAATAAACATGATATAATATTTTATTATATCTAGGCATTGTGCTCAGCTATATTTACCCAACTGATAGCAATAACCATAACATCCTATGATCCTGTCAATGTGCTCAGCCTACTTACCCCATTGCTTTTCAGTAAATACAGTTTCAACTCAATGTATTCAGCATCCTCACAGCATTGATCATATTTAAACACCACAGTACACTTAGTGCATTTATCACACTTACCACACCGATAAAACATGTTAAACTACACATACTGTCGTTACTATTTATCACACTTACCACACTGATAAAACATGTTAAACTACACATACTGTTGTGACTATTTATCACACTTACCCCACTGATGGCAGTAAATATGGTCTACTGTTAAACTACACTTTGCACATTTATCACACTTACCCCACCGATAGCTCAATAAACCTGGTCTACTGTTACACTACACTGTTTAATAATTATTTCTAAACTGTTTTTCACAACAGTGCCTATCCCCTCGTCCAACGCCAAGTGTGTGTGTGTGTGTGTGTGTGTGTGAACAGTGTCTGTGTCTGTCATTAGTGTTATTGTAAAGCGCCCTGTGCTGCCACCTTGTGTGGTAGATAAGCGCTCTAGAAATCCTCTATTATTATTATTATTACTATTACTTAGTGCAGAATTTACTACTTAGCACACTTGTCCCATTGATACTAATGATAGTACAATAAACAGGGTCTAATGTTACACCACACTTTGTGCGTATTTATTATTTAGCATAACTGTCCCAATGACAGTACAATAAACAGGGTCTACTCTTAGTGTTACACTACACCTATTACCTACTTCATGCATTTATCGCACTTACCCCTCTGGTACCGGTACAGTGGTAGCAATAAACATTATTCGTCTACTGATACACTCTGAGCATTTAGCACACTTACCCTCAGTATAGACAGCTATAAATGTGGTCTACTGTTATACTGCACTTAGAGCATTTAGCATACAGTTTACCCCACTGATGGCAAAAAACTTGTATCCTGTCACTGAGTCAGTGTGTTTTAAAGCACTTAACCCCACTAATGAATCTACAGATCAATAAAAAAGACATGCACAATTTCAGCACTGAACTTGGATTAAAAGTGCTCAGAAAACATAAACAAGCTGTGGATACATCTTGACAGAGTTTCAGCAATATGATAAGAGTTTCAGCAATACTTACCAGGTAATACTATTAACACAACAACAGCAATAATCATACTATCCTGTCAAAGTTTAAGCAGTACATGTACATGTATGTACCCTTAGCCTTACCCCAGTATGGCATCTAGTCAGAGTGTTACAAACTCCATCAACAGCATGATATCTAGTTAGTGTGGTCAGCAGTACAGTACTCTAACTTACCCCATTGATAGCATGGTATCCAGTCAGTGTGTTCAGTAGTACAGTACTCTAACTTACCCCAGCATGGCATCCAGTCAGTGTGTCCAGCAGTATCATACTGTAACTTACCCCACTGATACTGATAGCAGGGTATCCAGTCAGTGTGTTCAGCAGTATCATACTCTAACTTACCCCATTTACAGCAGGGTATCCATTCAGTATGTTCAGCAGTATGGTACTCTAACTTACCCCATTGATAGCATGGTATCCAGTCAGTGTGTTCAGAAGAGTGACCAGGTTATCACGGAGAACAGAAGCCCACTCCTTCACTCTGAACACACACACACAAACACAGAAAACAACACTGAATCAGTCAACACTTGTTCAAATCCTCAGTACCTTTACTCTGGTCAGATGCACAAACACCCCAAACGGTCACTGAATCAGCTAATAAAAACATGAAACCATGAAACACTGCCCCACAGCTTTGTGCTCACACACACACACACACACACACACACACACACACACACACACACACACACACACAAAACATTGGAAACAATCAGAACTGATCCACAACACATCCAAAATAAATCTGAAACAAGAATGACCAAGCAAGCTAGCAATAGCAATCTAAAACAAGATCCAAACACATGAAAAAAGGTTTTAAAAAAACCCCGCTATGTATTACAATAAAACACAACATGGAAAATTTTCAGGGTTTGCCCCTTTTTCAAGCCACAAAACAACACTTAACAGTTAAATGATGAAAAATGGGATGTAGGACACTTATCTACTGTAGGTTCAGCTGTTCGCCATTTATACAAGCACAAGAAACAGTTGGTTAACATTACCTTTATTCTGGTCACACACACAAACACACAAAAGAATTTTATAATCAATGCTAACGGAAGAAACAACCAGCTAACATTGGTCCATACCTTTACTTCGGTCACACACACAAACACAGAAAACCAAGCTGGTTATATAATACAACTATTAAAAGCACAAGAAACAATCAGCTAACAGTAACACTGGTCCGCACCATCATCCTGGTCACACACAAACACAGAAAACAACTGGCCACACATCCACAAGAAACAATCGGTTCCATCCACACCTTTACTCTAGCCACACACACAAACACAAACAGTGATCCACACCTTTAAAAAAAAATTGGTCACATGAAAACACACACAAAAAAGCCCTCTGCTTAGTCATACTCTCATGTATACATCATTACAATTTACATGTATGTACATGAGTTATAGTCAAACAGGATTCTTAACAATCAGTTAAGAAACAATGGTCTTCACCCTTACTCTGACCACACACACACAAACACGTACACACACACACACACACACACACACACACACAAGAAGTTGATTTCCAAGCCCAGCTGTTTAAATTCAACAATAATCTGAAACAAGATTGGTTGCTAGAATTCTAAAACAAGATCCAATTCCAAGCACATAAAATTAAAAGGTTCAAAAGAATGCTATTTAGTAATTATTTATTATTAGGACAAAACACAACATGCAAATTTTGGAGGTAATCCCCTTTTATCAAGCTACAAAACAACACTTAAACAACAATTGAACAGTGAAAAATGAGATGTAGAGCTAAGCTGCTTATCTGTTTTTGGTTGGCTATGTCCAGTCCAGTCAAAAAATGCAACGGAGAGCTACGCCACTTACAGATTATCTGTTTTTGGTTGAGTTATGTCCAGTCCAGTCAAAAAAATGTGATGGAAAGCTAAGCCACTTATCTGTTTTTGGTTGAGTTAGGTCGGTCCATTCCAGTTAACTGGACATAGCTAAACCAAAAACTATCAAATTATCAGTATCATTAACTTGATTAAGTCACAATATTTTTGATGGTTTTAGTTTTTACATGACAATTTTATTGATCATTGAAATAATGACCCTCTTCTACCTTGGTACTAACAATACAAGGAAAATGTATGACTATCATTCAGAGCATACCATTACCAGATGGCATACTCACAAATACAAGGTCAAGCGTCTGTTAGTTAATGGTCCTGCCCAAAAGATGCGTTATGTACACATGTGTGTGTGTGTGTGTGTGTGTGTGTGTGTGTGTGTGTGTGTGCATGTGTGTGTGTGTGTGTGTGTGTGTGTGTGTGTGTGTGTGTGTGTGCACTTATAATTATATTTTATAAGTTATACTTACCATAATTTTCAGACTATATATATACTGTATAAAGGCAGTACTTCTTTTGCTCAAATGTGACCCCAAAACTTAGCATAAATACTATACTACATAGCACCTTATCCGGGAATAAAATCTGGCACGCATGGTTTTCTGAAGAATGATAGTGATTATTTAAAACCCAGATCAGTTGCCATGTCAGACTAGAACAGAAACCGCATACCTTGGCACCTCATCAGTGGTAACACTAATATTGTAATTTAACAAATCAAATGATATTTTCCAAGCAACTGGCAAGAGGGTACAATCCCACAAATGGGATTTGGAATGAGGATAATAAAGATATAGGTCTAGTCATGTCAGCATTTTCATACACTCCAGCTATAAATTTCTTAAACTTTCAGTTTAACTTAATGGTGGAAAATTACAAAACTGATAACAAAACAGTCACAAAAGCATTATCAAAACATTATTAAATACAAATGACAGAAAATGGCAGTGCTCAGCCACATTTAAACTTCATCTCATAACCAATTCCAGAATTACCAGATCTGTGGGATTTTTCACTTCTGAGCCAAATTTCAGAGGGCATACCTTTTATCCAGAAGTATCTTGTAGTACACCATACATTACAGTATACTAATGTACATGTGTGGTGTGTGCTTCTTTGCAATTCATGGCAGCTGAAGGGATGTGTTTTGGGTCTTGTTTATTTTTTTGTTTCTTTCACTTTCTTGTTATTTTTCTTCTTTCACTATCTTTTCTTTCTTCTTTTTCTTCTTCTTTTTTTCGGGAGGGGGGGGGGGGGGGGCATGGGGGCTTTGTTTTATTTGGTTGTTTTTTGTTATTTTCCTTTCCTTGTTTAGTTGTTGTTGCTCGTTTCTTGTTTGTTGTTGTTGTTGTTGTTGAGGGGTGGACTTTTTCTGATTTAACTCTTGACTGGAACACTGATTCTGATCCTGGTATTGCCAGCCTCTGTCGCCTTCAACCTAGCTCACTGCCAGTGCTACTGTACTAGCGCCTGTCTCAGATGCTGAAATGATAGAAGGTAGATTCTGAGTATCCAATTCCAATGAAGAACTTTCAGTCTTCTCTGTCTCTTTTCCCCTGCCGTAATCTCCCAGATGTTTGTTTTTTCGTGGTCGCCTCTTGACCGCAGGCAGCTTGTTAACACTGCGATGAAGAGATTAACTTTATCCGACGATAACGGCATCTCAATCCCCTTCTCAAGAACTGGCTCCCATGACGATTCCGAGTTCTGGCACGAGCCGTCGAGCTAGTGACACGCGCCACCACGCGCCCCTACCTATCCCAAGCTCACTGTCAACAAACAGCACAGTCGTTACTCACGTGCTAGCCGCAGGAAACGACTTTCCGTCCACAGACGTGGCCTGCCCGAGGAATAAACACAAAACACAGGCCAGGACGGCGACATTTCTCCTCTCCCCGGCCGCCATATTTGTGCATCTTGGAAGCCTCGGTCTGGGCTTCATCACCTGCTGCTGCTGTGGAGGGAGAGCTCGAGTGCCGAGAGAGGAGAGGCCCGAGCAGGGATCGCGTCCACCAACAAATCGATTCCGATCCGTCGGCGGCGATTGACTGCACGAACTGAGTCGGATGGCAGGCGCTCCGTCGCGCGACATGCTGCGGCCCGTGGCAAGTCCGTTCTGCTCACCAAGTGCACGATCTGGGGTATACTTACACCAAGGAAACACGGCCGATGAATAAATTTCTCACGCGCACAGAACTACGGAGAACCTGCGAAGCCGAAAACTATGGATCAAAATCGTGCCGCCGTTGGACCGCTGCACGTGCGACACGCGAGGCCACGGTGAAAGGACTAGCCGGGCTAACCAGTGTGGTAGGTTTTATTCAGTCTTTGTGGGGTAAAACCCCCAGGTCGGACCGGCCGTGCGCGCACCCACACAGCGCGCACACACTCTACAGTCTAATTCGCCAACTTGATGACCCCCCCCCCCCTTCCCCCCCGCCCCCATCCCCGCCCCAGTTAAGAACCGCCAAATGTCTTGCCACACTTCGCCGACATGTGCGTTTTCCGAGCTTTTCAGTCCTGTTGTTGTTTCAGTCAACGTGTGTGTCGGTTGGGGGGGGGGGGGGGGTCATATGTTTACCTTTTTCCTTTTTTTTCTTTCCTTTTTTTAATTTTTTTAGCCCTAGTGTTTGTCAGTGAGTATGTGCGCGGCGGCGCACGGTGTGTCAGTGTGAGCGTGTGTGTGTGTGTGTGTGCGTGTGAGTGTGAGCGTGTGAGTTCCTCTTCATCTCAGTCAGTGGCCTTTTTTTATTTCAGTATCAAGAGTCTTTTCACTGATGTCAAGTAATATTAGCCTGATCTTTCAATTATCATGCTAACAACACTTAGTGTCAGCAAGCTGCACCAGAAATAGTAAAAATTTTTATGTATAGACTTATTATAATACTGCCGGTTAATAAACCAAAATCGATCACAACTTTTTGCAAACATATGCAAGTGTCAAAATGGCATGATGATGGCAGGAAAGAAGGAATGAATTGTTGTATGGAGTGTAAGTGGTAGGATACTGCTGTGGTGTGTCATTCTGCCACTCGAAGCCAAACAAGGTGAAGATTGTGGTGTGTGGTGTGGTGACCTTGTGACAAAACGAGCGTGTGACTTACTCGTGTGTTCGATGTAGTTAGTGTGTGTGTGTGTATTGCTGTGCGTTGGTTTTCTTTTTGTGAGTGTGTTGATGTGTGATGTGGTGGAAGTATAATTGTTGTGTAGGGGGATATGTGTAACACAAAATTACGTGGGCGTTACGGCCGATGAGTTTGTGTTGTGTGTGTGTGTGTGTGTGGTGTGTGGTGTGGGGTGTGTGTGGTGTGTGCAGCATACGGTAAAATTTAATTCAGAGGAGTTTGTGTGGGGGGTGGGTGTATATAATTGTGGTGTATATCATTTGGGTGGTGTACTGAATAGTGTGTTGATTGTGGTAGCAGTAGTTGGTTTTGGCTTGAATAGTGCTTTTAGTCTGTCGTTTATTCTTCTAACGGTTGTCCCAAAACCCCCCTGTTGTGCCCATGCCGCGATACTTTCCCCCAAATCTGGGCTGGGGACTACGACGGACCGCCGGCAAATGTCACTGTGCACCCGTTGTTGACTTAAATTCTTGAAATGGCGAAAACGAACCCAGTCAACCCGCGCGCGAACAGTTGTAGCGCCCATTCACTTTAGCTGCACGACTCAAGTACTGCACTGCTGAGTGTCCAAGATCAAATAAGGAATTACCACACACTGACTCACAAAAACCGAATGACGCCGCCACACGGCCAAACTGTACCCCCTCTGTCCGGCGGCCGCTGATCGACCTCTTCGGAACGGGTTTGTTATTTAAGTCCGCCCCGCCACTTGTGCAGTGCCCGCCTCCCGGGGCCCCTCAGTCACCGAAAGTGCCGCTAGAATGTTGGTGTTTTTACTTTGTTTTCTCCTTTCGTCTCTTACTTGTAGCATGAAGACCGCGGCGCAACAGCTTTTACGGCCATCACTTATCATCTGGATCAGTCCGATGATCACGGCGGCGGCCGGCCCCGGTCGGAGTTAATTGGGGGAAAGTGCTGGCATAGTTCAGGGGGCCCAATATTTCGTTAATTAATTAAATTCAAAATTTGGGAAATAATTACGCTGAAGAAATCTCCCGCAGTATATTATTGAAGCCAACCCATTAACCCCCAAGCCTTGTGGCTAAACGCTGCCAAAATGTTTCAAAACGTATGAAATAGGGGGCTGCCTGGTTTTTTACTTAACCGTCCCTTTAATTGGCTTCCCTCTGACTGCTAGGTGGGTCACTTCGCCTTTTCGTTTTACCAACTGTTCCCCCGTGCTTAGAGTGGGTTTTATTTAACTCATCCCAACTGTACAGGGTCCCCCTGACTGCTAGAGTGGGTTCTTGCCATTAACCTACAACTGCAGGGACCCGTGACTGCAGAGTGGGTTCTTTCGTTTAACGTCATATCAACTGTACCCCGGGTCACCCTCTGCTGGGGGTTAAAATTGTCCTTACTCATATCAACTGACAGGGGCATGTGACCCAAGTGGGACCGTGTATTAATTATCAACACAGAGGGCCCTCGTGACTCTAGAGTGGGATACTTGTTTTAACTCAACAACTGTAACAGGGTCACCCAGTGACTGCTAGGTGGGTACTCGTCATTTAGTAACGTCTATCAACTGTACAGGGCACTTCATCGACAGTACTGGATTCCGGTGCCGCCATTTCTTTTTTTCGCTTCCCAAGCGTACGTTAACTAGGACTGCTAGCTGAGGGGGGTTCTTTTATTTTATTTTAACCCATAGTGTACAGTCACCTCAGATCATAGTGCCGGGTACTTTATATGTATAAATATAATGCCGTAATACCTTATGACTGCTAATGATTAATTTTTTAACCAAATCTGAAATCATCAATGACTGTAGAGTGGATTACATCTTGTATTTTACGTCATGTCAATGTACGGGTCCCCATTGTGTGGGTGGGTTAAGTCTTGTATTTTACGTCATATCAATGTAGGGTCACCTCATTGTGTGGAGTGGGTTACATCTTGTATTTTAACGTCATTCAGTGTGGTCCTCATGTGACTGTGAGTGGGTTAAGTGTGTATTTAGTCTATCAGTGTGGGTCCTCATGACTGTGGAGTGGGTTACAGTTTGTATTTTAGTATATCAGTGTGGGTCCTCATGTGTGGTAGTGGGTGTGTCTTGTGTGTGTTACGTATTGTGTCAGGTACTTCGATCTGGGTGTGGTAATGAGTGTGTGTGTGTGATCAGTGTGTGTGTGTGTGTGGTGTCGTGTGTCAGTGTCAGTGGACTGGTGTGTGGTGTGTTGCGAGCACGGTGAGTGAGTGTGTGGTGTGTGTGTGTGTGTGTGTGTGTGTGTGTGTGTGTGTGTGTGTGTGTGTGTGTGTGTGTGTCAGTAGTGTGACTGGGTGTGTGTGTGTGAGTGAGTTGTGTGTGTGTGGTGTGTGTGTGGTGTGTGTGTGTGTGTGTGTGTGTGTGTGTTTGTGTGTGTGTGTGTCGTGTGTGGTGTGTTGTGTGTGTGTGTGTTTGTGTGTGTGTGAGTGTGTGTGTGTGTGTGTTTGTGTTAATGTGTGTGTGGGTGTGGGTGTGTGCGTGTGTGTCTGTGTGACTAACGGTGTCGCCAAAGATTCCCCCCTGTCTTTGCCCAGTGCCGCGATTCAGTTGGTCCCCAGTCGTGGTCTCGCGGCACGGTACGACGGACCGCCGGCACTGTCACTGTGTACCGCTGTTGTTGACTTAATTCATTGACTGGCGAAAACGAACCCAGTCAACCCGCGGCGCGAGTCAGTTGTAGCGGCCCATTCACTTTAGGCTGCACTGACTCAAGTACTGCACTGCTGAGTGTCCAAGAGTCTAAAGTAATGGAATTATTCCACACTGACTGACTCGCAAAAACCGAATGACGCCGCCTGGAGTTCACGGCCTAAACTGAATCACCCGCTCTGACCGGCGGCCGCTGATCGACCTCTTCGGCAATCTGGCTTCTGTTTTGAGTCAAGTCCGCCCCGCCACGGGTTGTGTCAGTGCCCGGCCTGGCCCGGCCCCGGCCCCTCAGTCACCGAACAGTGCCGCTAGAACCCCTGTTGGTGTTTTTTCACTTTGTTTTCTCCTCTTCGTCTCTTGTACTTGTAGCACCGTCAAGCACCGCGGCCGCAACAGCTGCACCGGCCATTCACTTCATCATCTGGATCAGTCCGATGATCAGGGCGGCGGCCCGGCCGCGGCCTCGGCAGCTTCCGAATCATGACCGTGGCAAAGCTCCGCTGGCGGGATAGTTCACGGCCGGCCGGCTGGAGATTATATTCGTATAATTATTATTAAGAACAAAAGTGTTGGCAAATATTATTGATCGCTCCGAAGACTGCTCGCCTAGCAGTATCATTATTGAAGCCGAACCGGCCTAACGCCGCCGACAGCCTTGATGTCGACTGAAAGCGCTGCCGAGAACTGCTTGACTAACACTGTGACTGAGTAGGGTGGTTTCAGTAGTTCCTGGATTTTAACTTAACCGGTCCTATCAACTGTACAGGGTCACCTCAGTGACTGCTAGAGTGGGTCACTTCGCCATTTAACGTCATACCAACTGTACAGGGTCACCTCAGTGACTGCTAGAGTGGGTTACTTCGCCATTTAACGTCATACCAACTGTACAGGGTCACCTCAGTGACTGCTAGAGTGGGTTACTTCGCGGCCATTTAACGTCATATCAACTGTACAGGGTCACCTCAGTGACTGCTAGAGTGGGTTACTTCGCCATTTAACGTCATATCAACTGTACAGGGTCACCTCAGTGACTGCTAGAGTGGGTTACTTCGTCGTTTAACGTCATATCAACTGTACAGAGTCACCTCAGTAACTGCTAGAATGGGTTACTTCGTCGTTTAACGTCATATCAACTGTACAGAGTCACCTCAGTGACTGCTAGAGTGGGATACTTCGTCATTTAACGTCATATCAACTGTACAGGGTCACCTCAGTGACTGCTAGAGTGGGATACTTCGTCATTTAGTAACGTCATATCAACTGTACAGGGTCACTTCATTGACAGTGCTGGAGCCGGTGCCGCCGGATTACTTCTTGTATTTTAACGTCATATCAACTGCCGTACAGTTAACTCAGTGACTGCTAGACTGAGTGGGTTACTTTTTTGTATTTTAACGTCCTATCAGCTGTACAGTCACCTCATTGACTCATGGAGTGCCGGGTTACTTCTAGTATTTTAACGTCATATCAACTGCCGTACAGTCACCTCGATGACTGCTAGAGTGGATTACATCTTGTATTTTAACGTCATGTCAACTGCTGTACAGTCACCTCAATGACTGCTAGAGTGGATTACATCTTGTATTTTAACGTCATGTCAACTGTACAGGGTCACCTCATTGACTGCTGGAGTGGGTTACACGTCTTGTATTTTAACGTCATATCAATGTACAGGGTCACCTCATTGACTGCTGGAGTGGGTTACATCTTGTATTTTAACGTCATATCAGTGTACAAGGTCACCTCATTGACTGCTAGAGTGGGTTACACGTCTTGTATTTTAACGTCATATCAGTGTACAGGGTCACCTCATCGACTGCTGGAGTGGGTTACACGTCTTGTATTTTAACGTCATATCAGTGTACAGGGTCACCTCATCGACTGCTGGAGTGGGTTACACGTCTTGTATTTTAACGTCATATCAGTGTACAGGGTCACCTCATCGACTGCTGGAGTGGGTCAATCGAAGTTTTCAGTCTTGAAAAATCAACAGCTTGTGATATTTCTCCGGACGGTCTCAGGCAGTTCGTCACACGGGCCGGACGTATATCGATTCAAAGACTGACTTACGACAGGATGAATAATGACTCGGTGTTAGTTGAGAAAAGGTGCAAACAAACAAACAAAAACCAAAGAAACAAAACACAAAAGACTTGGAGGAAAAGAGAGAGAGAGAGAGAGAGAGAGAGAGAGAGAGAGAGAGAGAGAAGAGAAGTTACAGAAATTATGTTGAAGAAAGAAAGAGAGAGACAGAGAGAGACAAAGAGAGAGCCAGAGAGAGACAGACAGACAGAGACAGATAATTGTGAAGTTACGGCAATTCTGTTGTGCCCATTCGTGTCAGATTCACGTCAGTGGAGGGACAGACTGACGTGGCAGTGACGTTGGCGAGATAGAGCTAGTACAGAGAGATAGAGCTAGTATATTCACAAGCGTTTGACGCCGAATTTGTAAGATCCAAAAACATGGTTTAAGCAAAATGTATTCACGTTCATGTAAATATCGACAAACATAATCAGTACAGACTAAAAAGAACAGTAATTTAATAATTATGATAATGCAAAACATGTGCGAATTTTCGGGGTAATCCCCCTTTTTCAAAGCCCAAAAAACGATCGTTAAACGTTGATAAATGAAAATATCACTACACCTCACTGTCATGCTAACATTCTTCAAAACACTCCAGGCATTCAACACACCGATACCGCAATCGGATAAGTACAATATTTTCATTTAGCACCGTTTAGTTCTTTTGTGGCTTTGAAAAAGGGGTGTACCCCGAAAATTCGCGTAAGTTTTGTATTGTCATAATGTCTTAAATTGGCGTTGTTTTTTTTTTAACCGTACACGAGTTTGGATCTCCTTTTAGAACGCTAGCAGTCATCCTTGTTTCAGATTTTGTTGTTGTTGTTGTTTGGACGAATTTTTTAGCCTATAATTTATTGCACCAGTTCGCAGGGCGTTACGTTAAAATCCAAGAACTAACTAACTACCTCTCTCAGCGCTTGTCGAGCCTGAGGTGACACTGTACGGTTGACGGGAGTGACGTCAGTCCAGAAACTAACTCTCAAGACGCTCAAGCGCAACCAGACTGGTCACCTTACAAATTCTGTTCAAGACTGACCACGGTAAATTGTCTCCTGGGTAATTCGGGTAATTCTAAGAGCGGTCAAAGCACCTGTCGTCTTTCGTTGGCTGCTGTCTCAATTCCGAAAGTCAGTTTCCTAAATAGCCTGTGCAGCTGGGCCTAAAGAAGCTAATGCACGAGCCGTTTTGGCCGTATAGTAGAAGAGGACCATTTTTAAAAACCTCATCTCAAGCGGATCGTTGTGTCAGTGTAGCCGTGCGGTTCAGACCATAGGTATATAATTACAGGTCCATGGTTCAAACGGCTCAGCGCATCGTGTTTCAACCTGTCCGTTCCAAGTACAGCATCCTATTTTCCAAACGGACGAAGAGCCCGGCAGCCGATGGACGCCTACCGTTTGGACTGAAGTGAAGGAAAGGCCAGAGGTCCCGAGCTAGGGATGATAATTAACTTTCGAGTTGCAAGGTTGAATACATCGACCTTCCCTTTGCTTTCACCCGTGAGTTCGGCTGCATGGTGTGGCAGCCAGCACGTTTAAGACGGATGGGTCTGACCGCGTAAGGTTTGAACGGCGGTCCTCCTCCGTAAACCACGCGGCCGTAACTGCTCGTAGCGTATCAGCGCCTTAACCCAGCTTGACTGGGGGGGGGATCTGAAACATGAATGACTGCTAGCGTTCTAAAACAAGACCCAAACACATAAAAGATCCAAAAGAACGCTCATTTACTATGACATAGACACACAATCTGCAAATTTTCGGGGTAATCCCTTTCGTCAAGCGACAAAACGACACTTCAACAACAGTTAAACGGTTAAAAACGATAAAAAATGAGATGACTTATCTTCTGTTTGGTTGAGTTGTTGTTTAGTGCTTGGAAGAATGTTGGCATGACAACTGACTCTCCCCCCCCCCCCCCCCCCCCCCCCCCATCTCCTCACCTTTTTCTGTCACTCTTCTGTGCCATTTGAGTTTTACGTCACATAATATTCATTACATCACACCTATTACACGTCATTGTCATGCCAACATTCTTCCAAGCACTAAACAACAACTCAACCAAACAGAAGGTAAGTCATCTAATTTTTTCATCGTTTTTAACCGTTTAACTGTTGTTGAAGTGTCGTTTTGTCGCTTGACGAAGGAGATTACACCGAAAATTTGCAGACTGTGTTTATGTCCTAATAAATAAGCATTCTTTTGAATCTTGTATGTGTTTGGATCCAGATTGACAGGGCTGTCTGTGTAGCCAGAGCTAACAAGGAACTAAACTAAACCCGATTCGGTTTCAGAGTTCAGGAGCTGTGTGAAAGAAGAGGTGGACGTCCTGGGCTCCCCGTCCTTAATAGTCCGTACGGTCTCTGTGTACGTAAAGCAACACTGAACGATGAACTCGATTCGGAACACCACTGAATCGAAGAAAATAGAATCAGAGTGACCATTCTCCGATTCAACTTTTCACCCTTCCATTGACAATGAAATAACTGACCTTTCGCTACCCCCTGACTGACAGGCCTGATGAGCTTTATCCAATCAGCGCCTGCATACACAGCTTCTAGACAAGCCCGCGGGCTGTCCAGGTGCCAAGCATGTGCCCTTGCTGTTTTCTGAAAACAAATAGCAAGCGCCTTAGGTCTGTGCAGTTTGAAGCGGAGTCCGAACACACGTTAAAACAAAAGAAGCTGAAATAGCCTAAACTCAAACTGGTTTCATGATTAATAAGCAGTTACAAAAGCGAGATGAACGCAGACTGGTTTCACAATGACCCAAACACATAAAAGGTTAAAGAGAACGGCTATTTATTAGGACAAAACACAACATGCGAATTAAAAAAAAATAATTGTTAAACCTTTTATGTGTTTGGATCTTGTATTAGAACGCCAGCAGTCCTTGTTTCAGTTTTTTGGGTTTCGCAATGATTTAGAATTGTATGTACGTAGCTCATGAATAGAGCTGTCATTGTTTTGTTGTTGTTGTTGTTGTTGTTGTTGTTGTTGTTGTTCAGTGTTGCCAAGCACATCAATGTGGAGCGTTTATTCAGAAACATCCATCCATCATTACAATATACCTCTCGCTCACTCACTCACGAGTCTTTAGCTGTAATTGTTGATACAGCTCTCTTGAAAGAACAATGGATACCCCCCCAACACACACACACACACACACACACACACACACACACACACACACACACACACACACACACACACACACACACACACACACACACACACACACACCTTACACAAATTCCTGCAAGCAGCGAAAATTCAATTCCACCCGGCAGCTCCGCGCAATCAGCGTTCTAAGGAAGAAATAAACAAAAACAATAATGCGTGAAAGGACTACTGATGAGCAATAATACGTTTTATAGAGCTCAGTGCAGAATGAGGTGCTAACGTATAACAACACGTGGACTGTGGTGAACATGCATCTTAATTTGTTTTTTTGTTTTGTTTTTGTCTTGATGTGAATTCGAATGTCATTGCACAATAAACCAGACAATATAAAAAAGTCCTCTTATATTTTAAAAGAGCCAATTTGCCATTCAATCAGTTTCCACAACTGCAGTGAAATCGTAAACGCCGGCCTATAGCGTTATTAACATGTAATGAACGCTTACTAGAGTAATACCAGTTTTTTGCAGCCAGCCATATTTTATTGTAGATTTACATCACTGTTAATAATCCTAAGTGCAAACTAATTTCGGAACTCCCTCACAAATCAGTAAATATCACGGCACTGCCCACGGTTTTGTCAGCTAAGTTAGGGTTGTTGTTGGTCACTTTTGTATAGCGCCATTCTCCATTCTCGAGCATACTTCCCAGGCTCTTTCACATGTGATTCTGAATGAGTGCCTAGCCTTTTAATATATTTATAGCGCGCGCACACACGCACACACACACACGCGCGCGCGCGCGCGCACGCACGCACACGCACGCACGACGCACGCACGCACGCACGCACGCACGGATATTCTGACTATACAGTTAAGCTTAATTTACATAGCTTAAAACACACACACACACACACACACACGCACGCACGCACGCACGCACGCACGCACGCACGCACGCACGCACGCACGCACGCACGCACGCACGCACGGGCATTCTGACTATACAAGGCTTAATTTAGATGGCTTTAAACACGCACACACACATACACACACACACGCACGCACGCACGCACGCACGCACATACGCACGCACTTACGTAACCAAGAATCATTCTCAGTGGGGCCTGAACTGAGAAGATGAGGTAACTGTCGGATCTCAATAGAGAGAAGCAAAATGCGAAGACTGTCTGATCACATTAGATAGAATGAAAATACCAAGGTGAAATGACTGTCGGATCTCGTTAGAGACAATAAAGATTTATGCGGACACAAAGCCGAGGACGTCACCCCATCGATCGTCTAGAGGAGAGAGGGGTGGCCTAGCTACAGAGAAAGCGCGGCTTTGCGTTCTTGCTTGGACGAGAGAGGGCCATCGTCAATCAAACGACCGTTGAAACTGTTTCAAAGACAACGTTCTTGCTTGAAAGGACGAGAGAGGGCCATCGTCAATCAAGCGACCGTTGGAACTGTTTCAAAGACAACGTTGGGGAAACGGCTGAGAGACAAAGGCAACGTTGGGGAAACGGCTGAGAGACAAAGGCAACGTTGGGGAAACGGCTGAGAGACAAAGACAACGTTGGGGAAACGGCTGAGAGACAAAGGCAACGTTGGGGAAACGGCTGAGAGACAAAGGCAACGTTGGGGAAACGGCTGAGAGACAAAGACAACGTTGGTGAAACGGCTGAGAGACAAAGACAACGTTGGGGAAACGGCTGAGAGACAAAGACAACGTTGGGGAAACGGCTGAGAGACAAAGGCAACGTTGGGCAAACGGCTGAGAGACAAAGACAACGTTGGGCAAACGGCTGAGAGACAAAGACAACGTTGGGGAAACGGTTGAGAGACAAAGACAACGTTGATGAAACGGCTGAGAGACAAAGGCAACGTTGGGGAAACAGCTGAGAGACAAAGACAACGTTGGTGAAACGGCTGAGAGACAAAGGCAACGTTGGGGAAACGGCTGAGAGACAAAGACAACGTTGGAGAAACGGCTGAGAGACAAAGACAACGTTGGGGAAACGACTGAGAGACGGGGAGGCCGAGCGCAAGTACCTGTGCCGATCCGAGCGTATACATACCATCTTGAACTGACTACCGTACTCTGCTACTATTCTTTTATGCGCTATTTGCATTTATGCCCGGGGCCGTTAGGCCTTCCCTTATCGTAAAGTGGACGTGAGATCTTTAACGTGCACAATCTCAGTGCGTGCTGTGCACACGAAGGCGAGACAGGCACTGACGAGTCCAGAAACCAAGAATACTGTGACCGGAAGGGATGACACCCAGACGAGGGTTGGCGCCCTTTCTCTCGTTTTCACTTCCAGCCATAACTACGTTTCACTCGCACACAAACATACCCTAACACTTGTGGAGCCCGACCAGCGTCCGACTGTCGTCACGCGAGACAGCTAGGGATGTCCTCAAATGACAGACGTAGACAGAAAACCTTCAACCAACACACCTCCTAACTGCTAACACAAGGCACCAAGAAGAGCAGTGTTGCACTCCACAAAGTTTATATGAAAGAATTCACCACAAACAATGCATCACATCCAGTACAGCTTTGTCTAACAATAATACCTTAATCGTCTCCGTGGTGGACATCCAAAAGCAATGTTCCACTACGCCAACAACTCGTCACTGAAGCCACTCTCCAATGTGTATAACTTATACTGAATCTTCTCCTAGCAACGTATAATTCCTGTTACATTTTTGTCCCTTAACTTGCTCACACTGCTATGACTCTTAACACCCTTTCTTCCAGCTTTTCGTCTCAGCTTTTCTAAGTCCCATAATCTCAAGTTTTCCTCTTTTCTCTGCGATTAAAGTTTCTTATTCTTTCTGGAAGTCAGAATCGGTCGGAAACACCACCCGACTTTGCAAAGGTTTATCTAAGCCCTCTTACATCACAGCTCCAAAATTTACTCCGTTGTTCATTGGTTGCTAAACTTGCAACCTTGGAACTAGCCAATAACCTTCTTGCCCAGCGTACATACTGTTTTGAGTGACTTGTTCTCAAACTAATTCCTTCCCACGACCTACTGCTTTAGAAACGGCACCTGCGTCACAGATCCGAATGCCCATTTTACCTCGCCTTTGAATACATAAGACATGAATTGCTTCCTTACTAATTCCTTACTTTTTGCTCTTTCAATTTTATCCACTCACTAACTAAACAACTTAGCAACATTTAACAAATCATGCAGAAATCAATTACTTATGAGCAACAACTACAGCTTAGGCCTGTAACACACTTAATGAAACACTCTTTTAACTTTAATCACTACGTATATATTATCACACCTACCAAAACACTCTTTATTCATGAACCCTGAACTTTCTGTACCTAAAAGCCTGACCATCAATCCTCCTGTTTGACACAAAAGTTCCCAAATCCGTCCTGCTGTTCAGACTTGTAGGAGCCACTGGATCCAATTTGGTCACTATCAGGAGGAGTCAAAAGTGTGACTGTTTCACTGATGCTCCGCCTATTACGTAACTACGGAATGTGGTCTACACTTTACTCCTATTACTGTCAACAAATCATCACCATTGCTTGCACGT
This sequence comes from Alviniconcha marisindica, assembly GCA_018857735.1. Classification (NCBI taxonomy): domain Eukaryota; kingdom Metazoa; phylum Mollusca; class Gastropoda; family Provannidae; genus Alviniconcha; species Alviniconcha marisindica. Next base: position 1,292,477 of record JABMCL010002957.1, read on the forward strand.
GTATTGCACGTGCTAACTGACTGA
>JABMCL010002957.1:1302500-1307500 GCA_018857735.1 Alviniconcha marisindica
GGAAAAGTGTTGAGCTGGGTTTGAACTCTGACAGAGTGGGAAAGACTTCGCAGAATGGCAGGCAGTGAATTCCAGACAGACGGAGCCATGAAACTGAAACAGCGGTCACCACAACTGATGAAATTTGAAATTACGATTAGAAATGTTCAACAGTTTCTGGCTTGAGGTTCGGTGGGTGCGTGGTCTTTGATATGCACAGAACGAAGCTGGAAGGTAAGACGGGAGAGTACTGTTGCAGGTACGCAAAAGCTGCCATCTTGGACTCGCAGCGGAATGTTACAAGCAGCCAATTTTGCCTTTTTAGCGGTAGTGTTACGTGATGTCGCTTATGTTCCTCCGGAACAGCCGTGCTGCACTGTTCTGAACCCTCTGCAATCGACCTGTCTGTTCCGCAGGCCAAGTCTGAGTTGCAGTAATCAAGGCGGGAGGTTATCGAAGCTGCAACAAGTCTTGCAGAAGTGCTCTTTGACAAATACAGTCGGATGGAGGCAGGGCGGCTTAATTCGAGAAAGGAGGCTCGGCAAACACTGCTGATTTGATCCTGCGTGGAGAGAGTCTGCTCAGTTTTAACTTCAAGGTATTTCGCAGATGTTTTGAAGGGGATATTGCTACCCCTGATGTCTGCCGAACCACCGCCTTCCAGTCTGAGACGAGATGAAGCGCCAATTGCCATTACTCCTGTTTTGTCCTCATTTTACTCATTTGAAATAGTATGTAGTCCCCCTCCTACTCCCCCCCCCCCCCCCCCCCCCCCCCCTGCAACCCGCCTCATTATTTCTATCAATAACACAGATGCAGTCAATAATAACCCGCCTCGTTATTTCTATTAATAACGCAGATCAGTAGTTAATGTCCTCTCTGCTGAGAACTTCAGAACCGAGTGGTTCCCCGAGAGGTTCTGTCGGGGACCTAGATCCCAGGAGATGATGGAAGAGGGAGACTCGCTGTACCTAGCGCTACACTGTCACCACCAGAATAAATATTCCGCATTATGCATTAAGAAGGACAACGATGTGATCCGTGTTAATGTTTTTTTAACTGCGCTGGGCAAAGCCGCAAAGACAAGAAGTGTCTTCGTAAGCGCTGTTTCAGAAAGAGGAAGGCCGAGAGTCGAATCCGAATCGAACCCAGAGCTATCAAAAGTTCTTCTTTTTCAAGCCTGCAAAGGGCCAAAATATAGCTTAGCAGGCCTTAATCACTACTTGCTACAAGGAATGCTGCCCTTGCCGTCTTCTCCATTCATACCATAACAATTAACGTGTCGACGAGATTCGAGCGACACAGCAAACGTAGCGAGACACACCTCTCTTTCGATTTTTGTTTGACAGTTCAGAATCGTTTCCTACCTTTCCTTCTGAAGCTGCCAGCTTGATATTTCGTAATCTGAAACATAGCGAGGCCCAGAGAGCTCGTTCAGAATCAAAACACAATGGAGTTAATTATTGCTCGAAAGACGTCACACAAACACAACAACAGAGACCTACCTTTCAGGATGTTTTTCGTTTCAGGGTTGCTTTACGTCCACAGAAACCACCAGGGTTATTGTGGAGGGGGGCCCAGGACGGCCACCTCGACTTTCTCACAATTCCTGAGCTTTGTTGTGGAGGGGGGCCCAGGACGGCCCCCTCGACTTTCACACAATTCCTGAGCTTTTTTGGGTGGAGGGGGGCCCAGGACGGCCACCTCGACTTTCACACAATTCCTGAGCTTTGTTGTGGAGGGGGGCCCAGGACGGCCACCTCGACTTTCACACAATTCCTGAGCTTTGTTGTGGAGGGGGGCCCAGGACGGCCACCTCGATTTTCACACAATTCCTGAGTTTTGTTGTGGAGGGGGGCCCAGGACGGCCACCTCGACTTTCACACAATTCCTGAGCTTTGTTGTGGAGGGGGGCCCAGGACGGCCACCTCGACTTTCACACAATTCCTGAGCTTTGTTGTGGAGGGGGGCCCAGGACGGCCACCTCGACTTTCACACAATTCCTGAGCTTTGTTGTGGAGGGGGGCCCAGGACGGCCACCTCGACTTTCACACAATTCCTGAGCTTTGTTGTGGAGGGGGGCCCAGGACGGCCACCTCGACTTTCACACAATTCCTGAGCTTTGTTGTGGAGGGGGGCCCAGGACGGCCACCTCGACTTTCACACAATTCCTGAGCTTTGTTGTGGAGGGGGGCCCAGGACGGCCACCTCGACTTTCTCACAATTCCTGAGCTTTGTTGTGGAGGGGGGCCCAGGACGGCCACCTCGACTTTCTCACAATTCCTGAGCTTTGTTTGAGGATGCACCTCTGGTGGAGTTTAGGTACCTTGATTGTATACTCGCATGCCAGGTGAGAGTTATTGTAAGGGACTCAGGCTTTTGTTGGTGTGATTGTATGACGTCTTCGAGCACTACGTAACTCACTTCCGTGTTGATATCTCATAAATGATAAAGAACAACGTTCCGGTAACTCTTTCAAACACGTGGAGGCTGCCACGCTTTGTATGGCCGGATTTTAGGTATGTGGGTGGAGCATTGTCTCCCTTAGCAACACTTTCATTCAGATGCATTTCCGTCAAAATGCTGTTTCATTATTTTATTTATTCATCAGATATCTGTGTACCCTTTGACGAAAGAAGTCACAGCGGAGGAGTGAGTGGCAAGCTCTTTGACTTTACCCCTTCACTGCAGTGTTTTTACTGACAGTTTAATTACGACAGTGTAATGATGAAGTAGTCAATTCCCTCCATGTTAGGGTCTGCTTGTGACACGCCATTACCATGGCTTTCAACGGCAGATAATAACTGGCTGTCGCCGTAAATAAAAGCACATCAATTTGTTGAGCAGCCCCCGATGCATTGCATTTTATCGACCGTATCCAGGCATTGACATTTTCGCGGCTTAAATTATAGAGAGCGGGGCTGGAAATCAATCTTGTTCTTTGTCGTTATTATTGTGGGCGTATAGGTGCATTCGTGTCTAACATTGCGTAACTATGTTGCTTGGTAACAACGAAACCACCCATCATGGCAGAAAAAATTCAAACAACAACCACGCACGCACGCACGCACGCACGCACGCACACGCACGCACGGACGCACGCACGCACGCGACTACACATACATACACAGAAACACACACACACACACACACACACACACACACACACACACACACACACACACACACACCCCACACACACACACACACACACACACACAGAAAACAAAACAAAACAGAAACACACAAAAACACAACAAAATCTCTCTCCCTCTGTGTCTCTCATCAATCTTGTTCTTTGTCGTTATTATTGTGGGCGTATAGGTGCATTCGTGTCTAACATTGCGTAACTATGTTGCTTGGTAACAACGAAACCACCCATCATGGCAAAAATTAAAACAACAACCACGCACACGACGCACGCATACGCAGCACGACGCACGCACCACCGCACACACACACACAAACACACACACACACACACACACACACACACACACACACACACACACACACACACACACACACACACACACACACACACACACACACACAACACACACACACACACACACACACCACCAGAGAAACACACAAATCACACAAAACACACACACACTCTCTCTCCCTCTGTGTGTCTCTCTCTCTCTCTGTCTCTCTCTCTCTTTCTCTCTTTCTCTCTCCCTCTCTCTCTCTCTCTCTCTGTGTGTGGGTGTTGTGTGTGTGTGGTGTGGTGTATGGTGTGTGTGTGGTGTGAGTGGTGCTTGTGCGTGTGTGTGAGGGGGGGGGGGGGGGGGGGGGGGGGCTAGCATGTGTGCGTGTGTTTGTGTGCGAGAGAAAGAGAGAGGGAGAGACTGATTGATCGATTGAACTTTATTACACAAGGATAAAGGTTTAGGCACGAATGCCTGTCGTTCAACCTGCCCTTGGAACAGTTACAAACACACACACATATATATATAATATATGATCATAGTGGGAAAATCAATGCCAATCCATAATTATGAACAATACAAAAGAGTAATAAATCAAATCGCTGGGAGACTATACATGCATATATATATATAAAGCAAATTTCCCTACATAGAGACAATAAAGTTGTATTGTAGTGTATATATATATTAGAAACCAAGAAATTGTTTGATTTAAAAAAAGAAGAAGGTGTATGTGTGGTTATTTATAACAATCTGCTTCTGATCCATTTATAAAGTTGTGTTTTGAAGCTGGTTAGAGAAGAGAGAGAGAGAGAGAGAGAGAGAGAGAGAGAGAGAGAGAGAGAGAGAGAGAGAGAGAGAGAGAGAGAGACAGAGACAGAGACAGAGACAGAGACAGAGAGACAGACAGAGACAGAGACAGAGACAGACAGGCAGGCAGGCAGGCAGGCAGGCAGGCAGGCAGACAGAGACAAACAGACAGGCAGGCAGGCAGGCAGGCAGGTAGGCAGACAGACAGACAGAGACAGGGACAGAGACAGAGACAGAGACAGACAGAGTTTTCTACCAGCAATTATACCAACACTGGGTGTACTAAGTGTATGAAGCAGATTAGATAAACGGCGTTCGCACGTCTTCAAAATTCCTTCACATCCCTTAATGCTCCGGTCGTCACCAATGTAGTGTGCAAACACTCCTATCTGAAGGCCCGGCCACACCGGAACACAGCATACCCGCGTTGCTGCACGCCTGTGCGACAAACTGAATACCTTTCCTTAGGGATGCTCTCTTCAGTTCCCAGTCTGTAACACCTACGGATGCGTGACGTGAAAAACACACGTAAAACATGGCCACCTGGGGGTTCTGTGAAGTTCTAGGGGTTCGTCAACTTTCCAGATTTTTTCCAGCAGGCGTTTGTCTCGTTCTCACACTTAGCTGTGCATTGGCAGGTGAGTCTGTTTGTTAGTCGTCGTGGATTGATGATGGTGGTGATGATGACTGCCGTCCGTTTCTTGTCCACTCGTGTAGAGAGCTGTGACACGGGTCAGTATTCAAGGAAGTGGATTTGTTGTGCGATATGATGAAGCT
>JABMCL010002957.1:1325000-1327500 GCA_018857735.1 Alviniconcha marisindica
TGCTGTACTCCGTTGGATGGTGGAAGGCACGCTGAAGGCACGCTAATTCCCAGTCTGATTCCAGCGATCATTAGCTTCATTTGATAACAGCTGATAGCTCTCGTCATCAGTCAACGTGTACATATTTTTTAGTTTGAAGGTTTTGTTCGGACTCCTCCAGTCTTTTGTTCCCTTGTGATTACGTGCTTTAGCTGGGGCGCCAACCATTGTGGTCATGCAGTCTTCGGGCTTTTCCAGCGGAAACTCGTTTGCGACGATCCGATAGGCTGAAGCTGGTCGGATGACCGGCGACTGAAAGTCTATACAGCCTACAGTTCGTGTGTATTCGAAGATACCGAGGTCCGCGTGCCTACGCTACATTATTATTCATGACTGGGCAGAGTACTGGAATGAACGACTGATTGACAGCGTCCTTGATCCCGTCAGGAAGACGTATATATAGCTCTAAATAAGACTCCACTGGTCCTGACTCTGTCTAGGAACTTTCGAGTACTGATGTCGTCGTTCATAATTTTACAGAGAAGAGCGAATATCAGATTTTATGTGTTTTGAACTTGTTTCAAAACGGCAGAGGCCAATTTTGTTTCAGATTTCTCTGTCTGTCTGTCTGTCTGTCTGTATCTCTCTCTCTCTGTCTGTCTGTCTGTCTGGTTGTCTGTCTGTCTGTCTGTCTGTCTGTCTCTCTGTCTCTGTCTCTGTCTCTGTCTCTGTCTCTGTCTCTGTCTCTCTCTCTCTCTCTCTCTCTCTCTCTCTCTCTCTCTCTCTCTCTCTCGCATACATTTCACCAGTGCTTTATCAGGGACACACGTGGGGTTTCTTATTTCCTTTCTTCCTCCTTACAGAAGGAGGGGGGGGGCGGAGGCGGTGCGGGATGCGGGGAGGGGAGAAGGGGGTGGGGAGGGTAAAGGATGGACGGGAGAACGGCGGTAGAAATGACCGATGCTGAGGCGCACGGCGTTTAATGTCACATAAAGAACGTCCGAATTCTGTGCCTTCCCCCCCACGCAAGATTCACCGTCATGAATAATACGTGTCCTGACGTCTTGAAAGATACGTGCCGTAACGACCGCTCCTCATCAGTGCAACCAGCGCTTCTATCGCCCCCCTGCTGCCCCGTCAATGCCAGTCCCACAGTCCCCAGGGACCGGGATGAAATAGTGAATTGAGAACAGCGCATCAAGGGCCCTGGCCGTCAAACGTGTCGGTGGCAGTGATGTGGGCAGCGGGAGGGGGCAAGATTATCGTCATAATGAAGACGACGCTACCGCCTGAGGTGCGCTCTTGCATTGTAAGCTGGAGGGGGCAAAATTATCGTCATAAAGAAGACGACGTTTCCGCCTGAGGTGCGGAGGTGCGCTCTTGCATTGTAAGAGGGGGGCAAAATTATCGTCATAATGAAGACGACGCTACCGCCTGAAGTGCGCTCCTGCATTGTAAGAGGCCGCATAGCCGCACGTGGACTCACGTCCATCCCCGTGTCATTCTGCCAAAAGTGCAGGTGGTAGGTTACAGCTAAACACGCATACACCTTACGTATGTGGCTTTGCGTGAAGTGGCATGGTTGTATGGTGTACACAGAACGCGGCGAGATGGCAGCAGTTTCATGTGGCACCAGCTATGCCAGCGCTGTAAGCACACCACTCCGGTGGATATTAAAAAAATTCGCTACAAAAAGGCATTCACTCATGCAGAATCACATGCGAGCGCAGTGAATCCGCTCGAGAGCGGAGAATAGCGCTATATAAAAGGGATCAAGAACAACAACAACGACTCTTACATTGCAAGAGGGGGGGGGAAAATTATCGTCATAATGAAGATTCCGCATCAGCTCTCCTTTATCTTCCAAAGGCGTGGTCTGTGGACACCATCTTGAAACTGTGTCCCTCCTCACAATTAATGAAACATTAACATGGCGCTCGTCGCTTCCCATCTCAATGCAGGAGTCATTCCGGTGGTGACAGTGTGCCGTTAGGTATAGTTTCCCTCTTTCCCCCACCTCTCCTGGGATCTCGGTCCCCACAGTACGTCTTCGGAGACAACTCGGCGTTAAACAGATTTAACCAAAGAAACTAACCATTGTACCTTTTCTTTTCATTTTTCTTCTTCTTCTTCTTCTTGTTTTTGTTTGTTTGTTTGTTTGTTGTTGTTGTTGTTTTGTTGTTGTTTTTGCCAAGCTCACCAATGTGGGACGTTTATTCAGAAACATCCATCCACCTTGGCAATATACTTCTCGCTCACTCATTCACGCGTCTTTGTATGATTCATTTCTTTTAGCATGTTCATCCTGCACAATACATCCCCCCCCCCCCCACCCCCACCCCCACTCCCCTCTTGGTCACAGTATACACATATTTTCGACATTCCGCAGCAAGTTGACAGAAAGGCCATAACCCGCTAGACACTGCTCATTAGCAGGCAGCCCTGAATTTTGCTGTCACACCGCTCCGTACAATTTAAAAAAAATTTGTTTTAAATAACGTGACCCGCCGCAAGGCAAACA
>JABMCL010002957.1:1335000-1340000 GCA_018857735.1 Alviniconcha marisindica
GACACAAAGCGACATGCCAAATAACCACTGACTCAACTGACACACCAACACGGTAATAAATATCGCAGCATACTAGTTTATTAACGATGACACATAGTAGCGTACCAAATAAGCTCTGACACAAAGCATACATCAAATAAACACCGACAAATCATGAACACCAGATACACTCTTACACAAAAGAAGATCTTTCATCTCTGCGAGGACCTGTTGGTGTCACGTACTTTCAGTTTGCATTCTAATGTCCATTTAAAAAATATTAGTTCCTGTTTAAATCAACTAATGCATATTAAATAAACACTAACTCTCAGCAGTCATATGTCTTTTTGTATTATGACCAAACGTAATAGCCTCGTTATGTATTCAGTAACTTGGGTTTCCTCCAATGGTTTGTGGGTGCATCCGTGTGACACAGAATTTTGACCGGAACCAATGTCTCATCAGTCACTGGCACCATGACGTCAGCAGTACGTGTCTCGGAATGACGATTACAGGATTATCAGTTTATTATCGGACCTGTTGTTTTCGTCGAACCTCTAAGCCTGCAAATAGCCCTCTCCTTCCTTCTCAATTCCTCCTCCCCGAGTCTCTCTCTCTCTCTCTCTCTCCTCTCTCTCTCCTCCTTCCCTCCCTCTCCCCCCCCCCTCTCTCTCGGTCTCTGCCTCTCTGTGTGGATGTTTCCAAGTGTGTGCGTAGGTGGGTGGTATGGTGTTTGGTTGGTGTTAATATGTATGTGGATAGATGTTGATTTTTTTGTATTCCTGTACTACCTTAATTCTCCACCTCCCATTTAACAAGGGCAGATGGCCTAGTTCAATAAACCACTCTCTCTCTCTCCGCCCTCTCTCTCTCTCTCCGTCTCTGTGTGTGCATGTTTCCAAGTGGGTGGGTTGGTGGTATGGTATTTGGTTGGTGTTAATATGTATGTGGACAGATGTTTTTTTGTTTGTATCCTTGCACTACCTTCATTCCCCACCTCCCATTTGACAAGGGCAGATGGCCTAGTTCTATACCTTTCTCTCTCTCTCTCTCTCTCTCTCTCTCTCTCTCTCTCTCTCTCTCTCTCGGTGTTCGTCTCTGTCTGAGTGTCCTCTCCCTGTCACTTTATCTGTCTGTTTCTACCTTCCTATCCACGGCTCTCTCCATCTGTCTGTCCGTCCTTGTCTGTTTGAGTGTCTGTCTGCCCGCCCCTCGCTCGCTTCCCTATTTTTCTTTCACTCTAAGAGTGATAAGCAAACAAAGAGACTGGCACCAATGATAGCTGAGAGGAAGAGAACGCCGAGAGTGGAGAGGATGACGTCTGGAGCTGACACATCTGGCCTTGTGCGACCAGCTCGTCTATTATGGAGTGACTGTGTCAATACTCAGCCTTCACTACCTCCCTCCGACGCGAGACTGACCAGAAGTCTACAAAGAAAACAGCTAAGACTAAGAGGGATCTCCCGGCTATCCTACCAGTGTACCCAGGGTTTACTGGGGACGCGAAACCAAAGGTCCAGTAAACCACAGCAATCTAGAAAGAAAAATAAAAGCGGCTATTGCAGTAACGCCATTATACCTATTGCTTGCAGCGGTTACATCCATAAAATATATCAAACTTCAACGAAACCAGGACATCGCACTTCTTGTAGCAGTTATATCCGTGTTTATTATAGTAACGCCATTATACCTATTATTGCAAGCAGTCGCATCCATACATCAGTCGCCCTGATATAACCGTACTGGTTGACAGGCCGTAAAACACCAAGTTACTACTACCATATATCAAACTTCAACTGTACCAGGACATCCCACTTCTTGTAGCAGTTAAATCCTTATATATTAGGTTTCCACTAAACCACTAAATCTACCCAGTAATGGCCTAGCTACCTACTGCTTGAAACAGTAAAAAATCTATATCTCAGACTTCCAAAAAACCAGGGCATCAGTATACCAAAGCCACATTTACATACATATCAGACTTTCCCAAAATCAGGATATCAGTATACCAAAGTGGCATTAATTCACATATCAGATTTTCACAAACCAGGACATTAGTACACCAAAGTCATATTTACGTATCAGACTCCAACAAAACCAGGACATCAGTATACCAATGTCGCATTCACATAATTATCAGACTTCCATAAAACCAGGACATCAGTATACCAAAGTCGCATTCATATATCAGACTTCCACAAAACCAGGATATCGGTACACCAAAGTCATACTTACTTATCAGACTCTAACAAAACCTATAGACATCAGTATACCAAAGTCGCATTCACATATCAGATTTCCACTGAACCAGGACATCAGTATACCAAAGTGGCATTCACATATCAGATTTCCACAAAACCAGGACATCAGTATACTGAAGTCGCATTCACATATCAGACTCCCACAAAATCTGGACATCAGTATACCGAAGTGGCATTCACATATCAGATTTCCCAAAACCAGGACATCAGTATATCTGAGTCGTATTCACGTATCAGATTTTCACGAAACCAGGACATCAGTATAGCAACGTCGCATTCACATACTAGACTTCCACACTGAAAATCAGGGCATCAGTACTCACTGCTTTTAGCAGTCCCATCCATATAATTATCAGACTTCCGCTAAACATAACCCGACCAACAACATTCATTTGCCTTTGACATCCAGGTATCACACTTCTATTAACCCTGGGCATACCCACAATGTTTGCAATAGTCACATCCGCACCAAGGTTTCACTGAAACAAAACAAGAAAGACAGAAAAAAAGAAAAAGAAAAAAAAGAAAAAAAGAAAGAAAAAAACTGACAGTCATACTAACGCTCTTTTTCTAAGCACTAGCACTTTTTAAGCTTCCTTGGAACTGCTTCCTTCACAGAAAATAACGCAAGCAGTCTCGCGAGTAAAGCAAATTGTACATGATAGCCATGAAGCGAATTCTTGGTGTAATTTGCGTTCGGTAATGCACGTATCAATCATGCAACCAACCCTAGTCACAAACCGCTAAGGCTTTTGAGAAACCCAGCTGCCGAAAGAGGACTGACGTTGGGTCGCCAGGGGCCGAGTTGCTCTGTTTATGGATTTCGGAGCACAGCTGAGTGTTCAGCTATAGAGCCATGTACGTGAACAAGGCATAGTGTTCAGCTATAGAGCCATGTACGTGAACAAGGCATAGTGTTCAGCTATAGAGCCATGTACGTAAACAAGGCATAGTGTTCAGCTATAGAGCCATGTACGTGAACAAGGCATAGTGTTCAGCTATAGAGCCATGTACGTGAACAAGGCATAGTGTTCAGCTATAAAAAGCCAATTTGTTAACCGAGGAACAAGGCATAGTGTTCAGCTATAGAGCCATGCACGTGAACAAGGCATAGTGTTCAGCTATAGAGCCATGCACGTGAACAAGGCATAGTGTTCAGCTATAGAGCCATGCACGTGAACAAGGCATAGTGTTCAGCTATAGAGCCATGTACGGGAACAAGGCATAGTGTTCAGCTATAGAGCCATGTACGGGAACAAGGCATAGTGTTCAGCTATAGAGCCATGTACGGGAACAAGGCATATCTAAGCAGCCCTGCAGTGTCAAAACTACTCCCTACACAACAGACTACAAAAAGGAGGCGTCGTGGAGCTGTCGAAACATGTTCACTGTGGGAGATGGCGAAGGAAGAAGTGAGATCGTAGATTTTGTGGTGAGACTTGCTGCAGAGTCTAGCCAGGAAAAGGCTGGTGTCATTGCTGAATGGAGGACGTGCTGATTACAAGAAGGTGGTTACTGGCGTTGGGTGAAGGGGGGTGGGCTGGGTGGGTGGGTGTGGGGGGGGGTTGGAGCGGGGGGGGGGGGGGGGGTTCGTGTAAGACTAGTGGCGTTCTTGGATCAGAGCCATGTTGTGCAAAAGGTACTAGGTAGGTGTTGACGGTGGATGAGGAAGAGTTTTGTGGGGGGGGGGGGGGGGGGGGGGGGGGGAGGGGGTTGGATTGGAGTCGTTTTTTTTAGAAATGGGTGGTGACTTTGGGTGAGATGGGGGTGCATGGACTGGGGACGTGTGTTCTGTAGAAGGTGGTGTTGGCGTTTGACACGAAGCATACTCTGTAGAATGTGGGTGCTGACATGGAGCATGCTCAACAGAAGGGGGGTGTTGATATGGTGCATACGCGGTAGAAGGTGGGTGTTGACATGGGGCATGTTCAGTAGAAGGGGGGTGTTGACATGGGGCATGTTCAGTAGAAGGTGGGTGTTGACATGGGGCATGTTCAGTAGAAGGTGGGTGTTGACATGGGGCATGTTCAGTAGAAGGTGGGTGTTGACATGGGGCATGTTCAGTAGAAGGTGGGTGTTGACATGGGGCATGTTCAGTAGAAGGTGGGTGTTGACATGGGGCATGTTCAGTAGAAGGTGGGTGTTGACATGGGGCATGCTCAGTAGAAGGTGGGTGTTGACATGGGGCATGTTCAGTAGAAGGTGGGTGTTGACATGGGGCATGCTCAGCAGAAGGCGGGTGTTGACAGGGGCTTGCTCGGTAGAAGGCGGGTGTTGACAGGGGCATGCTCAGTAGAAGGCGGGTGTTGACAGGGGCATGCTCAGTAGAAGGCGGGTGTTGACAGGGGCATGCTCAGTAGAAGGCGGGTGTTGACAGGGGCTTGCTCAGTAGAAGGCGGGTGTTGACAGGGGCTTGCTCAGTAGAAGGCGGGTGTTGACAGGGGCATGCTCAGTAGAAGGCGGGTGTTGACAGGGGCTTGCTCAGTAGAAGGCTGGTGTTGACAGGGGCATGCTCAGTAGAAGGCGGGTGTTGACAGGGGCATGCTCAGTAGAAGGCGGGTGTTGACAGGGGCATGCTCAGTAGAAGGCGGGTGTTGACAGGGGCTTGCTCAGTAGAAGGCGGGTGTTGACAGGGGCTTGCTCAGTAGAAGGCGGGTGTTGACAGGGGCATGCTCAGTAGAAGGCGGGTGTTGACAGGGGCTTGCTCAGTAGAAGGCTGGTGTTGACAGGGGCATGCTCAGTAGAAGGCGGGTGTTGACA
>JABMCL010002957.1:1345000-1347500 GCA_018857735.1 Alviniconcha marisindica
TCTTGTGACTCCCTTTCCCCCCTCCACCCTCCACTCCCCATTAATGAAAAGGTGTCTGAGACTGCCGCCCATCTTAATTCAAAATCAGATTCACTCTGGTAATGAGACTGTAGCAGACGGACCAGTCCTCCCCCTTTCCCTCCCTGCACCTATGGCGACCTCGGTCCCCGCTAGGCACCTTTCCGGAGACAGCTCGGTGTCCAACAAGTCTAACTATGACAGCCATATGACTCGCCGATGGACATTTTCCAGAGCGGCGACGGTGTCCTGTGTTTGCGAACAATGGTCTGACCCTGGCTGTGCACCAGTGTGGACGACAGGACAGGGTGTCTGCCCCACGAGACCCCAACAAAGCCCGCTTCTAGACGTCCCTGTCTTTGAAGGCGTAGACTTTGTAGTCTCGAGCCGTCAGTAAGCCGAGACTCTTTCTCTGTCTCTCTCTGTCTCTCTCTGTCTGTCTGTCTGTCTGTCTGTCTGTCTGTCTCTCTGTCTCTGTCTCTGTCTCTGTCTCTCTCTCTCTCTCTCTCTCTCTCTCTCTCTCTCTCTCTCTCTCTCTCTCTCTCTCACTTTGTAGTATTGTCGTGCTTATTTGTGTTTGTAGTATAGCTAAGACAGGCTGTTAGATAGGTCCAAATGGACCTAACGCTACTTGTCCTTGAGTATTAAAGTTTCGAATTCGAGTTCGAGTTCGAGTTCGAGATCTCTCTCTCTCTCTCTCTCTCTCTCTCTCTCTCTCTCTCTCTCTCTCTCTCTCTACAGGCATTCGTGCCTAAACATTTATCCTTGCGTAATTAAAGTTCAATCAATCTCTCTCCTCTCTCTCTCTCTCTCTCTCTCTCTCTCTCTCTCTCTCTCTCTCTCTCTCTCTCTCTCTCTCTCTCTCCCTCCCTGCCGCCCACCCCACTTCCTCGATATCTTAAGTTGGTGAAATATGTGCTCTCACCTAGGAAACAAAACGACCGAGGGGGTCAAAATACGATTTTATTTCATATTTTAGAGTTTTGAAATAATTGTCACTTTGAATGCAATAAACGTCTAAAATACTGTCGAAACCCACTTTCACTGAAATTATTTAAAATTAATATTATTCAGTTGTCAGTTAACGAGTCGTTGCGGTCTTGATTTTGAATATCTACCTGGTTATTCTCAGCATCTCAGCATCATAGTGGCTTTTAGGACTCGACGTCTTACGGTCCCGAAAGGAATACATGTTAGCAGACTCGACGTCTCTGATGGCCTTGAAGAGCAGATTATGTCAGAGGACTCAGATCAGCGTCCTGTGGCTTTGGAGAACGGACATGTTTGCTGGACTCTGTGTCTTGTGGCTCTGAAGGGAGGACATGTTGGTGGACTCAGTTTTGTTATGCCTCTGAAGGGCGGACATGTTGGTGGACTCAGTTTTTTTTATGCCTCTGAAGGGCGGACATGTTGGTGGACTCAGTGTCTCATGGCTCTGACCAGCAGACATGTTGGTGGACCCAGTGTCTTTTGGCTCTGAAGGGAAGATATGTTGTCGGACTCAATGTCTTTTGACTCTGAAGCGCAGATATTTGTCGGACTCAGTGTTTTATATTATAGATTTGAAGGGCAGACATGTTGTCGGACTTAGTGTCTCATGGCTCTGACGAGCAGACATAGTGGTGGACTCAGTGTCTTTTGGCTCCGAAGGGAAGACATGTTGTCGGACTCAGTGTCTTTAGGCTCTGAAGGGCAGACTTTTGTCGGACTCAGTGTCTTATAGCTCACCGGACAGTTTAGTGGACTGTGCCTTGTAGCGTTATAGTGCGGGCATGTTAAATGGCTGGACAACTTATGGCATTGAAGGACAGACGTGGTAATGCGTAATAAAGCCTGCTAGATATCTGATCTCATCTTACCTGTAGTACATCCTCGGGGCGTCCTTGATGTTCATGGGTTGAAACACCTGGACGACAAAACAATACTTTGTTAGCGTGACAGCAACACAAACATCATCGACTCGTGGTTTGGCTGAAATAATGACGCTAGATTTACGCACCCAAACTCTCTTTACGTGGTAACAACAAAAGGTAGGCTTCTCATACATCCAGGCCAACCGTCAAATTATCCCCCCTATGAAACAATGGGAGCAACAACAAAAAAGGTACGTCGCTACCTATCTGAATGCAGAATCGTTCCGGTGGTGGCAATCAAACGCGCGTCTAACTTGAGATGGAGATGTCCAGTGCTCGTGAAAAGGTAAGCTCGCGTGACGAGGCACAAGCCAGGACCAGACTGTCTGCCGTCTTCCTTCCGTTACTTTTCGTTTCCGCTTCCGCCTGCTTTCTGCTAGGGTCTGCAGCTTCTCTCTCGCTGCTTCTGACCAACTTTATACCATAGCAAAGCACCACGCTCAACATAACCCTGGGCCGGGAAAGGAGAACCGTACCGATCGTAACAAAATGAGAACGACACCGCTCCTTTTTCTGTTCCAGCGGCTCCTCCTACACACACACACACACACACACACACACACACACAC
>JABMCL010002957.1:1350000-1362500 GCA_018857735.1 Alviniconcha marisindica
ACCCTCGCGATAAAGGCGTGAAGGGAAGGGGGTTCCAACTTGTTGTTGTTTTTACCTCCGAAAAGGCCAATCTTGCAGCCTCTCACGATTTTTGCAAAGACGCTTAGTGCACTGCCTGAGTTTTGCTCGACATGAAAATTGCCAGCAGCGTCGGTCGAGTCCTTTGCCCGGCGTTGAAATTTTAATGGTAGGAGCTGCCTGGCGGATTTTGAGTGTTGTAAATACTCCCGAGCAGTAACCAAATTAATGAAGCAGGAAAATGGTTCTCACTGCTGCCAGTCAGAACCACATAAAACCCCTGAGATCAAAGGGGTAGTGACAATATAGCCCTTAGTACATGCTCCCTCCTCCTCCTCCCTGCCCTCGCCCTTCTCCCCCCCCCCCCCCAACTCCTGGGATTTCCGAAACCCTGCCCTTACCATGAAAATGTCACTGACCGTTATGAACTGATTTAACCAACCAAGCAGATCGGGTAATTTCGGTCTGGTGACGCACAGGTCAAGCGCACGGGAACTGGTAATTACACGCATTGCCTTCTTTGCCGGACATGTACAATGAATAATGTACCAGAGGAGGAGGGGGGGAGAGACAACAAGACAACGGACAATGAACCCAAAACGCTTTCTTTTTCAACTTCAGATTCAACACCCACTGTCTGCATTCTTGGCACAATGATCAGAGACACGCTGCTCCAAGATAGTTTGTTTTTAAAACAATATCCGAACACGTAAAAGATTCAAAAGAACGCTATTCATTAGGACAAAATACAACCGGCAAATTGTCGGGGTAATCCCCTTTATCAAGCTACAAAACGACACTTAACAGTTAAACGGTGAAAATTTAATGATGAAAAATGAGAAGGAAAGCTAAACCACTGATCTGTTTTTGGTTGAGCTATGTTGTTTTCCTGTCCAGCGCTGGGAAGAACGTTGGCATGGCAATCATGAACAATAGTTACGCATGTTTTTGTATATGAACATTTGTCTAGCGCCTCATCTCGTGATGTGCCCTAAGCGCTTCACAATGGCAACCCTATTCTCTGCTTCCGAGCAGACCCACTGCGCTCTAATCGTATGCGACTCTGGACCAGACCATTTTGCGTTACGTCCACAGAAGCGAGGTGGCTTATTACGGACGGGGACAGGGGAGGGGGGGGGGGGGGGGAGGGGACAAAAGAGTGAAGGCTCGACCGCGGATACCGCCCGAAAAAGACCGGAGAGACCGTGGACTGCCGCCAGAACAATGGAAGTGTTAAGGCGGTGTCCCCTCGCCATTGCCCAGCGACTTGTGCACTGCGCAATTGCTGTTTCAACTGCCGTGCTTGGGCAGAGTCACAAAAACAATGTCCGTTGCACTGCTGTTGAGGAAGAACCCGACGCGAAAGAAGTCCAACTTTCTCAGCCCAGCTCCACCTCCCTGCTCATGATCTCTTCTAGGCTGAGGGTCCAGCTCCACCTCCCTGCTCTTGATCTCACCTGGAACCCGTGTAATATGCGACTCTGAACGAGTGGCAGTAGTTATACGTAGCGCGTTTTGAATATCTACCGAAGTGGTGTAGCCTACGTACAGTGCTGTCTGGTTGTTACATGGCTGATGCCACGTGAAACCGCTGCCATTTCGGCGCACGTTCTGTGTACACCATACAACCATGCATCAGTTTACAGTGTAAATATTCGAAGCTACACTGATAGGACATAGGGTGCTTGTGTGTTTAGCTGTGACTTGTAACCTGCCACCTGCATATTGGGCAGAATGCATACAATTATAGCGCAGCAGAGACGGCTACAACAGAAGAATGAGGTGAAGAGATGAGAAGAAGATATACATATTTTAGTCTAAGATTCCTGCTACGAAAGACAAAGTTGACGCAGCGCTCGCGCAGTGGCAAGGCAAAAAACACGACGAAAGTGACGATAATGGCAATGATGATGATGGTGAATTTTACATCGAAGAAGATGACAAATGATTTATTTGGAGGCGAAGGGCTTTGCATGTGCACAACATACCGTGGACACAGACAATACTAAATACTAAAGAAGCAGAAGAGGAAGAGGCAGTGGAAGGATCTGAGACAGAGAGAAACAAACAGGGCATGGATTAATGAAAGATACACTGGTGGGTCGATAGCTACCATCCCCATTTTCTGTTCAGTACATTCTCGTTTGCTTAGCTCCAAGGGACGACTCATGCTGGGCAGCGATTTATACCTAGGCTACAGATCTTTTCCTGGGTTACATTACAGCTGGCCGTAAAATGAAGTCACGCGAGCTGGAGTTTTATTCGGACAGAGAGTCGCGGGTACAATCTCACAAAGCAAACCCACCTACAGTAAGTAAGTAAACATGGTGCTTAACGTCCACAGAAACTTTATTAGGGACGGGGAGGGGGGGGGGGGGGGGGGGGGGGGGGGGGGGGAGGGGAGATTATATACCTATCGATACACTGTCACCACCAGAATGATTCCTGCATTAAGATGGGCAGCGATGAGAGCCATTTTAATGTTTCAGTAGGAGGTGATGGACAAAGTCACAAGACAGTGTCCACAAACCACAAACTTTTTTGAAGAGACTGGAGAGCCGAAGCGGTATCGATCCGAGGTCCTTCCCCATACCAGCCTAACGCCTTACCGCTAGGCCAAACCCGCTCACTAAACCCACCTACCCCCACACACCCACACATATACACACATGTTGACAGACACGTGTAATTATGCCAGAGTAATGAAAAATTTGAAATAAAGGAACAGTAAATAAATGACTTTATCAAAGGGAAAATGATGACTCAATGGAAATTATGTACATATACCCATACAATAAAGGTGATTGATCATCTATGCTGGAAACGATCGTCTTCCGAGCGCCCCCCCCCCCCCCCCCTCCCGAAAATAGAATTGACGAAACAGTGCAGTAAGTATAGTCTCGACCAAAAAGGGAACACTTTCGTGGTCTTACTTGAACATCATCGATTGCGGTAATTAATTACACGCTGAAGAGAGCTAGAGTCTGGGCCTGGTTCCACGACGGAGTTGTAGCGAAGGTTGGTGTCGGGATTTTTCATCGTCCTAAGTGGCCTGCGCCTTCCCGCCTCCTTGGTCAGGTGCAGCGACTGACCAATCAAATTACACCTCGCTGCCTACCGCGCGATACACAGTAATCTACTTTTCGTCAAGGTGGAGGACGACGCTCTAAATCAGATCACAGGCCTGCTTACCATACCCTAATCCAGTTTTGCCTCGTGGGGTCTCCGCTGGCCTGACGGCCGGCAACCAAAAGCTGTGATGGCCGGCCGGCCGGCCTGAGAGTGGCGAGCGAGTGATCGACAGTCCCGAGCGGCGTTAGCCAGTGAAGGCCTCCGCGACGGAAGAAGCGACGAGCATCCCGTACAGCAGCAATCATGAAAATATAGGTCATTGTCAGCGGGCTGCTATTGATTCCATCTCAGTGTAATCCAGTTGAGGAGCTTTGTGCATATGAATGCTGCCGACGTGAAGACGGACCCCTATGTCCCGAGGCCCGGGGCTGGGACCCTGAGGGCAGCGCCACAGACGTCAGGACGAGACGGGGCACAGCTTGGCTTGCAGGGGGCACAGCGGGGCACAGCTAGGCTAGCGGGGGAGGGGGGGGCACAGAGGGGCACAGAAAAGAGTAGAGGCAACAAGGCTGGAAGAGCTGAGAAGCGGAGAGTGACGGGCGGGGCGGAGTTTGGGAAGGTGCGGGTGGGGGGAGGGGGGGGGGGGGTAGCAGGACAAAACTAAGCATGCAGGGACGGGGACAGGAAGGAAGTGAGAAATGTGTTGGGTGGAGCGGAAAGGAGGAAGGGTGATGGTAAATAGAAGAGAGAGAGAGAGGGGAAAAAAGACGGGAAAGAACATTGATGAAAGGCATCATCACAGAATAGAAAAGAGAAGAGCCAGCTCATATGGGGCAGGGGAAGGGGGGGGGGGGGGCTCGAAAAGTGAGAGAGAAAAAAAGGACGCAAAGAGAAGAGATACAACAGCGGTCAGCGTAAAAAAAGAAGATGAGGCTAAAAGAGAATTAAGACGGAGTGAAGAGAAGGGGAAAAATCAGTGAAAGGGCAAACGTGGAGTGAAAGAGGAGAGGTGAGAAAAGAGGAGTACTGGCAAGAGAAGAGAAAAACATGCTACGAGAAGAGACGGAACAATTTCGACACGGGACAAAAAGAACAGGGTCATCACAGGACGAGAAGAGACAGAAAGGGTCATCACAGGACGAAAAGAACAGGGTCACCGGAAGACGAAAAGAACGGGGTCATTGGAGGACGAAAAGTACAGGGTCATCAGAGGACGAAAAGAACAGGGTCACTGCAGGGCGAGAAGAAACAGAAAGGGTCAGCGCTGGGCAAAAATAACGGGGTCATTGGAGGACGAAAATAAGAGGGTCATCGGAAGACGAAAAGAATCGGGTCGTAACAGGACGAGAAGAGAGGACAGGGTCAGAACAGGACGAGAAGAGACAGGACAGGGTCAGAACAGGACGAGAAGAGACAGAATAGTGTCATCGCAGGAGATATGGAGATGGACAAGGGAAATGGAGGAAAAAACGAAGAGAAGTCAGAAGAAAGGCCGGGAAAGAGAAGAGCAAAGAGAAGAGACAAAAGAAGGGCCAGAGCAGGAGAAAAGGAATTCACGCGAGAGGAGTGCGCATAAATAAAATATAAAATAAAAATAAAAATAAAAAGCAAGAGAAGAGAGAAAATTTGCTGTTATCATTTTGATGAAATTTTACGGCCAAAGGAAACGTAATAAAACTCAGTGAATGTGTTTACTAGTTCGGAAAATGGCTGTCAGAAAAACGCGAGGGGAGACAGCAACAGAAAGATGGAGAGACAGAGACAAGCAGAAACGGAGAGAGAGAGAGAGAGAGAGAGAGAGAGAGAGAGAGAGAGAGAGAGAGAGAGAGAGAGAGAGAGAACTCAAACTCGAAAACTTTAATACTCAAGGATAGCAGCGTGAGGTCCGTTTGGGCCTATCTAACAGCTAGTCCTTGCTATACTACAAACACAAATAAGAAGAGAGAGGGGGGGGGGGTAATATAGGGAGAGAGGCAGGGACAGGCAGAAACGGACAGGCACAGAGAGAGAGAGAGAGAGAGAGAGAGAGAGAGAGAGAGAGAAAAGAGAGAGAGAGAGAGAGAGAGAGAGAGAGAGAGAGATGGGGGGTAGTGGTAGAAACAGCGATAGGCACAAAGAGAGAAAGACCAAGAGACAGACAGATAGACAGACAGACAGACAGACAGACCCAAAAGAGAGAGAGAGAGAGAGAGAGAGAGAGAGAGAGAGAGAGAGAGAGAGAGAGAGAGAGAGAGAGAGAGAGACAGAGAGAGAGAGAGACAGAGAGAGAGAGAGAGAGAGAGAGAGAGAGACAGAGAGAGACAGAGACAGAGACAGACAGACAGACAGACGGACAGACGGACAGACGGACAGAGACAGACAGAGACACAGACAGACAGACAGAGACACAGACAGACAGACAGACAGACAGAGACAGAGGGACAGAGAGAGACAGAGGGACAGAGAGAGACAGAGGGACAGACAGAGAGACAGAGACAGAGACAGAAACAGAGAGAGAGCGAGAGGTAATATAACCCACAGGAAAGTTCTAAGAGGCAAGCAATGGCCATGTATTGTGTGCGGAAGAAGTCAATATTGCCGGGGGAATTAGTTACGACCCATTGCATAGTGTTCACGTCTGAACGGCCCGACCTCACGTGATGGAACGGCTTCGTGTTAAAAGTCACCGCAGCCAGAAGATGGAGGTGAAGAAAGGGGGGAGGTCGGAGGAGGGGGGGGGGGGGTTTTGGGGGGGGGGGGGGGGGTTGTCACAGGATAAGGGAATCATCGTTTTGTGATTCAGTGATAACAAGAACAGTACAGTTTGAAGGATTTCGGATGTTTGCCTTTTTGACAGAGAGGATGAGGAGGAGGGGGAGGTGTGTGTTTGTGCGTGTTGTTTGTGTGTGTGTGTGTGTGTGTGTGTGTGTGTGTGTTGTGTGTGTGTGTGTGTGTGTGTGGTGTGTGTGGTGTGTGTGGTGTGTCGGGGGTGGGTGGGTGGGTGCCGGCGCGTGAGGCGTCGTGTGTGGCTTGTGTGTGTGTGTGTGTGTGTGTGTGTGTGTGTGGGGTGTGTGTGTGTGTGGGGGTGTGTGTTTTGTTCTCTCTCTTCGGGGGGGGGGGGGGGGGGAGGGGGGGAGAGGAGGACAGAGAACTAATAAGGGGGAACGCTAGAGAGAGGGGCAGGAGGAAGAGATTGAGAGGGGGGGAGGGATGTATGTAGGTGAGACAAAAGATATGTGGGGTGAGAGAAAGAGGGGGTCGGGAGGCAGAGAGAGAGGGGAGAGAGAGAGAGAGAGAGAGAAAAGAGAGAGAGAGAAGAGAGAGAGAGAGAGAATTTGGAGGGGCGAGAGCGAGGAGGAGACAGGCAGACAAACATACCCCAACAGAAAGACAGCGAGAGACAGAGATAGAGAGACAGACAGACAAACAAACAGACAGACAGAGCTATTCTGGCCCAACAAGGAGACGAACAAGGGGAGCACGGACACGGAGATGCAATTAACCCGTTTCCTTCCTGCTAACTACTGTCTCGTTAGCGTAGACCTTCGGCGCAGCACGGTTTGTGTTCCCTTGCCCTGTGGGGGGGGGGGGGGGGGAGGAAACGAAAGACAGGGCTGCTCCCATGAAAGACAGGGCTGCTCCCATGGCCCTGTATATGTAGGTCCATGGCTCCTCCGTCGTGATGATGAGAACACAGAAAGGGCTGGACAGGCAGACTTGTGACGCTAGGCTGGGCGGGGAATTCCACAACAGGCAGACACAAGCAGTCCACTGACATGGTCGTTCATTAGACTTGTTTAATGCCGAGATGTCTCCGGAGAGGTACTGGCGGGGACCGAGATCTCAGAACATGGCGTGGAGGGGGTGGCGGGTGGGGGAGGGGGGGGGGGAGAATGGAGAACTATACCTACAGCTACAATGTTAAAATGTCACCATCAGAGTGATTCTATATTAAGATGGGCAGCTGTCTCAAGACAGTGTCCACAAATCACAACGTTTGAAGAGAAAGGAGATCCGAAGCGGGGAATCGAACCCACGTTGTCCGCTTACCAGCCTAACGCCTTACCGCTAGGCCAGACCGGCTCACATAGTAAGTGAATATGGTGCTTAATGTCAACAGAAACCATAAGGCTTATTAGGGACGGGGAGAAGGGGAAGGGGGTATGGAGGTGGGGGAAGAGGTAGATTATATGCCTATCACTACACTGTCACCACCAGAATGATTCATGCATTAAGATGGGCAGCGATGAGAGCCATTTTAATGTTTCATTAATTGTGAAGGACAATGTCACAAGACAGTGTCCACAGACCACAACTGCTGAAGAGAAAGGAGGCCGAAGCGGATTCGAACCGAGGTCCCTCTGCTTACCAGCCTAACGCCTAACGCCATCTTACATAAACTGGCTGAGGTTCTTGTACAGCGCAGAAGGGAAAGGAATTAATTTAATCAAATTGACCATTTGACCAAGAGGCAGTTTGTCCCTAATATGTCAACCCGACATCCGAGGACATGAAGCCCCACATCATCATCATCAGAGGCCAAGCAGCTTCTGACACAGTTCTTTACAGAGAGGGTATAATATAACTCTGATGTGAGTGTGTGACAGTGTTTTTAGAGCCCTTAATGAAAATAGCAGACACCCTTGTGGAACGTCAGAGGCTGAACAGTACCGGTGGTCATCATCAGCTAAGGTCAGTCATCAGTTAGTTAGTAAATGTATTTTAATGTCCTGTCAACCACACTGGGTCACCTGAGGACGACATCGTCATCAGCTAAGAATCTGTTGGTAATGTCAACGCACAGCCATATAGCACACGGTGCAATCATCGTCCTTAACGAAGGACATCCACGTCAAGGAAAAGGAGAAGCAGAAAAACAAAAGCGAGAGATAGGACTAGAATTATTTTTAAATATAACCACGGCATTTGTGTGTGTGTGTGTGTGTGTGTGTGTGTGTGCGGGTGGCGTGCGTGCGTGGGCGTGCGTGCGTGGGCGTGCGTGCGTGCGTGCGTGTGTGTGTGTGTGTGTGTGTAAGTGTTAATCTGTGATGCAGTTTCTTAAAATTGACTTTCGGTAGTCGCGAAGACAGGGTCGTGAGCGCAGGTCATTTAATGTCTGTCTGTGTCTGTGACGCGCCGGATGGATGGATAATTGGATTTTAACGCCCAGTCAACCTTTACTGTTAAATCAGGGCGAGTGACACCCCGGACGGATGGGTAATTGAACTTTAACGCCCGGTCAACCTATGACGGCTATATCAGGGCCAGTGACGTCCCAGAGTGTGTGGTAGAAGTGTACATTACGTCATAAGCCAATATTGTCTCTGCTCTTCGTTGGTGAAGAACGAACCAATATGACTGCGCCCCGTGGAGCCAAAAGCCGAAGCAAGAAAAGTACTTGTTACATAAATACTGTCAGAACAACCATACGAAGTCTGCAAAATGTACACATTTGCACATTTCTGTATTTGCAGACGTTGCGTTTGAATTTCACTTTAAATATTGAAGGGGGAAAAAAAGCAGCCATACAAAGTATCGTACGAAAAGTAAAGGGGTATAAATGCATATGTACATAATCATTTGCACATTTTCTGCATTTGCAGGAGACTTTGTGGTTTAGTTCTGTTTAAATATTGATAGACCAATCGTGCAAAGTCTCATAAGAAGCCTGAAAAAGTCAAATATTTGCACATTTTCGACATTTGCAGGAGACTTTGTGTCTCAGTTCTGTTTAAATATTGATAGACCAACCGTGCAAAGTCTCATAAGAAGCCTGAAAAAGTCAAATATTTGCACATTTTCTACATTTTCAAGCTACCTTCTGTCTGTGTCTTCGATCGGGTCCCCTCTGGTGACTTTGTCCTCGCACGCTAGGATTATGGGGAAGGTTCGACAGATCAAATATTCCCGGCCAGCACGTCCCTCCCCACACTCCCTACCCTCGCCCCTTAAAGTGGAGATCAGCTCCCGCATACCAATTCCTCTCTTTCAAGCCAAGGATCAATCTACAGTGTCCCGGCGAGCTAAGACGGAATGCGGGGGAGCTTTTCCTGAGGAGTTGCGTGTGAGTTCGTTTCCCTGATGGGTTTCTGCGCTGTGCCCGGACAGCATAGTCAGCCCCACTCCGTCTTCGATGGGCCAAGAGTACATATGCAGGATATATCACCTTGTATTTTTAAGAATCGTTGTGTAAACTGTGTTTTTAACCATGTTCAGTTGTAAGAAACAAACCCTGGAGGAAGGGTGTCGCTGAAAATTTGGGAATTTTAAGCCAACTTGTGGTTTTTCTTTGATTTTGTCAGTCTCTCTCTCTCTCTCTCTCTCTCTCTCTCTCTCTCTCTCTCTCTCTCTCTCTATATATATAATAATAATAATATATATATATATATATATATATATAAACAGAGAAATTCAATGAAAAACAAATCAGCTTTTAAAAATCCCAACTTTTCGACGCAATTGCTTTCCTCGGGGGGTTATTTCTACAAATGACGTAGATTAAAACACAGTTCACACAACAGTTCTCAGATAGTTCAGGTAACTAAAACTCAATGATGAGAAAATAAATATTATGCGTGTTGAGCTGTAACCTGCCACCTGCACTTTTGGCAAAATGACCAGTGCATATTACGTGCTGCTACTGCGATAACACTGACGAGGGTGGAATGGATACAGAAACCAAGTTAGCTCTGATGAAGAAAATTCTTACGAAGCTTCTGTCAGGCACTGAACCCGTGACCCTCCGATCACGAGTGAATGAATGGGAGAGAGAGAGAGAGAGAGGGAGTCAGGCACTGAACCCGTGACCCTCCGATCACGAGTAGAATGAATGAGAGGAGAGGAGGAGAGAGAGAGAGAGAGAGAGAGAGAGAGAGAGAGAGAGAGAGAGATGTGGCGCATAAAAACGACCACACGACCGCGCTGTGTTCACAGCGCCAGATGCGCACAGTGGGTAAATGTAGGCTCCCATGAGCTAAAACTACCAAAGACATTCCGACGATCTACCACTGAGCTATGTACCTGACTAAAGCGTAGGAAACGTTGATCTCATGAGCTAAAACTGCCAAAGACATTCCGACGATCTACCACTGAGCTATGTACCTGACTAAAGCGTAGGAAACGTTGATCCCAAGTACTTACGATCCCCTTCAACTGGAGTGTACTGGTTCGCTCTCAGTGTCCCAGTCCCATTGTGTCACCGTCCCGTTGTGTCCCAGTCCCATTGTGTCACCGTCCCGTTGTGTGGCAGTCCCATTGTGTCAACGCCCCGGAGTATGATCGTCCCATTGTGCTACCGTCCCAATGTGTCCCAGTCTCATAGTGTCCCAGTCCCATTGTGTCATCGTCCCCTTGTGTCCCACTCCCATTGTGTCACCGTCCCGTTCTGTATTACGTCCCAGTACGACTGGGTTTCAGTCCCTGGGATGGGGTTAGGGTTACACATGGGACTGGTTCAAATAGGGACGGAGGTGGGCCCCATTGGAATGAAACATCGACACACTGGGACTGAAGCACAAGTGGGACTGTCCCTTTTTCCGCCATCAACAAACATTTCGTGGCTTAACATTTTGATCCGATTTATCAATATTATATCCCCTTACCGGAATGCTGTAATTAGACGGCGTGTCAAAGGTGAAGGTCTTCGTACACGTCGTTCTCGTCGTCCTCCCAGACGTCGTCTTCGTCTCCACGTCTAGTCGAATGCTGGGCTTGGGAGACGACGCCCCCGACCGGAAGGAGACTCTGTCTGAAGGACGATCTGCCATCTGATTGGGCGAGAGGAAGCTGGGTGACAGTGACGTCTTTCCGGGCGAGGCTACGGAGGACTTCTGGCTGTAAGGCGAGGCTGGGGAAGTGACGAACTCCGGGGACTTCTGGGATCGGTTGGACAGGTACGCGGCGGAAGAGGCTCGCTGGGATTGTTCCTGGATACTGCGTTTCGTCCTCTCTTTCTCCAGCTGGGCTGAAGGCGGAAAATTCAGCCGTCACAAGACTTTTTTTGTGTGTGTGTGTGTGTGTGCTTTTTTTTTCAAATCCAGAGAGTTGTCATCGATTTTCTGATATTTCTCTTGCCCCCCCCCCCCACCCCCACCCCAATAAACATTTCTCTCAAAGAACATCCTCTTCCCCCCGTCCCCTCCTTTTTCCTACACTGACCCAAGCAAAACACGAAGCAGCATTCATCCCTGAAGGTTTAATTTTAGCCCTTGCCGTCAACTGTAGAACACACTTAAATAGTTACATTTTCACAGTTCGTCTCATTCTTTGCCATCAACTGAGAAACCAACCTAAAAGCTTGTAGTCCGTTTTATTCCTCCCTGTCGTCAACTGAAAACCCCACCTAACTACTCTGAGTCTGTCTTAAGCCTTACCATCAACTACAAACCACTTAAAATCCGCAGTCCGTCTTAATTATAGGTCTAATTACCATCAACTGAAAACACAATCTAAACATTTACAATCCATTTTAAGACCTTGTCAGCAGCTAAAAAGCTGTTCAGAAGCCGTCTTATGCTTGCTGTCAATTGCAAACACTTCTCAGAGGCCATCCGCCTTGCCATTAACTGAAAAACACATACAGAGGCTGTCGAGGCCTTTGGCATTAGCTGTAAAACCCACCAAAAAATCCAGAGGCCGTCTTAAGCCTAAATATTAATTGACTGATACGACCCCCCCCCCCCCCCCCCCCGAGGCATCAACCGCAAAACCCCCACGTACAAATTCAGAGGCCGTCTCCAGCCAAGATATGAACTGAAAACACCACTCGGAAGCCTTAGGCCTTGCGGCATCAACTGAAAAACCAACATAAAAACTCAGAGGCTGTCTTAGGCCTAGATATGAATTGAACCCCCCCCCACTCAGAAGCCTTAAGCCTTGCAGCGTCAACTGCAAAACCAGCCTAAAAAGTCAGAAGCCGTCTTAGGCCTAAATATGAAAAACTCACCCAGGAGCCTTAGGCCCAGCAACATCAACTGCAAGCTCCACCTAAACACTCAAAGGCTGTCTCATGTCCAGATATGAACTGAAAACCCACTCAGAAGCCTTAGGCTTTGCGGCACTAACTGCAAAAGCCATCTAAAATTTCAGAGGCCGTCTTAGGCCTAGATATTAATTGAAAATCCCACTGAGAAGCTTTAGGCCCTACGGCATCAGCATCAAAACCCACCTAAAAACTCAGAGGCCGTTTTAAGCTTGGATACCAATTGAAAAACAACAACTAAAAAACTCAGAAACTTAGGCCTTGCGGCAAAAAATCTCAGAGGCCGTCTTAGGCCTAGATATGAGTTGAAACTCACATTCAGAAGCCGTAGGCCTAGGCGTCAACTGAAAGCCCCATTCAGAAGCCTTGGGCCTAGACATCAACAGAAAACCCCAGCCAGAAGCTTTAGGCCTAAACATCAACTGAAAACCCCAGTCAGAAGCCTTAGGCC
>JABMCL010002957.1:1367500-1377500 GCA_018857735.1 Alviniconcha marisindica
AAAAACACCAACAAAAAAGAAGTCCTCAAAAATCGAAAAAAAACAAAAACATTAACCATCGCTGCCGAACACCCCAAGTGAACTGACTGCAGCTACTTCACATAAGTAACAGACTCCCCCCCCCCCCCCCCCCCCCCCCCCGCCCCAAAACACCCCATCCCCCCCCCCCCCCCCCCCCCCCCCCCCCCCGCCCCCCTCCCCTTCAGAGAAGGTCAAAAATGAGTGGAGAGAGTCACAGTAACTAAAAAGGTAAAACAGGCGTTACATTCGTGCACCATGCAGCCATGCAATACATTTTAAAGATATAGCAACAGAAGATCTGTGGACAACCCAGAGCTATCAAACGTTCTCTGTTTACAGCCTGGGTAAGGTCAGAATGTAGCTTCGCACGCTTGGCCTCCTGCCGGTAATATCTGCTTTTTCTTTTTCATTTTTGCCCTCCCGGTGCTTTCTCCTTTTTTCTTTCTCCCAAACCTCGTCAAACATTTCCACATCCTCTACAGGCATAAAGACGCGTGTGGTAAACGATGAATCACTCTTTTATTTGGGCTTTGATGACTTGTGTTTCGGCCTTGATCTGACGTGCGTGTTTGACTGACTGGGCGTTACATGTCAAGTGACCAAGTTGCTGCTGCGGTTGATCGCTGTTATATAGCTCTGCTCTCTGCTCTGTTATATAGCTCTGTTCTATGCTCTGTTATATAGCTCTGTTCTCTGCTCTCGAGC
This sequence comes from Alviniconcha marisindica, assembly GCA_018857735.1. Lineage (NCBI taxonomy): Eukaryota > Metazoa > Mollusca > Gastropoda > Provannidae > Alviniconcha > Alviniconcha marisindica. The sequence continues at coordinate 1,368,227 of JABMCL010002957.1, forward strand.
GGACTCGTTGCGCTCTTGAGGCTTGTTGCTCGTTGAACTGTCCCCACTGTCTGTTAGTTCGTCTCAGTCTTGGTCTCTGTATGCTTGTTTGTGTCTGGTTCTCCCATATTCTGTGATACCATCCACACACACACACACACACACACACACACACACACACACACACACACACACACACACACACACACACACCACTACCACCACCACCACCACCGTTCGCAGCACTCTTCTCCTTTCTCTCGCTTGCTTTGTATGTCTGACTTTCTCTCTTTTTAATTTTCATCTTTTAATAATTCTTTTATACTCTTTTCCACACACAGACACATCTCTCTCTCTCTCTCTCTCTGTCTCTGTCTCTCTTTCTCTCTCTCTGTCAGTCGGTCTGTCTGTCTGTCTCTCTCTCTCTCTCTCTCTCTCTCTCTCTCTCTCCACACACACCCCACCACACACACACACACACACACACACACACACACACACACACACACACACACACGCACGCACGCACGCACGCGCGCTCGCGCGCGCGCGCGCGTGCACACACACACACACACACACAAGCTGATACACCCTTCCCTTCTAATCAACGCGTATTTGCTATTTGTCCGCAATGTCCTGACCTCGACAGCCTTTTTTGGGAGAATCAGCTCAGCTTAGTTCAAAGAGTTCAGAAATTTTTTTAAAATCAAAAAAAAATCTGTTAAACAGATATAAACAAAAATATATTTAAAAAAAGAGCCCCAAACGAGATTGGAAATAAACCCATCAAAGAAGAATGCCTGCAATGCAAGTGTTCTGGAAGCAAGAGGGGCGATTTTAAAACGGCTCCCCCCCCCCCCCCCCCCCCCCCCCTTTTTTTTTTTTTTTTTTTTTAGTGTGTGTGTGTGGCCTTTGTAGTGTGCTTGGCTGACGTCAGCAGCACTGACAGGAAATGGGGTTTTCCTCGGAGCGAAAGGGAACGAGACGAAGACATTGTGATGTCCGGGCAGGCGGAAAGTCCATGGCAAGAATGTCCATGATGTTCACGCCTCGGTACATCTACTCACTTCATTCATTCTGGCCCTGCTGATGCCTGACAGTCGCATGATACTGTCTGGCGAAGGTTGGGGGGGGGGGTAGAGAGAGGGGGGGGGGGTACTTCCTTTTGCCGTTCATTAATTCTGTCTGTCGCTCTTCCTTGATTCAGTAAGTGACAATTCATTGGCGTCATCACATCATCATCTTCACCCGGATCAGTACGTGTCCTTTGAGAACCCTCTTTGTGTTTGGGTCATTCGTTCATCCAGTAATAAGTTCATTTATTAACTAGTTAGATACTGGATCTTTCATTTGATCATCTGTGTGTCTTACGTTCATTTCGTCTTCTCCTTCTTCTTCTTCTTTTCCTTCTTCTTCTTCTTCTTCTTGAATTTTATATAATAGTGTTTGTTGCTGTTGTTGTTGACGTTGTTTGCTCCGTTGTTTCGTTTGTTCGTTTGTTACTGATGCTTTTAGGGCCCATCTTTTCTATCGTTCCCCCCCCCCCCTCCCTTTCTGTCGTTCTCTTCCCTCCTCCATCGCTCCCTCTCCCTTCCTGTTTTCCCATCTCTCTCATCGCTCTGATCACCGAAGGTGCAGGCTGACTGCATGGGCCTTAGTGAAAAGCCAAGTAGCTAACTCTTTATTGATTGCAGCTCAGTCACTTCTTTGTAAAGTGTGTGTGTGTGTGAGGGGCGGGGGGGGGGGGGTGGCGCGGGGTGTGGTGGTGTGTGTGTGTGTGTGTGTGTGTGTGTGTGTGTGTGTGTGTGTGTGTGTGTGTGTGTGTGTGTGTGTGTGTGTGTAGTCTGTGTGTATGTGTGTTTGTGTGCATGTCAGTGTGTGTGTTGTGTGTGTGCGCGCGCATCTGTGTGTGTGTGTGTGTGTGTGTGTGTGTGTGTGTGTGTGTGTGTGTGTGTGTGTGTGTGTTGTGGGTGTGTGTGGTTGTTGTGTGTGTGTTTTTTGACCGCGTGCGTGCGTATGTTGTGTGCCTTTCTCCCCTTTTAGGTTTCTGTCGTTCTTTGTCTATCCCTTAATGGGTGCTCTAAAAAAACTGAGGTGGTTTTGTAAAGTCCTATTCATCAGACTTTACCAGGCTTTCTTTTTTTCTTTTTCTTTTTTTCTTTTTTAACTCTCCAACGATCTGGCTCAGTCCTTCACCAAACTCTCCCCTCGAGTCCCTCCAAGTGCAGGGATCTGCTTCAGGGACAATGCAATTCAACACTGGCTTGCAGCAGTGGCGAGGACTAAACAGCCAGGCTTAAATCGTTCGGGCGCTCAGCAGTCAGTGAAGCTGGCACCGTATCTTACAGTCTTGCATTTGAATAAATTCCGGTTTAAACCAGCTGTAAAAAAAAACACACGGACGGTGTTGTAGTGTACACAGACTCAATAACCGCACTGACGTTAGCGGACGGGGCCTTGACGGAGGTAATGACAGCGCTGGCTCTGCTAACGTATTGCCCTCTAAGCTGCGCCAATAAAGCGGCCGCAAGACAGCGAACAGGGAACAGGGAAGGGAAGTAATGGGGACGGGGACGGGGAGGTTGGGGGGGGGGGGGGGGGGGGGGGGGGGGGGGGGGGGGGGGGGGGGGGGGGGGGGGTATGGTTGGTAACCCCGGAGGGAACCCACGATGCCTGATTTGCAACGATTGCGGCGAGCCCGCGGGGACCCAGGGGAGCAGTTGTCCAGACCACGACCCGCAGCGGCAGACAATCCTAGCAGCGCTCCCCAATTGGATTTTACCTTTGAGTAATGCCCCTTCCCCACTGCCCCTACCCCCCCTTGCATTGATGTGGCGGGAATCAGTTGTGGCGAGGCTTCTGCGTCATCTGATAAGAAACCGGAGAGAACGAGGAAGTGGCAGTATATGCTGAGATGCGAATTAGTGATAAGACATCATGCATCTCCGTAGCTCGTCGAACTGGCTCGCGGAATTAGTGCTACGTACGACATCACGCATCTCTGTAGCTCGTCGAACTGGCCCGCGGAATTAGTGCTACGTACCACATCACGCATCTCTGTAGCTCGGAGAACTGGCCCGCGGAATTAGTGTTACGTACGACATCACGCATCTCTGTAGCTCGGAGAACTGGCCCGCGGAATTAGTGCTACGTACTACATCAAGCATCTCTGTAGCTCGGAGAACTGGCCCGCGGAATTAGTGCTACGTACCACATCACGCATCTCTGTGTCGGAGAACTGGCCCGCGGAATTAGTGCTACGTACGACATCACGCATCTCTGTAGTCGGAGAACTGGCCCGCGGAATTAGTGCTACGTACGACATCACGCATCTCTGTAGCTCGGAGAACTGGCCCGCGGAATTAGTGCTACGTACGACAGCACGCATCTCTGTAGCTCGGAGAACTGGCCCGCGGAATTAGTGCTACGTACGACAGCACGCATCTCTGTAGCTCGGAGAACTGGCCCGCGGAATTAGTGCTACGTACGACACCACGCATCTCTGTAGCTCGGAGAACTGGCCCGCGGAATTAGTGCTACGTACGACACCACGCATCTCTGTAGCTCGGAGAACTGGCCCGCGGAATGCACGTCATCGCTCTCGTAGCTCGGAGAACTGGCCCGCGGAATTAGTGCTACGTACGAACCACGCACCGTGCCACTGCTAGTGCTGTAGACTCAGCTTCTGAGTGGAACTGGCCCGCGGAATAGTGCTACGTAGCTCCGCCGTACGTACGGGCCCGCGGAATTAGTGCTACGTACGACAGCACGCATCTCTGTAGCTCGGAGAACTGGCCCGCGGAATCAGCCGCCGCGGCAGACCTAATACAGAACCGCGCTGATGACAGTCAAGCCAGTCTTGAATCCATCCAGTGATACTAGAGCAGTGTAGCGTTTCTGATGATCCATCAGCCGGCAGTGCCGACGTGTGCTGCGGGGGCGTCCCTCTTCAGCAGTCCGTGCGTTTTTCTTGATCCGGCCATTCGTTCGTTACGCTTTAATTCAGGAACGCCGAGCTGTCTCCGGAGAGGTACTGGCGGGGACCGAGATCCCAGAAGACGAGGGGGAGGGGCCGGGGGGAGAGGCGAGGGGGAGGGGGTGGGGGGGGGGGTAGGAAACTATGCCTACCGCTAGACTGTCCCCGCCAGGATGACAGCAGACATTAAGATGGGCAGCGACGAGAGTCATTTTAATGCCATTTCGTTTATTATGAGGGGCAATGTCACAACCGGTGTTCACAAACCACAACTATTGAAGAGAAGAGAAGTTCAAGATGGTATCTATGCGCTCGGAAAAGCCCATATGCGCTCCACCCCCTCTCTCAGAAGTTTCCCCAACGTTGCCTTTGAAATAGTTCCAGTACTCGTCTGATTGACGGTGGCCCTCTGTCGTCCTTTGAAGGAAGATCGTGTGCCGCTTCCTCCTTCCACGCCTCTCTTCTGCAGGTGCTCGATGGCGTGATGTCCTTGGCTTGAAGAGAAAGGAAAACCGAAGCAGGGAATCGAACCGAGGTCGTCCGTTTTACCAGCCTAACGCCTTACCGCTACGCCAAACCGGCTCTCATTCTCCGGCCACCTAACTGTCCAGGTCTGTACACCGAGGGTTGAAATGCAAGCTGAAGAACGCGAAGCCAAGCGGCAGAACTTTCCTCCATCATTCGTAATGTTTGCACATTATTTTGTGACTTCATCTCCTTCCTATATGACAACTGACCAGAATCGCTGCCAAAGCTACGTTGGATGAGGGTGGCCCGCAGTCAAAGCCGCAGCACCAGAGAATGATCGACCAAACCTCCACCTATCCCCAATGTCATAAAATCCAGAGGATGTTTGACTAATCCGCCACCTATTCCCAACGTCATCACAATATCACGTGCCAGAGGATACTTAACCAAACCTCCACTTATCCCCAATGTCACGCAAAATCACAGTGCCAGAGGAAGTGTGACCAAACCTCCACCTATCCCCAACGTCACGCAAAATCACAGTGCCAGAGGATGTGTGACCAAACCTCCACCTATCCCCAACGTCACGCAAAATCACAGTGCCAGAGGATGTGTGACCAAACCTCCACCTATCCCCAACGTCACGCAAAATCACAGTGCCAGAAGATGTGTGACCAAACCTCCACCTATCCCCAACGTCACGCAAAATCACAGTGCCAGAGGATGTGTGACCAATCCACCTATCCCTTACATCACTACAAAATCACAGCACCACAGAGTGCTCGACCAAACTTCTACGTATCCCCAACGTCATCCCCAACGTCATCACAAAATCACAGCGTCAGAGGATGCTCGACCAAACCTCTATGTATCCCCAACGTCACTACAAAATCACAGCGTCAGAGGATGTTTGACCAGTCCGCCACCTATCCCCAACGTCACCACCAAATAACAGCGCCAGAGGATGATGGACAAAGGTGCGGGCACCCGCATCCACAACGTCTTCACAGTACAGATTTGAGAGGACAAGCATGAAGTCTTTTTGTTTATGCAAAACTATCAGGTGCCTGGAACCTAGAACATTCTCTTGTCGGTTGTTTCTTTCAGTTATCGCTTCTCGCGATTGAACAGCTTCTTTTTGCAGCGAAAGCATATGGTTGTAGTTTAAATTCTCTCTCTCTTCCTCTCTCTCTCTCTCTCTCTCTCTCTCTCTCTCTCTCTCTCTCTCTCTCTCTCTCTCTCTCTCTCTCTCTCTCTCTCTGTGCAAAGATTGATGTGTACTTAAAACGGTCCCTTGTATCACCTTTATCCGCCTTATCTTACCACCCCACCTTAAACACTCCCGTGGTTGTGGTTGTGGTTTTTGTTGTTGGTGTTGTTGTTGTTGTTGTGTGTGTGTGTGTGTGTGTGTGTGTGTGTGTGTGTGTGTGTGTGTGTGTGTGTGTGTGTGTGTGTGTGTGTGTGGGGTGAGGATGAGGGGGAGAGAGAGAGGAGAGAGAGAGAGAGAGAGAGAGAGAGAGAGAGAGAAGAGAGAGAGAGGAGTGTGGGTGTGGTGGTGTGTGTGTGTGTGGTTGTGGTGTGTGTGTGTTGTGTGTGTGTGTGTGTGTGTGTGTGTGTGTGTGTGTGTGTGTGTGTGTGTGTGTGTGTGTGTGTGTGTGTGTGTGTGTGACTCTTCTTCTTTTTTTCTTCTTTTTCAGGGAGTGAAACAAACAATACTAAAAATAAAATGATTCATTTCAATCCTCGACTACCTAACAATTATGTAGGCTACTGGTAAATAAAACTGGGTCCACAGATGACAGGTATAGTTGGAAAGAACAGCTGGGTTCCTTAGCAGCAGTAATGTGACATTGCAATTGTACGAACATGCAACACACTGACAGACCACCGAGAACATGCAAGATAACATGCATACTAAGTACATACACCGAGATAATTATACAAGGAAATAAATGTCATAGTCACAGATGCAATACGAAGGTCATAGTACTGTTATTCCCATTTCCATCATGCAGATTATTATTTTTTAAATACACCGCGAAATAGGTTTCATAAACCTTTGGTACATATTTTAGTAGAAAAAAGAAAAGAAAAAAAGAGTGAATAAGAGGAGAAACTGTAAGTACTGTAAGAGACTGTAACTGTAAGTAATCATGCGAATAGAATTTACTTAAAATAGAAGAAAATAGATATATAAATGATAAAATGGGTATACATATATATATATATGATAATATACATGAAATAACAACCAAATGCCCAGGTAAGCAATAAATTAGAAGAAGAAAAAAGAGAGGAAAGAAAGGATATTAATATTGTAATGATTGTTGTTATGATATTATGGCGGTGGAGATGAATACCTTACGATGAAATCTGTTGATCTTGGTGTCGTCATCAACCTTAATGACGTCATGCAAAACAATATTGAATGATACAATGCATCACATGATGAATAAAAACATGGACATGGACCAGTCAACAACTGCAACAATAGCAACAAATATGAACATGTGGTATTATGCACACACTATATAAAACGGCAAATAAGCAGGTAAGCTGGGTAGTGGCTGAGGATATACAACAGAAATTGTTACGACGCATCGGTTTGAGATTGTAGCTTTTGAAAATGAACTCATATTTTCTTCTAACTTTGATACGAACAGACTGACTGGGATTGATCCTGAATGGAATGTAACATGGTTCGGCAAGAGGTTTATTTACAAAGAAAAGAACCCCATGAATACTGCCACTAACCTGACCTGACAATAAGGTGCAGTTGATATAACTCATGACAGACAAACCTGACTGTTCAAGACGATTGGTAAAGAACAGAATAATAAACGACGAATTTGACTATCTAAGATGTTTTGTTCGTTTGTCCGTTAGACAATTATTAAACAGTGCGCTAAGAAAAAAGAAAAATATTAATGATGGTAGACAAACCTGTCTTTCATAGGACAACTATGATTTTTCACAGACAAACCCGATTGTCCAAGAGGGTTGGTTAAAAACAGTTATAAATTGTCACAGACAATTAAGCCTACCTGGTAGTTACCCACGGGGACTGATTAGGAACAGCTAGGCTCACAAACTAGAGATCTAAACACATAGAATGTTCAAAAGAACACTATTTATTAGGACAAAAACAGAATCTGCAAATCTTCGGGGTAATCCCCTTTATCAAGTTACAAAACGACACTTAAACAACGGTTAAGCAGTCATTCTCCTTTCTTTTTTTCTCTTTTTTTTCTTCTTCACAATCTGCCCAAGAGGGCTGGAATTATGAACACACGGCGTGTCGTGCTGACTTTCCCTGAGGACAGCATGGTTATTGAACCAAATTAATGTGATTTTTCACAGACAAATCTGATTGTCAAAGACGGTTGGTTAAGAACAGATGCGAATTGTCACGGGCAAACCTAGCTACCCAGGAGGACTGAAACTATGGCAGACAAACCTGGCTTTTCGAGCCGGGGAACAACCCACCAAAAACGAGGAAACAACAGAAAACACTATGTACAGACGTCCTCAATGTTTACTGGAAGAACAGTTTCAGTTTCTATTGTTTTTACTGGTTGGTTTGTCTGTGCGTACGTCTCCTTTCGCCTTACTATGGCAAAAGCACGAATGTTAGAGGGGTTGGGGGGGGGGGGGGGGGGGGGGAAATCCCACTGATCTAGTGTTGTGTTCTACTTCTGCTAACATATCACCAGACAGTTACAAAGGTAATCTTCAAACGCGTTAGATTTCGAATATTAACGTGTTGATAAAATTTGAGTGAAAAACTGCGATTACTATTAGCCAGTCAGAATGCGCAGACGAGACGCATCATTCGGACCACCAGTTTTATCCCACAGTTCAAAATCATTTCCTTTCGGGGAACTCTAGCTCACCGAAGCAGGGGCCAGGTTAACCATACATGAATGAGAGAAAGAAAAAAAGAAAAACGTTCCGGTAAATCTCTCAAATATGTAGGCTCCGCCACGCTTTTGTCGAACCTTACGTCAGTGGCTACTGGCGACACGTTAGCTATTAATCAGCTACTGTAAGACACAAGAGAAAGACAAACTGGATAACGGTCTAAGGATTTTAAGGAAATGTTGGACGGTTGACAGAGTTCAGGAGCTGTGTGAGAGTCGAGGTGGCCGTCCTGGGCTCCCCGTCCTAATGAGCCTTATGGTTTCTGTCGACGTAAAGCAACATTGAATCGTGCTTACGCACTCGTCACTGTTTGTCCCTAATATGTCAACCGACATCCGAGGACACCCGCCCCCTTTCAGCCGTCCAGTGATGATGATGTAGAGCTTACTCTACATCATCATCATTGGACGATTGAAAAGGGGCGGGTCAGCGAAAGAGGGAGGTGTTAACCTGGATGAGTAATATTAATCATGTTCGCTTTCATTCATTACCAAACAGGGGATGATAAGTGAAGGTCAAGCAACGAGGGAAGGTTTCTGCCAAAGGGAAAAACCATTCCAGTAAAAGAAATACTCACAAGTAGATTTCTAGTTGTCTTCTTTGATGACTACACAGCAAAAGGTAGCAGTACATAATGACAGGGGTGTATCAAGAAGCGTCAAAGAAAAATCGAAAGTATATACAATGTGACAATGTATGCTTGTAAAAATCGAAAATGTTCTCAATGTGACAATGTATGGCTGTAAAAATCGAAATTGTTCACAATGTGACAATGTATGCCCGTAAAAATCGAAAGTATTCACAATGTGACAATTTATTCCTGTAAAAATCGAAAGTATACAAAATGTGACAATGTATGCTTGTAAAAATCGAAAGTGTTCACAATGTGACAATTTATTCCTGTAAAAATCGAAAGTATTCACAATGTGA
>JABMCL010002957.1:1382500-1385000 GCA_018857735.1 Alviniconcha marisindica
CAGGCTCACAGGCTGGCAGGCAACATGACAGACAGGCCGTCAATCAGACAGAGAGATGAACAAAGGCTGCAGTTTCATGTGGCACCAGCCATGCCAGCGCTGTAAGTACACCACTTCGGTCGATATTCAAAACAAAAGAAAAAAAGAACGCGCTATAAAATAAAATAAAATAAAAAAAGCTTGCCACTCATGTAGAACCACATGCGAGCGCAGTGAGTCTGCTCAAGAGAGCGGAGAATAGCGCTATATAAGCGATCATCAATCAACCTATCAATCCAAACAAAACAAACAAACAGGCTCACAAACAAAAACTGAGACAGATGGACAGACGGAGAGACAAACAGACAGACAGACATGATGACAGATTGTCATGCAGGCAGGCAGGTCGGCAGACAGGCTACGGTTCTGTTCTGATCGAACCCGAAAAGACAGCCACGAGCCAGGAGTTGCTATCAATCACATCCCGAGCCCGGCCCCTGCCTCATTTAGGCTACTTAGGCTGCTTACAACGTAAGTACGTCCATGGCCCCTCAGTCAGGCTACTTAGGCTGCTTACAACGTAAGTACGTCCGTGGCCCCTCAGTCAGGCTACTTAGGCTACTTACAATGTAAGTCCATGGCTATACTGATGCCCAGGCTACACACAAGCACCCACTAAACAACCAGACAGACCAGTACCGGTACCAGTCGGACAATGGGCTGGTTCAAGAGAGAACTAGCCATCTCTCCAAATCTGCAAAGACCAGCTGAAACCCTGGCAAGCCGGCTGCATTCATCAAATCTGACTCGGACCGCTTCTCTCTCTCTCTCTCTCTCTCTCTCTCTCTCTCTCTCTCTCTCTCTCTCTCTCTCTCTCCACCCCTCCTCCCCCTCCTTAATTAATCTGTTTTGGCTTCTCTTTTCTCCGGATTTTCCACTTTGTGACGGCCGCGACGCTCCAAGGGACGTAACTATGCCCAGATATTTGACTTGTTAGCAAAACAAGCTCTTATTGCTTACTTCCCTTCCCGCAAGGCTTCTTCCAAGCTCTCTCTCTCTCTCTCTCTCTCTCTCTCTTTTCGTGGACAGAGGAGCTGATCAATTCAAGGCATCCAAGTTTCTTTGCGTTGAATTGTTACAGTCTAAAATTATTTATTAGGCAAGTTAGGTGAAAATGGTTCATCTAGATTAGGAGAGATGGTTACAAAACACAATCGTAATTTAAGTCTCGAATTAAAGACGAATGCTTTGTACACTAGAAATAGTCTTCACGATGAAACTTCTGTTGCAATACTGCCATTTCACGTCAAACAACTCAGCAGTGATTATATACAGGCTTACAAAATATTTACAAACTTCAAGTCAAGAACCTGACCTGAATTAACAACACTTAGTAAACATGGTGCTTAACGTCCACAGAAACCATAAGGCTTATTAGGGACGGGGAAAAACACTTACTTAGCTTCGCCTTTAAATCATCGCGACTGAAACTACAGACGGTATCAGGCAGGATGGGTTACGCGTCACTCAGATTTCCGGAAATAACAGGCGAAGATAATTTGACAGTTTTCTTACTCCGGGAGAGTGAAGTCCCCTGAATGGAGGTGGCAGTGGAGAAGAGCCGATCTGCGACACTTTGAGATCTTCAGGTATGGACCTGTTATAATTATATTAGACTACCAGATGGGGGAACCTACTATCCGATCTGCATGTTCCCACGAGCAGTGAGTGTTTGATCGGCATTTCTGATGCCTTTTCTGCCTTTGTTTACGGGTATCCGTCATCTTCCCCACGTGCTCACTGTACCCCCAACAAAAGCGTGCCTACTCTGCGCTACACCCGCAGGCATGGTACATATATATATATATATATATATATATATATATATATATATATATATATATATATATATATATATATATACAGGTCCATGCCCGAAGGCTCTTACCGAGTGCAGTCCCCTGGATTTCCGAAGATCGTCTATTCAGTTTCCTATTTCAACTCACCGACTTTTGTGTAGGCAAAGGCACGCCTGGCGAGAACGGGTGTCATGAGACAGGAGTTGGCCACACAGCCTGCTAGGCAACCACCCTGTGAAATGATCACAGTTACTGTTATTCTGTTTCAAGACATAGGAAGTACGACGCATGAGCTAGCCGAATGCACATATACAGTCACAAAGACACAAACACAGACACACACGGACACACACAGACACTGAAACGTAGACAGACACACTGACACAAACACAGGCACAAAGCCTACCGAGACAAACGCAGATACAGACACACTGTACTGTCACCAAAACAGACAGACACACAGACACCATGAGACAAACGCAGACAAACACACGGTGACACAAACACAGACAGACACACAGACACACTGACACACAGACAGACAAGCTGAAACAAAAGCGCAGACAGACAGACACACAGACAGACACACACACACACACACACAACACACACAACACACACACCACACACACACACCCACACACAAATATAATATATATTTT
>JABMCL010002957.1:1390000-1392500 GCA_018857735.1 Alviniconcha marisindica
ACCTCAGGACAACGGACAAAGAGAGGTGGAAGCGAGCTAGGTGACCTCACTAGTTCTCTACATCAGCCACCTTACAGCTGTTGGGTTGTGATCAAAGTAAAAGTAGAGATCAGCGGCATACTGATCGACTGTCAAATAACAACGGTGGATATATTGTGGCGTTTATTTATTTGTTCATTTGTTCATTGTGACTTAATTTAATTTATTAATACTTATTTTTTATTACTTAATTTGTTTTTTCTTTTACTCCCAACAGGGTCATATAATTCATTAATTTTCCAGAAACGGTCACAAGGTATTCTCGACGAAAGCAAGGCTTGCCCAGCATCCCTGACCACTGACACCGTCAGTCGTCCTCGTCGGGTGACCTTGACGAACGATATTGCTGTTGTCTTCAATTAACAACACTGACGGATGAATGTCGTTGCTGTCTTCAACCAACAACCCTGACGAATGATGTCGTTGTCGTCTTCAATTAGCAAGACTGGCGGATGAATGCCGTTGCTGTCTTCAACTAACAACCCTGACGAACGATGTCGTTGTTGTCTTCAACCAACAACCCTGACGAATGATGTCGTTGTCGTCTTCAATTAGCAACACTCGCGGATGAATATCGTTGTTGTCTTCAACTAACAACCATGACGAACGATGTCGTTGGTTGTCTTCAACTAACAACCCTGACGAACGATGTCGATGTCGTCTTCAACTAAAACCCTGACGAATGATGTCGATGTGATGTCGTTTTTGTCTTCAAATGGCAACTCTGACCAATGATGTCGCCTTCGTCTTCAAGGAGTAACCCTAACGAATGTCGTTGGTCGACTACGCTGGTCGTCTTCGAGGTACGAAAGATGCACAGTGACACCTAGCCTTTTGGTTAAAAAAAAAAGTTTTATACATATCAGGCTGATCATTGGCTTATTCTCTGTCGACGATTAAAGGTGAGAAAATGCCCTGTCGAGTACCCCCGTCCCTAATAAGCCTTATGGTATCTGTGGACGTGAAGCACGACTTACCTGTCGTGTCACTACAGACTCTAGGACGAAACCTATGAGGGCAGAAAAAAGCGCTCGAAGTCCGCTTTCTCTTGCAGTATTGATAGCCCCATAAAAAAACAACGAAAAAGGAGCCGACCAACTTTTATTGCCTTTCCATGCAGCTGGCACAGGGCTGTAACGTGACAAATAATGGCTGTCATTGTTGGCACAACCGAAGGTTGACTGCCCAGGCAAGAGAGATCGATGACAGCATTCCTTTGTGGTGCAGTTTGCGTGTGTGTGTGTGTGGGGGGGGGGGGGGGGGGGGGGTGGGGGGTGCTTTTTGTGGGGGGGGGGGGAGGCATTTTTTTCAATCGACCAACGTCAACTGCACTGAATCACACTCTCCCGGCGTCTCAAAACCCATTGCCTTTCCCTTGCCACACACAGGAGGGGATTAGCTTGATTAGAATTCGATTCCATGCCCCATTGTAGCGCCGATTTTGTTGAAGGGACAATGCTGCGCTAAATAGGCATGGTGTAAAATCACCATGATCAGGCCTGAAAACTTCTTTACTTAGTTCTTTCAGTCCCACGGCTGTTGTAACACCTCTGTCACGTACACACTGGGGCACTTAAACATGTGTTATCTGTGTACAGAAATCCTCTGTACCTATCCTTTAAACTGATTTAGAACAATCTGCCGAAAACGTAGAAGTATCCTCTGTCTGTCTGTCTGTCTGTCTGTCTGTCTGTCTGTCTGTCTGTCTGACTGTCTCTCTCTCTCTCTGCGCCTGTCTGCCTGTCTGCCTGTCTGTCTGTCTGTCTGTCTGTCTGTCTGTCTGTCTCTCTCTCTCTCTCTCTCTCTCTCTCTCTCTCTCTCGTCTCTCTCTCTCTCTCTCTTCTCTCTCTCTCTCTCTCCTCTCTCTCTCTGTTCTGTCCTCTCTTCTCTGTCTCCTCTGTCTCTCTCTCTGTCTCTCTCTCTCTCTCTCTCTCTCTCTCTCTCTCTCTCTCTCTCTCTCTCTCTCTCTCTCTCTCTCTCTCTCTCTCTCTCTCTCTCAGAGGTTTTCGAGTGATTGCCATTACAATGACTGGTCATTTGAGACCTATTTTATACACCCATACAACTCCGCCCAGTCCTTCCGACTGCCTTCCGACCCACCCGCTCCCCCTCGGGTTTTTTTTCCCTGAACTACGCCGATTTGATACTATGAACTACGGCGATTTGACATTATGAACTACGGCTGACATTATGGACTACGGCGATTTGGCACTGAGAAAAATTGTGATTTGACACGAAGAATTACGACGATCTAACACTGTCAGTGGCAAACTGGCTGTCAGTAACACAGTGATTTGACTCTTAGTGATACGGGGCTCTCAAAACTACCGTCATTTGACTCTGTGTAAATGTGCAAGTCAATTTAGACAAAAATTAAAAATACAGCTGTTAAGACACACGCACGCCCTTACATCTATCTCTTTCTCACACTTACACGCCTACATAACAACCACCCTATACA
>JABMCL010002957.1:1397500-1400000 GCA_018857735.1 Alviniconcha marisindica
ACCAGCCTAACGCCTTACCGCTAGGCCAAACCGACTCACAATATCTTCCTGCAGTAAGTAAGTAAGTAAACATGGTGCTTAACGTCCACAGAAATCGTACGGCTTATTAGGGACGGGGTAAAGAGGGGGGGGGGGGGGGGGGGAGGGGAAGGGGTTATGGAGGTGGGGGGAAAGGGAGATTATATACCTATCGCTACACTGTTACCACCAGAATGACTTCTGCATTAAGATGCGCAGCGATGAGAGCCATTTTAATGTTTCAGTAGGAAGTGATGGACAAAGTCACAAGAAAGTGTCCACAAACCACAACCTTTTTGAAGAGAAAGGAGAGCCGAAGCGGTATCGAACCGAGGTCCCTCTGCTTACCAGCCTAACGCCTTAATTACCGCAAGGCCAAACCGACTCACAATATCTTCCTGCTGTGGACGTTCCCAATTTATTCACGTCCCTATAGCACTCACGTGACGCGTGAGATCGAGCCGAGAAGCGGGCTGACCTGACAAGGTCAACTCACTCGCTGAAAGCTTGTTCCTTATCGGAACTTTTTGACTTTAATCGTCACGGCGTCGTTGGCTACCGTCTCTTGTTTCGCCCCTCCATTCTCCTCCACTGACGTCTGTCTTCCAGCTCTTTGCCCTCAAGTGAGCCGAGAGAACCGTTGGGCACTCATAATACCCTGCCTTGTTGGTCTGGCTATGTTCGCACTGGTGGGGGTTACACTGAAATGTGGGGAGAGCTTAGGGAGGTTACGTGTGTGTGTGTGTGTGTGTGTGTGTGTGTGTGTGTGTGTGTGTGTGTTTCTGTCTTTGTGTGTGAGAGGGTTGGTGTGTGTGTGTGTGTGTGTGTGTTTGTGTGTGTGTGTGTGTGTGTGTGTTGTGTGTGTGTGTTGTGTTGTGTGTGTGTGGTGTGTGTGTTGTGTGTGTGTGTGTGTGTGTGTGTGTGTTGTGTGTGTGTGTGTGTGTGTGTTGTTGTGTGTGTGTGTGTGTGTGTGTGTTGTTGTGTGTTTTGTGTGTATGTGTGTGTGTGTGTGTGTGTGTCTGTGTGTTGTGTGTTGTTGTCTGTGTGTTGTGTGGTGTGCTGTGTGTGTGTGTGTGTGTGTGGTGTGGTGTGTTGTTGGTGTGTGTGTGTGTGTGTGTGTGTGTGTGTGTGTGTGTGTGTGTGTGTGTGTGTGTGTGTGTGTGTGTGTGTGTGTTGTGTGTGGTGTGTGTGTGTGTGTGTGTGTGTGTTGTGTGTGTTGTGTGTGTGGTGTGTGTGTTGTGTGTGTGTGTGTGTGTGTGTGTGTGTGTGTGTGTGTGTGTGTGTGTGTGTGTGTGTGTGTGTGTGTGTGTTGTGTGTAAGTGTGTGTGTGTGTTTGTGTGTGTGTGTGTGTGTGTTGTGATGTGTGTAGTACTGTGTTGTGTCTGTGCAGTGTGTATACTTGTGTCTGTCGATCTGTGTATTTGTCTGTATCTGAGGGTCGGTGTTTGTCAGTGTGTGCATAGCGCGCACACGCGCGGACTAGTATATATACTGTCACACGTTTTCAGCAGAAACACTTTCACTGGGCGTACGTACAAATGCAATAACTACACACACAGAAGCAGACCAAACTGGACAGGGGCAGGGGAACCACAGACTTAAAAAGGGACTTTTTTAAGTCTAGCGTAAATAAAAACAGTAACACCACTCTGTGTTCAAAACGTTTGGTTCTCTTAAAACCTTTCTCAATGAACTGAGCTGAAGTATGCTGGGTGTCAAAACTACATATTCTTTCAAATCTCTCAGACGAAGCACTGACTGAAACATATTAGAATTATTCTGTTACAAAATGTTGCAAGGAGCAGCCAATGGCTAGGATTTCATTTTCCCGCTCGGTGTTCATAATAATAGTAATAATAATAATAGATGATTGATGGCGCCCCATCCCGTGAGAGCCCGGAGCGCTTATAAATACATAAGGATACGTTCATTCTATTACACACACACACACACACACACACACACACACACACACACACACACACACACACACACGCGCGCGCCGCGCGCGCACGCACGCACGCACGCACGCACGCACGCACGCACGCACGCACGCACACACACACACACACACACACACACACACACACACACACACACACACACACTGGGAATGAGAGAGGGCAAGAGAAAAGCCAAGGGTTTGGGTTGCTTGAGTAGTAGGAACGGTCTCAGAGAGTCTTACCAATTAACCCACAAACAAGAAGTATGAGATATTTGTTCCACGTGGGGAAACACAAAGTAATGGCACTCAAGCAGGTTGTAAACATGGTGCTTAACGTCCACAGAAACCATAAGGTTTATTAGGGACGGGGAGGGGGGGGGGGAGGGGTAGGAGGGGGGGAGAGAGGGAGATTATATATACATCGCTACACTGTCACCACCAGAATGACTTCTGCATTAAGGTGGGAAGCGATGAGAACCATTTTAATGTTTCATAACTGTGACGGACAAAGTCACAAGACAGTGTCCACAGACCACA
>JABMCL010002957.1:1402500-1450000 GCA_018857735.1 Alviniconcha marisindica
CCGACCCCTACCACATAGAAACACTGCAACACTAACACCGAGATCCGACCATGTACACTCCACTCTAGTCTTGCACTGACTGCAAGCACCCGTCTCTCTCTGTGACCACTTCCACTCGGTTTAGCCTCACGCTCAGTCCTACCCAACCCCACCCCACCCACCCGGCAAATCAGCAGTCGGGTGCCAGTCACAGGCGCCCTGTAAGCCTGCATGCCCTTGCCGTCAGTGCCTGTTCGCGCTCCGCCAAGCACAGGCACTCGAGGCGAGTTCTGTGTGTGTGTGTGTGTGTGTGTGTGTGTGTGTGTGTGTGTGTGTGTGTGTGTGTGTGTGTGTGTGTGTGTGTGTGTGTGTGTGTGTGTGTGTGTGTGTGTGTGTGTGTGTGTGTGTGTGTGTGTGTGTGTGTGTGTGTGTGTGTGTGTGTGTGTGTGTGTGTGTGTTGTGTGTGTGTTGTGCGTGTATTTTGACGTATGTGTTTGTATGTGCGTGCATATTTGCATGCATGCATGTTTATGTCGTTCGTGTGTGCTGTTTGGTTGTGTGTGTGTGTGTGTGTGTGTGTGTGTGTGTGTGTGTGTGTGTGTGTGTGTGTGTGTGTGTGTGTGTGTGTGTGTGTGTGTGTGTGTGTGTGTGTGTGTGTACGTGTGTGTGTGTTTGTATGTGCGTGCATATTTGCATGCATGCATGTTTATGTTCGTGCGTGTGTGCATGTTTGCTTTCGTGTGTGTGTGTGTGTGGTGTGTGTGTGTGTGTGTGTGTGTGTGTGTGTGTGTGTGTGTGTGTGTGTGTGTGTGTGTGTGTGTGTTTGGTTGTTGTTGGTTGCTGTTTGTTGTTGTTTGGTTGGTTGGTTGTTGTAATCCTTTTTCTTTGTTATAATTGGCGATAAAATTATGTCCTCCGAGTTAGAGAAATAACACATAAATATAGCCTATTATCATTAAACAAAAGAGGGGGGGGGGGGGGGGGGGGGGATAAAACCGGCGTTAAGCGCCTGTGCAAAGACTGTGTGACGTACTGATCGAGATCGGTTTGGTGCACTGCTCGGTGTGTGACCCAGTCTGTGGGTCGCGCTGCCACTTTCCCTGCCAGTCGAGCGGAAAGCCAGTAATGGCAGCTCGGCCCTGCCCCGGCCCGCGTGCTTACTGCCAGGTGCCTATACACACGTTGCCTACGTACGTCGGGGCAGGCAGAGTTCAGGAGCTGCCGGCGTGAAAATCGAGGTGGCCGTCCTGGGCTTTCCGTCCTAATACGGTTTCTGTGGACGTAAAGCAACGCTGAACCATACACACGCACTGGTCGCAGTTTGTCCCTAATATGTCAACCGACATCCGAGGACATTAAGCTCTACATCATCATCATCATCATGGGGGCAGGCAGCAGTCTGGAGTCTATACAACTGAAGAGAGAGTGGTTTTGTCTCCATGAGCCGGTTTGGTCTAGCGGTAAGGCGTTAGGCTGGTAAGCAGAGGGATCTCGGTTCGATTCCACGGCTTCGGCTCTCCTTTCTCTTTAAAAAGGTTGTGGTTTGTGGACACCGTCTTGTGACTTTGTCCATCACAATCACTGAGTTAATGAAACTAACTTAATGGCTCTCATCGCTGCCCATCTTAATGCAGGAGTCATTGTGGTGGTGACAGTGTAACGATTGGTAGGCTATATAATCTCGCTGATCCCCCACCTCCCCGTTTCAGAGCCTCAGGAGCTGTGTGAAAGTCGAGGTGGACGTCCTGGGTTCCCGTCCCTACTGAATAAACCTACGGTTTCTGTGGACGTTCAGCAACACTTCAACAACACCTCCCCGTCCCTAATAAACCTTACGGTTTCTGTGGACGTTCCGGCAGCATCAAGTTACTTACGCGGGGGCAGACAGCACTGGGTTTGGAAACTACACAGCTGAAGAGAGAGCGGGTTTGTCTCTGTGCTATGACGGCGCCAACCGGCCATTGCCACTCAGTGCCGCCACAGGCTGTCTGTCCTGTAGTCACGAGTTCACAACTGATACCAGCGGGCTGGAAAAAAATAAAAAAATAAATAAATATCAGTGAAACTGACAAGAACTGTGACTGCTAGCGTTCTAAAACAAGATCCAAACACATAAAAGGTTCACAAGAACGCTTGTTTTGTGGCTTGACGAAATATATTGATTGATATATTGATATATCCCTCAGTGATTGATTACAACCGCTGATTCTGCCGCCTCATCCCCGGCGACTGATGGGCCTTCGTAACTTAAATAAGCAACACTGATTTGGAACAATTTTCCATTTCTTTCTCTGTACTATCCGTGCTCGACTGACTAGATGTGCTGAGGACACTCCGAGTGTGCTCGCTCTGATATAACCGCAATGGTTGACTGGGCGTAAAACACGACTTACTACTACTCCGAGTGTGCCATCTTCGAAGTGTTTGTTCCAATTTTGGTCAATATTCAAACGGTTGACTATTTCTACAGTGGTTGCTTGAGATCCCAAACTTTCGTTCTCAACATTTCCGATTGTAACGACAGCGAAGGTTACTGTGGTTGCTCAAATGCTGATGCTGCTCCACGTTCTTACAGAAATGCTTTCAGTCTACTGTCATTTGCAGCGTGGTTGATGAAGTGCGGCAAACATTTACAGCTCAGCAAGGTGTGGAGGACAGGCAGTTTACCGAATGAGAAAATGAAAGTTGTGTATCCACATGGACACGATCTAGAGGGCTCAGTTTGGTCGTTGTAGGTGATGCACCACCATGTGGTTTTGTCAGAGACTGGTATTGACTGGCCGTTTTTCTCGATCCGTGGTGATGAGGAGCGGCAGTCCGCCAGGCCTGGCAGGAAATCAGCGGCTTGGCGGGGCTGCATGTAGATGGGAAGGATGCAAGTTCAGGAAATACGCAGTGACGCCGCTGACGGTTGTGAGACTCTGTTCCACAAAAAACAACCAGGAGTCCCCTGATCAGCCGAGAACTCTAGTCCAGGTGCTGAAATGGGGTGAGCAACGAAAAACAAACTGATTTTTTAGATTTTGTTAATTACTTGAACTACTTGCAACTTGGTGAAATCACTAACGTGTTTTGTCCAAAGGTACCGGTAGAATTAGAAGAATGAAAATAACAGCTTGAAGGACTTTTTCTTAGATTAGTTAAAAATGACACATGGATTTTATATGAAATTCCCGAACCAGGTTTTATGAATGGTGATTAGTGGCCTCAGATGTAAGAAGATAACAACAATTAACCTCTTTGCTGCTTTTAAGAGGTCATATTATGATGTCATTGGCAAAGTACTTTCCTTCTGCTTACAGCATGTCATATAGTTTCCTGCTTGAACTCCATCTTTTTACGTATTCTCACGTAAAACAAAGATCTCAACAGCAGCAGTTTTGGTCAGCTTAGCCTTTTCTTGAGACTGCATGACCTTGGGAGGAAATTGCATCAGAAATGCCAAATTCATGGCATGGCAGTGAAAGAATTAAACAAAATCAACAAAACTACATCAAGCATGCATATATATCAACACCAATTAAGTGCTATAAGTCACCTGTTACATATCATGGCCTCTTTACTGTCTGTTGTTGAGTTGTGTTAGCATACATGGTAACATGTAATATGTATGTGTGTGTGTGTGTGTGTGTGTGTGTGTGTGTGTTTGCATGCGCACACTTGCGTGCGTTGCTCAGTATGAGCATACTGTTATAGATATATATATATTCAAAACCTGTATTTATGTTATTGCAGGTGTACTAACAGTTCTGGTGACAACAGCTGTCGGGTATGATAATATTAACATTATGTATAATGTAATTGTAAAGGTCCCAGCTTGAGTTGGCTGTTAGGTCTAAGAATAGTGAGATGAAAAACAAGTACTGTTCACATAATGTATATATAATAAAAATTTAAATGATATATATACAGGTATGCAGACTTCTTAGTTATATTAAATAAAAATGGTGACATGCATGAGGTTTATGAAGTTAGGCATCTTTGATATAATATATATATATATATATATTCAATACTATTAGTATTAATTACTAAAGTACAATGTACTACCCCGTCACCGCCTTCATTAGGATACTGCAGATGCAGAAATTAGAGTCCCCTCTGTTAAGAACCTAGAGCCAACAAATGTTCTCCCTTTTTCTGATGTCACCCTATGTGGTTGACACTTACAACAGGACATTAAAAATAAAATTCGTTATTATTATCAAATAGCTTTCTTAGTATATATATATAATTATAAACCTGGATTAGGTCAAAATAAAGTTGTACATTCTTCACCCACTGCCAGGAATTTCTTCCATTTCCTGATTTCTACTTTCTCTGTCCATTCACCTTAATTATTTTCTAAATCATATCCAGTGTACAAAGATTTTATCTAAAAGTAAAACTTTCAGTTTTCTTCAATAACTTCAAGTATAACTATAAGTGTAATCAAAACCACATTATGACAATGTGGACCATTTTTAAGCTGACCAATTTGCACGTTTGATGGTCAAGAAGTCTCATAAATTTACAAACTTGCATGCAGCACAACTGTGATCTGGTGGGAGATGTGGTTGCTGAAGCGGAACATGACAAGCATGATGTCATCCTTTATGAGCAATCAGATGGTATCCAGCATGCCAGACCGTCAGCTCAAGTACCGTTTGTACAACTACTCAGATCCCTCCACAGACATTAGCGGCAGTGGTACAGGTATGTTAGCACTTGGTGGGTCGACTTTGAGTTTCACAATCACATTGTCTCTGTGGGGATTTTTTTTTTTTTTATGCTTTGTATGGGTCATTTTGTCATATTTGATGAACAATGGTACTGGCACTAGTATAATGGCAGTAGTGGGTCTTTCACGCTGCCACTCTGGGGATTACGGGTAAGTTTGTTATACATTAGGGATCATGGGCAGGTTTGCTGGTATGGTGGCAGTGAGTTTAATAAACAGGTTTGATAAACAGTGGCAGTAGTGGGTCTTTAACACCGTCAGTCTGAGGACTATGGGTAGGTTTGTTAAGTACAGTGGCAATCGTGGGGATCATGGACATGATTTCTGGTACTGTGGTAAAGTGGCAGTTGGTTTTCAAGATAAACAGGTTTGATATTGATAAGCATGTGTACTGGCATTAGTCGCAGTAGATTTGGTAAACAGTGATACTGGCACTCGTCACTGGTGGTAGTAGTGGGTCTTTCGCATTGTCACTCTGGGGATTGTGGGTAGGTTTGTTAAGTACAGTGGGGATTGTGGGTAGGTTTGTTAAGTACAGTGGCGATCGTGGGGATCATGGACAGGTTTGCTGGTAGAGTGGCAGTGGGTTTGATGAATAGGTTTGATAAACAGTGGTAGTGGCACTAGTAGCAGGGGGTTTGATAATCAGTGGTACTGGCAATGGTGCGCTGCTGGTACGCACTAAGTTTTGGGTCATTTGTTAGTTATTTATCAGTGTGATGATATAGATGATGTTCAGTCAACCATGTAGGCCAGCTTTGTACTGGATGATCCCACCCCTAATAAACCGCAAATGGTTTCTGTGGATGTTTCAAGGGAACAGGGATAGCTCGGTGGTTAGAGCAATAGACTTGTGGTCAAATTCTCTCAAAAGGTCCCGGGTTCAAGTCCCAGCAGGAGTGGTGGGAAATATTTGTTCTCCAGGGACAACTTTCTGTGCTGACTCTTATTTTGGTATTTATTCCACCCCCATGTTACTGCAGTAGCATATAAAAGATCCTGGTCATTCTGCCCAAAGTGCAGGTGGCAGGTTCCAGCTAAACACGCATATATCCTACATATGTGGCTTTACATGAAGTGATATGACATGGTGTATGGTTGATTGTATGGTGTACACAGAACATGCCAAAATGACAGCAGTTTCATGTGGTGCTAGCCATATATATATATAACAGCACTGTAACTAAACCACTTCAATGGATATTCAAAATGTGCTATAAAAAGCTAGTTATTCGTTTAGAATCACATGCCACAGGAGCGCAGCGAGTCTGCTTGAGAGTGGAGAATAACATTGTATAAAAGCAATCAACAACTACATTAGGCCCCATGAAAACAGATATGAATATATGCTGGATGGGCTGCGTAAGGCCTTGCCACCCAAGACACCAGTGAGTCAAGGTGTTTGATTTTCCGATTTTCCAGCAGTTTGGTTACCATGGATACAGTCCAAGAGCCAGGATCCCTTCACCTTGCTGGATTTGTGCCAGTCCAATGACCAGGCCATCCGCAGAATTGGGGTCAAAGCTATGGCTGCCAAAACCACGTGGGAAGGTAATGTTATACTTATAGTTGACAACAGTGATGTAATAATAATAATAATAGCGGTCTTTTCTATAGCACCACATCTCACTGACAAAGGCAAGCACACTGCACTTTACAAGATCAACAAAAAATATATAAATTAAAGCCTCAAAAATAATAATTCTATGGTAATAATATATACGTACACTTTTTGGCACACCACAAATAGCATAATATATTATATATATATATATGAATATGTGTTGGGTTTCATTATATATTGGGTGATTCAGCAAAGCTGGTTTGCTAGAGTGAATGCGCTTTGTAATCTTTCACGCAAGAAGTTGTGAGGTGGTCGCAGCGCACTTCCGGGCCGATTTCTGAGTAGGCGTTGCTTCACGCTGTGTATAACAATGGAAGTTGAACCTAGAATTGTGAAGCAGTACAAATGCCAATACTGTTGCAGTTACAAAAATTACCGTGGAAAGGGGATGGAGGGTGAAAAAAAAATGTCTTTGCGTCGTTTTTTGGCTGACCAGAAGATCGCGAGTTCGTAGAAAACATGCATTTTGGGGCATCCTATAGCACGGGCAACAGGTTATTGCTTATTTCCAGACACATTATGACTCCGGGCCTAAAAAAATGCCTTTAAAGTTGGCAGTGTAAAATTCGCAAATTCACTGTCACCGCCTACCAGTGTGAAGAAAGTACGCACCGGAAGTAAAAGCAGCCAAGGGACTTAAGCAATGCCGGGCAAAAGTCAAGGGAGTTAACAACCCCGCCTGAATCGCCCAATACCATACAAGTTATAACCCAAATATAGATAAAACATTACAAAATACACAACCTAATTTGCATTACCTCTTCCCTCTCTCTGTCTCTCTCTGCCCTTTCTTTCACATGCACACACAACACACTTCACCCCTTACCACTCTCTCCCTCTCCCACCCTCCCACTCATCACCAGCAAAAACATCCAGCAGCCTATGCACACACAAAAAGACAAGCACAGCTTCCAATGTCTGTGAGAGGGCTATAGTAGCTCAAATTTCAAAGGTTTTACGAAAGTGCTGACTGGTTAACAACACTGGCTCCACCTAGCACTTAGCAGTCATAGTGGACAGACTTCATTTCAAAGGTTTTATGAAAGTGCTGCCTGGTTAACAACACTGGCTCCACCTAGCAGTCATGTTGCAGACTTCATTTCAAAGGTTTTACGAAAGTACTGCCTGGTTAACAACACTGGCTCCACCTAGCAGTCATGTTGCAGACTTCCAGTATCGCTACGTGGCACAGGCAGCAGACTGCCGGACCCTGATTGCACTGTCACGCTCACGTGGGGCTGATCCAAGGTTCTTCCTGCCTCAGCCACCGCTGGTGACCTCCAAGGTGGGAGCTGGTGTCTTTTGTCCCTCCTCGCTCTTGGTGTTGCATCTTGAAGGACCCAGACTTTGCTTGCCACTTTCTTTTTCTTCACACACCTCCTTGTTTTGCTTTGCATCTGTGTGTGTGAGTGTGTATGTGCGTGCGTGCATGCGCGCGCATGTGTGCATGCGTGTGTGTGCCTGTGCCTGTACCTGCCTGCATCTGTCTGTCTTCCTACAGACTACAGACCTGTAGGAAGACAGTGGTGCAGGCAGGCTGTCTGTGTCTGACTGACTGTCTGTGTCAGTCTTACTCTGTTCTCCTGCCTGCCTGCTTTTGTTAGCCTGCATGTCTGTCTTCCTGTTTGGGTCAGTCTGCATATCTGTCTTCTTCCTGTTTGGGTCAGTCTGCATGTCTGTCTTCTTGTTTGAGTCAGTCTGCATGTCTATCTTCCTGTTTGGGTCAGTCTGCATGTCTGTCTTCCTGTTTGGTCAATCTGCTTGTCTGTCTTTCTGTTTGGGTCAGTCTGCTTGTCTGTCTTCCTGTTTGGGTCAGTCTGCATGTCTATCTTCCTGTTTGGGTCAGTCTGCATGTCTATCTTCCTGTTTGGGTCAGTCTGCATGTCTGTCTTCCTGTTTGGGTCAGTCTGCTTGTCTGTCTTCCTGTTTGGGTCAGTCTGCATGTCTGTCTTCCTTTTGGGTCAGTCTGCATGTCTATCTTCCTGTTTGGGTCAGTCTGCATGTCTGTCTTCCTGTCTGTGTCTGCCTGCGTGTCTGTCAGCCTGCATGTCTGTCTTCCTGTCTGTCAGTCTTCCTGAATGTCTGTACCTCTCATCCTGCATGTCTTCCTTCGTGCCTGCCTGTGTCAACCTGCATGTCTGTCTTCCAGCTTGTCTGCCTTCCTGCATGGCTGTCTATCTTCCTGCATGTCTGTCTATCTTCCTGCATGGCTGTCTGCCTCCCACCCATCATGTCTGTCTTCCTGCTTGCCTGTCTGTCTATCTTCATGTATGCCTGTCTTCCTGTTTGCCTGTCTGTCTATCATCGTGCATGTCTGTCCTCCTGCTTGCCTATCTTCCTGTGTATCTGTTTTCCTGCCTGCATGTCTGTCTTTCTGCCTGCATGTCTGTCTTCCTGCCTATTTTCCTGCATGTCTGTCTTCCTGCCTGCATGTCTGTCTTCCTGTCTATCTTCCTGCATGTCTGTCTTCCTGCCAACCTGCCTTGTGTGCCTCTTGTGTCAGTGTTCCTACCAACCTGTCTGTCCTTCTGCCTGTCTCTGTCTACCTTTCGGTCTACCAGCCTGTCTGTCTAACTGCCTGTCTGTCTGCCTGCCTTGTCTGCCTCA
Source organism: Alviniconcha marisindica (assembly GCA_018857735.1). NCBI lineage: Eukaryota > Metazoa > Mollusca > Gastropoda > Provannidae > Alviniconcha > Alviniconcha marisindica. The sequence goes on from JABMCL010002957.1 coordinate 1,411,431, forward strand.
GTCCCTGTGTGTCTGTCCATATGTCTGGCTGACTGCCACAAGCACCACTGAAGTGACTTGTCTAGCTGAGTGAGTGACCGTGAGACTGATGAACACGATGGCAGGTGGGTGGGTGGACGGTTCGCGTGTCATGTTTTGTCCTAATAAATAGCGTTCTTTTGAACCTTTCGTGTGTTTGGTTTTGCTGTTTGCACCGGAGTGGGTCTGTTTGGTGCAGACCTCGGTGTTGGACGACCTGGCCTACCTCTTGCTGGGGCTGGACCAGCACATGAGGAACCGCAACAAGGACGGCATCAAGATGAGGGGGCCCACCAACAGGGCCACCTCTCTGGCTCAGCAGCACATACAGCACCAGCACAGAGCTACGGATGACAAGGTGGGTACGCACCTCTGGTCTCTGTGGTATCAGGGAGGGAGGGATAGAGTCAGATATGTAATGCATTATCAAAATAGGTTGTGTATTGTATGATGCTTTCAGCCTCACACATGTGTAGTCATGGAGGGATTTGGTGCGTTAGAAATGTGTTTATTATCATGGCAACATCAGAATCAAGAGCAAGACAGCCACCAATGGGGGGGGGGGGGGGGGGGGGGGGGGGGATGCAGGAACCTATTCCTAGCTAGTGCTCTTCTGTCTTGTCTCATGCTGGTTGTGTGGTAATTTTTCATCAAATGCATGCGTGGATTCTTCACTGTCTGTTCTGTGCAGTCAAGTTTAAGTGTGTTACAGTTTGATTCTGCCTCCTGGTATGTTGCAATTTTGCATCATAGTGTGTTATAGTTTGATTCTGTCTCATAGTGTTATACATCACAGTTTGATTCTGCCTCATAGTGTGTTACACTTACAGTTTGATTCTGCCTCATAGTTTGTTACTGTTTGATTCTGTCTGATAATGTGTTACTGTTTAATTCTGTCTCATAGTGTGTTACTGTTTGATTCTGCCTCGTAGTGTGTTACAGTTTGATTCTGCCTCATAGTGTGTTCTGACAGTCTGATTCTGCCTTATAGGTCATCAGTGGTGTGTGTGGATGCTTCAATGTGTGTCATGTGCTTTTATATTTAAAGTGTGTGTGTGTGTGTGTGTGTGTGTGTGTGTGTGTGTGTGTGTGTGTGTGTGTGTAATTCAGTTTGATCATGCCTCATCCCTGGTACAAGTGTGGATGCCATGTTATGTTCTATGTGCAGTAAAATTTAAAGTGTGTTCCTATCAGGCCCTGTCTCATTGCTGGTTCTGCTGTCCCCAGAGGCATTTCTGGGGCTTTGATGGCTCCTCACTGGATGTGGTGTCGGTGGACAGGCCGCTGCCGGAGGACCAGCTCCTGCTGCAGTTTCTGGCCACACTCACCCAGCTGTGCTGTGTACGTGAGTCAGTGGAGGCACACACCATCATCTGCTGCATGCTACGGTTTTGTTCTTTTGGTCATGTGTTAGTCAGCAAAGCAAGTGTCATCTGGTGCATGCCATCTGCAGGTGCATGTCATCTCCTGGTGCATGCTACAGCTTTGTTTATTTGGTCATGTGTTAGCAAACCAGATGTCATCTCCTGGTGCATGCCCTCTCCTGGTGTATGTCATCTCCTGGTGCATGCTACAGCTTTGTTTGTTTGGTCATATGTTAGTCGGCAAACCGGATGTCATCTCCTGGTGCATGTCATCTCCTGGTGCATGCTACAGCTTTGTTGATTAGTGTCATTTGTAAATTAGTAAAGCACATGTCATCTCCTGGTTCATGCTACAGTTCTGTTTTTTAGGTTATTATTTGTGAATCAGCCAAGCATACACCATCTCCAGGTGCATATTTACGTCTGTTGCACCCTTGTATGGTGAATGGGGCATTTGTGAGCTTGCAAAGGCACATGGTGACATGCTATTTGCTGGTGTATACTGTAGTGTTTTTTTCTTTATTTGAACTTGGGTTAATTATGAGTGGTCACAGGAACATTTCATCTGGTGTCTGTCGCACCTGTGTGTATCAACTAGGTTGTTTGGGAGCTGGCAAAAATACATGTATGCTGTTTTCTATTGCATGCTGCAGCCTGCTTTACTGGATTATTTGTGAATCAGCACAGGCATTTGACATTGTTGTGTTTTGTAGCCTCTTTGGGTCTTTTTAAGCTTTGGAGTTGGCTGTTTTATTTTTTACACAGGCTTCTAAAAGATCATTTTTGGAGTCAAGTTAGCTAGGGATGGCAAAGACAGATGAGACATTAAATTCCCAATCAGCTGACCATCTCCTCTCATCACTGTTCAGTTACTTGATCTGTTACCGTTTCAGAAACCGGAGGAAGCCTTACAGTTTGTCAAGAGACGAGGCTTGTCTGCCCTGCAGAGAGTCACAGAGCAGTATGAGAGCACAGAGGTATTTACATCTGTGGCAGCACTGTTGGGAAACCTGGCTCTGCACACAGGTGTCCACGAAACCATTGTACGCACAGGTAACTGCAGTATGGGTGTGGATGGGTATGTGTGTGTGTGTGTGTGTGTGTCTGTCTGTCTGTCTGTCTTATGTGTGTGTGTGTATATGTCTGTATGTCTTCTGTGTGTGTGTCTGTGTGCCCACTATCTGTCTGTCTGTGTGTGTGTGGGTGTGCGTGCGTGTGTGCATGCATATGTGTATGTGGGTGTGTATTTGTGTGCCAGTCTGTGTGTTTGTATTTGTCTATGTGCCTGTCTGTCTGTCTGTCTGTCTTCTGTGTGTGTGTGTTTGTGCACACCCTGCCTAGTGGGGACCTTGGACTGTCAAGCTGCATATTGTTTGGGTGATGCTACTGTCTCTTTAATTGTGTAGGTTAGCTTGGTTTGTTAAAGGGTTGGTGTGATGGAAAGAACAGCCTCCGGATGATCTGCATCATTCAAGAGCGAACAGTAGACTTACCCTCAGTATCTTTAACAGGTTAGCTTAGGTTGTTAAAGGGCCGGCGTGAAGGAAAGAACAGCAGACTGGTGATGTGCATCACTCAGATGGAAACAGTGGACTTAACCTCTGTATCTTTAACAGGTTAGCTTAGGTTGTTAAAGGGCCGGCGTGAAGGAAAGAACAGCAGACTGGTGATGTGCATCGCTCAGGTGGAAATGGTGGACTTACCCTCTGTATCTTTAACAGGTTAGCCTAGGTTGTTAAAGGGTTGATGTGAAGGAAGGAACATCAGACTGGTGACATCACTCAGGTGGAAATGGCGGACTTACCCTCTGTCTCTTTAACAATTATCCTGGGTTGTTAAAAGGTTGATGTGAAGGAAGGAACATCAGACTGGTGACATCACTCCAAAGTGAACAGTGCCTTACTCACTGTCTCTTGAACCATGCTTGTTGGCTGGGGTGTTAAAAAGCTGGTTTGAGGTTGCTACAGGGTTGATGTGAAGGAAAGAACCGCAGACTGGTGACGTCACTCACAGTGGAACAGTGCTTTTCTTACTGTCTCTTAACCATGCAGGTTGGCTGGGGTTGTTAATAAGCTGGTGTGAGGGAAAGAACAGTAGACTGGCAGTGGCATCATTCCGCAGGGCCCCCTGCAATGGCACACCCTGTGTCTCTTTAACCCTTTCATTGCCCCAGCCTGTAAATTTTCCGGGCTGAAAGATGCACAGACATGCCTGCAAGCAGTATATTTTCCAGTCCTGTAATATCTACTTTCAATGCTATGCATTTTGATGTGCCTTCCACATGCCAGTGCGAAAAAGAAGACAAAAAGGCTGAAGGGTTTCGGATTTCACACTTTTATTGGTCGCTTTCAGATGACATCCTGGCAGTGAGGGGGTTAATCATGTGGGGTTGGCTGTGGGTATTAAAGAACTGGTTTGAGGGGAGGAACAACATACTGCGGTGTCACTCAGAACTGACCAATGAACATATCCACTGACACAGCAGCCAGAGTGTGGTGGCTTAGACTCTTAGGGAAGGCAGGAGGGATGTCTGTTCTTAAATGGGGGACAATAAGCCTCTCTGGTTGATCAGTCTCTGTGACCGTGCAGGTTGGCTGGGGGTGTTGAAGAGCTGGTGTGAAGGAAAGAACAGCATGCTGGCGGTCACAGCAGCCAGAGTGCTGAACAACATGGACAGAGACTGGACCACAGAGGTGCTGGAAGATGGCATCATCATTCTGCACCCACTGCACAGGTCAAGGTCAGTCTGGTGTCTTGTCCGTAGCTTATTTAAATTGACGTTGCTGGTATTTGTCAGCAAAATGTGCGTAACGTGTGTTATTATGTTCTTGTGTTCGTCTGTCAATTATTGCCATGACTGAGTTACCTGTGCATACCTGCGTCACCATCAGTCTGGTTTTGCATGTAATTAGGATTAATTATATTTTTGATGTTTAATACTGACACACAGAGCAGGTCACTGAGCTCATTGGATGAACCCATTGCCCCCCCCCCCCCCCCCCCCCATGAGGGTTGGTGTGTGTGTGCGCGTGTCAGTGTGTGTATGTGTGTGTGTGCGTGCGTGTGTATTTTTGCATCTCCTTCACAGAACAGATAGGTTTAGACATTTGAATCAAGAGGCTCAGACTATTAATGTCTCCGCCTTGTGTGAATACATAGCATGTCTTTGTTGCTGCTTCTTGTGACGAGACCAAATAATGAAACAAAAAAATGGTTGTGGTGCGACCAGATTAACAAGATTCTATATGTGCTGAAAGATTTCCTAATAACCTGCATTGTGGCAATCCCAAAGGAAGAGCAGGGAAAGACATTCAAGTGATGTTTTTGCTGGGCAACCCACCAGAACGATTTTTAAGCAGCAAGGAGATACAAACAAGCAAAGCAACTCCCTCAGGAACAAAGAGAGAGAGAGAGAGAGAGAACTCAAACTCAAAAACTTTATTTTTCAAGGGTTGTAGTTTAGGTTCAGTCAAAATCTGTCTAGCAACTAGTCCTTGCTAAGCTGCTAATGGATAATAATAAAATATAAAAACATTACAAGGTATCATTCATTATATATGAAACATGAATGAATGAGTGTTTGTTATACATGAAGCATGAAAACTTACACACAAAACTTGCGTGTTCGCAGCACTGGATGTACACACACATACAGTGCATACAGAGAGAGAGAGAGAGAGAGAGAGAGAGAGAGAGAGAAAAGAATAATAGAACTCCAGATTACAAGCATAATCTGTCTGTCTGTGCCTTCCCTAGTTCACCACTGATGGATGGCAACTGGAGCAGTACAATGCTTTTGTATGCGTGTATGGTTACAGGAAAACGGTTCACGCAGACGTGATTTTTGTGCATGGGCTGCTAGGAGGAGCGGTGAAAACCTGGCGACAGCAGGACAGGGGAATGCCACCACCGCGGGGAGATGGTGACAGCTCACAGCACACCGACTGCTGGCCGAAGGTGCTTGTTGCGTGATCTGATGAAACTTATTAGCTCTGGCCCTGTCCACCCTGGTGATGGTGGCCTTGCCTGGTCCATGTTCACAGACCGGTGTTTCTTTGCTGTCCTTCCTTATGGAGTAGCCACACTCATCATTCTGACTGTTTTGCTGCTGTTGTGCGTTGTTTGTGTGTTTCCATGTCACCGGCTGTTGGGCCTTCTCTTACTGAATTTGAAATGCGGACACTGGAGTTTTCAAGTGCACAACAGTCTTAGTGTGCACACAAAGGCGAGGCAGGCACTAAAGTGTCTGCACAAGTGTTGACTCAGCAGAAGTGAAAAATGGTCCTTCAGCCGTCGTTTGGCCACTGGATTTACAACATGTTAGCCAGCCATCCATGAAGTACCTTTGTTGGCTTCTGTAGTTTGGTCCATGCAGTTGTGTGTTTTGATCTGCCTAGTGGATTTTCTGCTGCTTTCAGTGGACCAAGTTTGAGAATTAAAGGGGAACAAAACCACAGGTTTTCCACCTGAAAACATAGGAAATTGAAGTGGTTTCGTTGTTATTTTTATTGTTATTTTTTGAGGTTGCATTTTTCTCTGATCCGGTTGCGTCATGCATGTGTTGAGTTGTCTCCCTTAAACCATCCACCTCGAGGTTTGCAGTATGGGAGATAACTCGTGTATGACTATACTGTGACTGATGTTACAGAGCTGTCTGTGCTGTATTAGAGGATTAACTTTATCCAGCCATAAAGTTTACTGCTATTTTAGAACGGTTGCCAGCAATTTATGGGCTTTGAATCCTATTCGCTACAAAGCAGTCTGATGCTGCAAAAGTATGCATATTTATAAATGAAGGGAGAATACTGCTTCAGCATTTCCTATGCTTATGTGTCTGAAGTTACCTACAGCTTTTGGACATTAGAACTGGTTCCAGCTGCTCCATGAAATTCATGAAAATCCCTGTTCTGACCACTTTATGAATCAAACTTTAAAGTGTTTTTTTTCTCACATCTTTGCTTTTTATGTCCATGGGAGGTGTGTCTCTCTACTCTGTTTTTTTTCTTCTCTTTTTTAATCAGTCATTCCATGGGGGGTATGTCTCTCTACTCTCTTTTTTCTTTTTTAGCAGTCAAAATCTGTGCATTGTTATATACACTGTTGGGGATTTTCTGCATTGCCTAAATCTGTTATGCTGGTGTGTAAGTCCTTGCAATGTTCAGGACTTTTGCTACCTTACTTCTGACTCCACTGCACTGGCACTTAAATGCCTGCATCTGCTTGCTGTGTTCAGGACTGGCTGGCTGAAGACTGCCCCCATGTTCGCATCCTCAGCGTTCACTATGACACTGCTCTCACCACCTGGTCTGCAGACAACAGCATCTGCAAGGACAAGTAGGTGGTGTGTCTGTGTGTGTGTGTGTGTGTGTGTGTGTGTGTGTGTGTGTGTGTGTGTGTTTGTCTGTCTGTGTGTCTGTCTGTCTGTTGTGAGTGGGGGGAGGGTGCAGAAAAACATGATGCCTACAGAGGCCCCTGAGAAGCAGCCTAATGATCCGCACCGCAAAAGCCAAATTAGTCGACCTGTATATGCTCCATCACACACATACTTTCAAAGGTCCAGGGCGGAAACAGGGCTTGCAACTTGAAAACCTTTCATGGCAAGCTTTGCACTGCAGAAGCCATGCTGTTTCCTGTTGTACCTGTTTAAACAGTCTTGTTTCAGGAGAAAATCAAAGAGTGCGGGATAGTGTTCGCACTTCAAGGTGTTATGTGTGTATTTTTTACTCAGGTCTGTTTTGCTCTGTTGCATTGTCTTGTGCTGTGTGTTGACAGGTGCACGTTGAAGGGACGGAGTCGGGAGCCCCTGTTTTGCTCTGTTGCATTGTCTTGTGCTGTGTGTTGACAGGTGCACGTTGAAGGGACGGAGTCGGGAGTTCCTCGACAAGCTGAGCAAGGCCATGGTGGGCACGCGGCCCATTATCTGGGTCGGCCATTCCATGGGAGGTGTGTCTCTCTACTCTCTTTTTTGTCTTCTCTTTTTTAATCAGTCATTCCATGGGGGGTATGTCTCTCTACTCTCTTTTCTTTTTTAGCAGTCATTCTGTGGGGGGTATGTCTCTACTCTCATTTTTCTATCAGACATTATGTAGGGGGTATGTCTCTCTACTCTACATTCGTGCATGTGTGTGTGGTGTGTGTGTGTGCGTGCCTGCATGTGAGAGTTGTAATATTGGGCCCCTGTATGTGCCCAGTACTTCATCATTATTTTGTTACCCAGTCTTATTCATCAAACTTTTCAAGAAGATACTGGAGTTGTCAGAGAGATATAATTCAGTGAACCTGCTCTTCTTTTCCTCTTCTTCCTCACCAGCATCCTCATCATCACCAATATCATCAACATCAGCATCATTCCTTCTCCTTCTGCTCATCACTCTCCTAACTGGAACAATGAGCACATGTCCCTGCGGCACTGCCCAGGTGACAAGTGAATACCTGCTCCAACAGTGCCCGCCCCATGACAAGTCAAGACATGCAGCCTGGCCAGAGGATGTATCTCTGAAGGACAAGCTGTACCTCAGCGTTGAGGCCTCGGTGCATACAGCAGCATTCATAAGGGCTACTGGGGTCTCCGTCTGATGAGTGCATGAAGACGTAAAAATAGATGCTCTGCTCGTCCTGTTCATCATGGTCTTACTGCAGTCATTGTCATCAGTGTGTTGGTGTTGCAGGCTTGCTGATCAAGCAAATGCTGGAACTGTCGGAGGGGGGGCACCACAGCGCCATGCAGCAGAACACCTGCGGAGTGCTGATGTACTCAGTGCCCCACCGCGGCCTGTCTCTGGCAGCTCTGACCAGCCAGATCCACTTCCTCCTCTACCCTTCCACGGAGGTGCAGGAGCTGAGCATAGGTAAGAGCCCAGGCACTGAAAGCAGAAACTCACTCTTTGACATGCAGGTTATAACTCAAAGAGGCACAGAGCTTGGTACTGGTCACAGCTCACCCACCCTAGTACAGGAGCTGGGTACTGGTCATAGCTCACCCTCTTTGGCACAGAGCTGGGTATAGTCATAGCTCGCCCTCTTTGGTACAAAGCTGGGTACTGGTCATAGCTCACCCTCTTTGGCACAGAGCTGGGTACTGGTCATAGCTCGCCCTCTTTGGCACAGACCTGGCTACTGGTTATATTAATTCACTGTGTACTGGTCATAACTCACTCTCTGAGGCACAGAGCTGGGTACTGTCATAACTCACCCTTTGGGGCACAGAGCTGGGTACTGTCATAACTCACCCTCTGGGGCACAAAGCTGGGTACTGTCATAACTCACCCTCTTTGGCCCAGAGCTGGGTACTGGTCACAATTTACCCGGGCTCTGAGGCACAGAGCTGGGCACTGGTCATAGCTCACCCTCTGAGACACAGAGCTGGGTACTGGCAATATTAACTCACCCTCTGAGGCACAAAGCTGGGTACTGTTATAACTCACCCTCTGAGGCACAAAGCTGGGTACTGTCATAACTCACCCTCTGAGACACAAAGCTGGGTACTGTCATAACTCACCCTCTGGGGCACAGAGCTGGGTACTGTCATAACTCACCCTCTGGGGCACAAAGCTGGGTACTGTCATAACTCACCGTCTGGGGCACAGAGCTGGGTACTGTCATAGCTCACCCTCTGAGACACAGAGCTGGGTACTGCCATAGCTCACCCTCTGGGGCTCAAATCTGGGTACTGTCATAGCTCACCCTCTGAGACACAAAGCTGGGTACTGTCATAACTCACCCTCTGAGACACAAAGCTGGGTACTGTCATAACTCACCGTCTGGGGCACAGAGCTGGGTACTGTCATAGCTCACCCTCTGAGACACAAAGCTGGGTACTGTCATAACTCACCCTCTGAGGCACAAAGCTGGGTACTGTCATAACTCACCCTTTGGGGCACAGAGCTGGGTACTGTCATAACTCACTGTCTGGGGCACAGAGCTGGGTACTGTCATAGCTCACCCTCTGAGACACAAAGCTGGGTACTGTCATAACTCACCCTCTGAGACACAGAGCTGGGTACTGTCATAACTCACCCTCTGGGGCACAAAGCTGGGTACTGTCATAACTCACACTCTGGGGCACAAAGCTGGGTACTGTCATAACTCACCCTCTGGGGCACAGAGCTGGGTACTGTCATAGCTCACCCTCTGAGACACAGAGCTGGGTACTGTCATAACTCACCCTCTGGGGCACAGAGCTGGGTACTGTCATAACTCACACTCTGGGGCACAAAGCTGGGTACTGTCATAGCTCACCCTCTGGGGCACAGAGCTGGGTACTGTCATAACTCACCCTCTGGGGCACAGAGCTGGGTACTGTCATAGCTCACCCTCTGAGACACAGAGCTGGGTACTGTCATAACTCACACTCTGGGGCACAAAGCTGGGTACTGTCATAGCTCACCCTCTGGGGCACAGAGCTGGGTACTGTCATAACTCACCCTCTGGGGCACAGAGCTGGGTACTGTCATAGCTCACCCTCTGAGACACAGAGCTGGGTACTGTCATAACTCACCCTCTGGGGCACAAAGCTGGGTACTGTCATAGCTCACCCTCTGAGACACAGAGCTGGGTACTGTCATAACTCACCCTCTGGGGCACAAAGCTGGGTACTGTCATAACTCACTCACACCTGTACAGGAGTTTGGTATGGGTCATAACTCACCCACAGAGTTACAGAAGCTGGATTTTTTTCCTGGTCTGCTCTTGTTGTGGCCAACTTTCCAAGTCACCAGGAGACATTCACACCTGTTGTCTCCTCCAGCAAAAGCATGATAGTGCTGGTGGTAAAGAAGGTGGAGGGGAAGATGGTAACCATGGTGATTGTGGTAGTGGTGGTGGTGCCAGTGATGATCATGTACTGCTGGTTGGTGTGACCATTCCTGACTGCACAAGTTTTGTTTGTTTGTTTGTTTGTTTTTTCTCTCAGCAGTTTGTGGAAACATGACAGCATTGTTGTTGCTGTTGTGGCATTCCCCTGCTGAACACTGGTGGTCACCCAGACACAGTATATGTGATTATACATTGACAGGTGCATTCCATAGGGTTAGAGGATTGTGTGTGTGTGTAACAGTTCTTTATTGCCGTTCCACAAGGGCAGCCACATACCATCTTCAGAGCATTTATCTCCATTGTTATGCAAAAGGTTTAATCATGGCTAAGGATAGTCCTCACATAAGCATGCAGCACATAACAACATTTCCGTAAAGCCTTGCTGTTTTTACTGGTGTGAACCAACCACATGATAATGCCAGCAGCAAGATGGATGAGGAAGGGGAAGACAGTGGCCATGACAGTGATGATGATGTTCCAGATTCCCCTCACCTTCACCAACTACATGACTACTTTAAGCACTTCATAGAGACCCACAGCATTCCCTGCCTCAGCTTTGGGGAGATGAACAAGACAAAGTTCCGCAAGACTCTGCCCAAACTTCTCCTGGTGCCAACAGAGTCTAGTGGTATGTCAGCAGCTGCCATTCTCTTTCTTCTCTTTTCTTCTTCTTCTGCTTCTGCTTCACTCTCTGTTGTGTCTGTCTGTTTGTGTCCCTTTCTCTCTCTCACTCTCTCTGTTTGTCTGTCTGTCTGTCTGTCTCTTTCTCTCCCCCCCCCCCCCCCCCCCCCCCCCCCCCCATGCTGGCTTTTAAAATGAGGGGCTTTGCTGTTGTGTTTTGATTAGGCTGCTATGGGGAAAACTTTTCATCAGACATTTTTCTTTTCTTGAGAGTTGGGGGGGGGGGGGGGGGGGGAATCAGACATTTTTTCTTCTCGTTTTTTACAGCTTTGAATGTGAATCAACTGAAAACATTTTCTCCTTGTTTCTTGATGTTCCAGACCCGGGAGTGGGGGAGTTCTGCGCTCTGCCTGTGGACCACATCAACATCTGCAAGCCAGACAGTCGCGACAGCACACTGTACCAGCGGAGCCTGGCCTTCATGCACCGCGCCATCTTCTACTCCTACATGTACAGGCTTCGACAGGCTGTGTCCAGCGGCAAGGACTAGCCAACTTCTACCAGGGGTAGACAGATTGGGTTGGGTACGACTAGCCAACTTCTACCACAGACAGATTGGGTTGGGTAGACAGATTGGGTTGGGTAGCCAACTTCTACCACAAGTGCAGGGTTAGACACACTGGGTTGGGTATGACTAGCCAACTTCTACCACAGGCACAGGGTTAGACAGTTGGGTGTGACTAGCCAACTTCTACCACAGGCGCAGGGTTAGACAGACTGGATTGGGTATGACTAGCAAACTTCTACTGCAGGCGCAGGGTTAGACAGATTGGGTTGGTACAACTAGCCAGTGTTTACTGCAGGCACAGGGTTGGACAGTTGGGTACGACTAGCCAACATTTACTTCAGGCGCAGGGTTAGACAGACTGGATTGGGTATGACTAGCCAACTTCTACCACAGGCGCAGGGTTAGACAGTTGGGTATGACTAGCCAACTTTTACTGCAGACACAGGGTTAGACAGAGTGGATTGGGTATGACTAGCCAACTTCTACCACAGGCGCAGGGTTAGACAGATTGGGTTGGGTACCCAATACTGGCTATCTCCTTGCTTCCCGCCACACAGGGTTTGACAGGCTGGGTTGGGTACCCCGCACTGGCTGGCTTTCTCATGTGCAGGATTTGTCAAGCTGGGTTGGGTACCCTACACTGTCTCACACATGGGATTTAACAAGCAGGGTTAGGTAGCCTACACTGTTTCACACACAGGATTTGTCAAGCTGGGTTGGGTACCCTACACTGTCTCACACACAGGATTTGTCAAGCTGGGTTGGGTACCCTACACTGTCTCACACACGGGATTTAACAGGCGGGCTTGGGTATCCTTGGATTTTATCCTATGCATCCTTATGCTTGGGTTGGGTACCCTGCACTGGCTGGCTTTCTCCCACACAGGACTTGACAAGCTGGGTTGGGTACCCTACACTGCCTCACACTCAGGATCTGACAGGCTGCATGAGTTGGGTACCCTGCACTAGCTGTTTCTGCTCCTGCACAGGATTTGACAGGTTGGGTTGGGTACCCTGCACTTTCTCATGCACAGGATTTGACAGGCTGCATGGGTTGGGTACCCCACACCGGCTGTCTCTGCTCCTGCACAGGATTTGACAGGCTGGGTTGGGTATGCTGCATTGGCTATCTTCCTCATGCACAGGATTTGACAGGCTGGGTTGGGTATGCTGCATTGGCTATCTTCCTCATGCACAGGATTTGACAGGCTGGGTTGGGTATGCTGCATTGGCTATCTTCCTCATGCACAGGATTTGACAGGCTGGGTTGGGTATGCTGCATTGGCTATCTTCCTCATGCACAGGACTTGACAGGCTGGGTTGGGTATGCTGCATTGGCTATCTTCCTCATGCACAGGATTTGACAGGCTGGGTTGGGTATGCTGCACTTTGGGTGGCTTCCTCATGCACAGGATTTGACAAGCTGGGTTGGGTACTGCATTGGCTATCTTCCTCATGCACAGGATTTGACAGGCTGGGTTGGGTAGCTGCATTGGCTATCTTCCCCATGCACAGGATTTGACAGGCTGGGTTGGGTATGCTGCACTATCTTTCCCCATCACAGGATTTGTCAAGCTGGGTTGGGTACCATTGGCTATCTTCCTCATGCACAGGACTTGACAGGCTGGGTTGGGTATCCTTGGCTATCTTCCTATGCACAGATTTGACTAGCTTGGTTGGGTATGCTGCATTGGCTATCTTTCCCATGCACAGGACTTGACAGGCTGGGTTGGGTATGCCTTGCACTTTCCTCATGCACAGGATTTGACAGGCTGGGTTGGGTACCTGCATTGGCTATCTTCCTCATGCACAGGATTTGACAGGCTGGGTTGGGTACTGCATTGGCTACTTCCTCATGCACAGGATTTGACAGGCTGGGTTGGGTATGCTGCATTGGCTTCTTCCTCATGCACAGGATTTGACAGGCTGGGTTGGGTATGCTGCATTGGCTATCTTCCTCATGCACAGGATTTGACAGGCTGGGTTGGGTATGCTGCATTGGCTATCTTCCTCATGCACAGGATTTGACAGGCTGGGTTGGGTATGCTGCATTGGCTATCTTCCTCATGCACAGAATTTGACAGCTGGGTTGGGTATGCTGCATTGGCTATCTTCCTCATGCACAGGATTTGACAGGCTGGGTTGGGTATGCTGCATTGGCTATCTTCCTCATGCACAGAATTTGACTAGCTGGGTTGGGTATGCTGCATTGGCTATCTTCCTCATGCACAGAATTTGACTAGCTTGGTTGGTTACTGTATACTGGCTATGTCTTGAGCTAGCCATCTTTTTTGGTGTACACAAGATTTGATAGAGTGCATCTTGTACCCTGAACTGGCATTGTTCTACATACACAGGCTTTGATAGGTACCCTGGAGTAACTGTCCTCTCCCTCATGTTGTCAGGTACCCTTTATTAACTGTCCTCTCCCTGATACACAAGACTTAACAAACTATCAGGCACCCTGGAGTAACTGTCCCCTCCCTATACACAAGACTTGACAGACTGTCAGGTACCCTGGAGTAACTGTCCCCTCCCTATACACATGATTTGACAGACTATCAGGTACCCTGGAGTAACTGTCCCCTCCCTGATACACATGATTTGACAGACTATCAGGTTACACTGGAGTAACTGTCCTCTCCCTATACACAAGACTTGACAGACTGTCAGGTACCCTGGGGTAACTGTCCCCTCCCTGATACACATGATTTGACAGACTATCAGGTACCCTTGAGTAACTGTCCCCTCCCTGATACACATGATTTGACAGACTATCAGGTACCCTGGAGTAACTGTCCCCTCCCTGATACACATGATTTGACAGTCTGTCAGGTACCCTGGAGTAACTGTCCTGTCCTTCACTCACAAGATTTGACAGTCTGACAGGTACCTTTCATTAACTGTCCCCTCTCTGATACACAAGACTTGACAGTCTGTCAGGTACCCTGGAATAACTGTCTTCAGTCCTGTCCTTCATTCACAAGATTTGACAGTCTGACAGGTACCTTTTATTAACTGTCCCCTCCCTGATACACTGGATTTGACAGTCGGACAGGTACCTTTTATTAACTGTCCCCTCCCTGATACACTGGATTTGACAGTCAGACAGGTACCTTTCATTAACTGTCCCCTCCCTGATACACTGGATTTGACAGTCTGACAGATACCTTTTATTAACTGTCCCCTCCCTGATAGTGATACACAGGATTTGACAGTCTGACAGGTACCTTTTATTAACTGTCCCCTCCCTCATGTGACAGACTGTCAGGTACCCTGGAATAAACACACTCTCCCTTTTACACAAGTTTTGACAGGCAGCAACAGGTACAGCAGACTATTTCCCCTCATGCCTAAAATAGAAGAGCCTGTGCCCAGTACCCTTGATTCGGTATTTTCTGTTTAGTACAGTCTTTAGCTGTGATTTATGTTCCTTAATTAATAACTTTCTGGATTTTAATTTCCTTGTTTGGGCCTGCCATGAATTAGAGATTGGGAAACCCATGTTTCACTGTTGTGCACTTTGGCACTCATGGGAAATACTGTTGTTTACGGATCTGGGCAGTCGCACTCATGTTTCCTGGTGTCATTGTTCAGATCATGATCTGTTTCAGTCAACGTGAATGAATACATATATGTTGGACAGTTTCACAAGAAAAATGTCACGGAACACTAGCCTTCCCTTGAGCAGAAATTTCACCAAACACAGCATGAAGAAGACACTTGTACAGAAACCACAAAACAATGATGTTCTTCCAGCTCAGATACTCAAAGATCCAGTCACAAGAACATCCAGTCCCTTCAACCTTGCCCAACAGTCACAGTTTGAAATTTGGTGGCACTGTCAATGCATCTGGCCTGGCAGGATGGTCCACTTCTCTTTCCCCAGAAAACAATGCAGTTATCCTTCTGTGAAAGCTAAATCCATGACAGGAGGCCAGTCATCCATTTTCAGTCTCCAGTAACTGGCGGCACTTCTGTCCAGATTCATATCAACAAAAATGAAGTCCCTAGCCCATGGCACCATGCTACTGTTGCAGCATGAAAACTCTCAACCCCCAGTCACAAATTTTATACTCGTAAACTGTATGGGTTGACAGGATTTGACAATTTAAAAAAATATATATATATATTTTGGGGGGATATGGCCATACTGGAAAATGGATACAGGAAAGCATAATTTTCACGCGATTTTGCTGTTGTTTTAAACTGAGCAAAAAGATTGAAAAACTGTCAAGCGAGCAGCTGACACATGCCATCGCCAAATGTACACTAACTGGCCTAGTGCAATAGACTAAGAAATCTTGTTGGAAGTGAGATTTGAAGTCATGCACGTGAATTTCGCACATTGCTTCTTCTTTCCACTGCCACACGTGCCAGTTGGAATTTAAAATGCTGCTGCCACCAGCGAAAAAACAAAAGACTCTTGGCCTGCATAAGGGAAATACAGGTTCACAAACTGGACAAAAGACCCCGGCCTGCATAAGGGAAATACAGGTTCACAAACTCTGGACAAAAGACCCCGGCCTGCATAAGGGAAATACAGGTTCACAAACACTGGACAAAAGACCCGGCCTGCATAAGGGAAATACAGGTTCACAAACACTGGACAAAAGACCCGGCCTGCATAAGGGAAATACAGGTTCACAAACACTGGACAAAAGACCCTGGCCTGCATAAGGGAAATACAGGTTCACAAACACTGGACAAAAGACCCCAGCCTGCATAAGGGAAATACAGGTTCACAAACACTGGACAAAAGACCCCAGCCTGCATAAGGGAAATACAGGTTCACAAACACTGGACAAAAGACCCCGGCCTGCATAAGGGAAATACAGGTTCACAAACACTGGACAAAAGACCCCGGCCTGCATAAGGGAAATACAGGTTCACAAACATGGACAAAAGACCCCGGCCTGCATAAGGGAAATACAGGTTCACAAACACTGGACAAAAGACCCCGGCCTGCATAAGGGAAATACAGGTTCACAAACACTGGACAAAAGACCCCAGCCTGCGTAAGGGAAATACAGGTTCACAAACACTGGACAAAAGACCCCAGCCTGCATAAGGGAAATACAGGTTCACAGACTCTGGACTAAGGTTTACTCCCAAAAGGGGTTGGCAGCTATGAGTCACAAACTTGGTCTGCTTCTCGCTGACTTGTGACCTGCAACTCTTTGTTGTTCTGTTTTCTTACATGTTCTGAACAGTTTTTTACTTTTCTTTAGTACAACTACAAACTTTTAATTAAATTTAGTTCATCTTGTTGCTCTTGTTACAACTTAATTAACCTCCGCAGTTATTTTGTGGTAAACGAAAATTGAAGGAGTGGAATTATTTGTTGTGCAAAATGCAAATGGTTGTGAAAATGTCCACACAAAAAAAGGGAAAGAGGTAATGTCAGGGTCACAAAGAATTTTTTTTAATGATTTTGTTTGTGTCAACATCACAGCTGTCATGACTGCTTTACCCACAACTACCTTTTGGTATGAGTGTCCATTGGTAGTTTTAGCTTGCGAGAGCTTAAATGTATGCACTGTGTGTATCTGGCCTGTGAACACGCAAGGTTTTATGTGGAAGTTTTTTATGCGCTATATATAAATTTTCATTCATTCATTCAACTACTTTGCTTGGATGAAGGTGAGGCACAGTGGCTGGGGTGGGGGGTCAGGGGCGGTAAGACGGTGGTGCTGACTGTTTAGATGCCAGTAAATAGGCCTAACTTGATGCATTTGTATCACCAGCTCTGCACTTTTTGCCAAACTTTGAACTGCCTGTCTGACAACGACTAGTGTGAGTGCACTGAATAAATTATAATTACTTACAGGGGAGCAGAAATAACTCAGTGCTAGAGTGACAGAAGTGGACAATAGTGCTCTAGTTGCCATTGTGAAGTGCTCTGGGCTCATCTCAAGATGAGGCGCTCAGCAAGTGTTCATATAAAAAAAAAAAACTTAAATTTATTAGCTCGTTTTGGGTATCCGTCAAAAATTCTTGTCGTCAGAGGGCCTGCACTGGGATCCAGGCTGTGCAGAGAACATAATCCTCTCAAATTTCCCAAGATGATTCTGTGATGTACGCAAGATTGAAGAGGTTGTGTTAGGTATGCTGGATGGTGTAGTGATCTTCTCCTCTTTACATACATACATCTTTACATATGGCTGAGTCAGAGTGAATTTCTGCAAGATTGAAGAGGTTGTGTTAGGTATGCTGGATGGAGTAGTGATCTTCTCCTCCTTACATACATACATCCTTTACATATGGCTGAGTCAGAGTGAATTTCTGCATTTGCATGATTTGACAGGTTGTTTCATCATGCATCCCAAACTAGCTGTTTTTCCTATGCAGAAAAAACTGATGGTAAGACTGGTTGCGTTGGCTGTTTTCCTCCACTTCATTTGTTATGTATGTGATACCGCAGATCATGCTCCAAAAGAGCAGACTGGATGGAGTGTTGTAAATTGTCCTGTGTAGGTCACTATAATAATAATGGGTACTTGGAGTGCCTGACCCGCACAGGCCCTAAGCGCGTACACATTCTTTAAATGTACATATCTTGACAACAAAGATTCAATGTATAAAACTATGTGTCTGTATGGCAAGTTGCAAGTTATATTTAAATCTGCTACGTAAGCATAAATGTACCCCAAACCAGCAACAAAACTGCTAGCACTTGGAGTGCCAGATATGTGACACATGCATACCACTGTGTGCATGTTGGTATCACTGCGTGTGAATGCATGTGTTTGTGCATATGTGGATGTGAATGTGTGACAAATTCAGTATTTTTGTACCCTCAGAGACTGCTGTCTTTCTGCATGAAATCAGATCTCATCCCTGTGATTGCTCTCCTGGTTATTCATGCTAGCTCTCTACCTGTGGTGCCAACGGAGCATAAACTTGTGGCCATCTGTACAGATTCTCATCCTGTATTACCAGCAGGATGTAAGGTCAGAGGTCATCTTTGTGGCCACATCAGCTTTTTTCTTGTGAAGCTTGTGGAACATGCACGAATAGTAAGAGGCAGCAGCCTGCACTTCAGAATGATTATTTATATGTATATATATGCTATAATTGAGAGATCTTCCTTGTGTCATATCAGTCACTTCGACATCTACTACCACCACAAATCTATGTTCCACTGACAAAATAGGTTGTACAACCAGAGATTCGGCTGATGTCTTTATCAGTTTGCTGAACATATTGTACAACCCCAGGAAAAGAGGCTATACTGAGTGTCCTTAACACTAATAACAGGCAGCCAACACCCACACAGAATGTTCTTCCTTTCCCTGATAGCAGTGGACAGAACACATCACACACACCCAGAAGCAAGGTCACTATCAACAGAGAATCAACAACTATGCTGCAAGTGTTTCTTTTCCCCTTTCACTATAGCAGTGTATAAATGTAAGCTGCTACCTTCAAAAACCTAGACACTGTGATCACCACATAGTCAACATCCATACACAGTGCACAAAGTAAGTCACACAGCCTCCAGAAACAGAGCTGCTGTCATCATCACTTTGCTAATCAGCCTAATGTCAATACACATTGTGCAAAACGGGTCCGCAACCTCCAAAAGCAGGGCTATTGCATGTCCTCATCAGATAATCAACATCCATACACAACGTGCAAAATAGGTTGCACAACCTCCACAAATGGGGCTTTTGTCTGTCCTCATCAGATAATCAACATCCATACACAATGTGCAAAATAGGTTGTACAACCTCCACAAATGGGGCTTTTGTCTGTCCTCATCAGATAATCAACATCCATACACAACGTGCAGAATAGGTTGTACAACCTCCACAAATGGGGCTTTTGTCTGTCCTCATCAGATAATCAACATCCATACACAATGTGCAAAATAGGTTGTACAACCTCCACAAACACTGTCCTCATCAGATAATCAACATCCATACACAATGTGCAAAATAGGTTGTACAACCTCCACAAACACTGTCCTCATCAGGTAATCAGCATCCATACACAATGTGCAAAATAGGTTGTACAACCTCCACAAACACTGTCCTCATCAGATAATCAACATCCTTACACAATGTGCAAAATAGGTTGTACAACCTCCACAAACACTGTCCTCATCAGATAATCAACATCTTTACACAATGTGCAGAATAGGTTGTACAACCTCCACAAACACTGTCCTCATCAGATAATCAACATCCTTACACAATGTGCAGAATAGGTTGTACAACCTCCCAAAACAGGGTTATGCCTTCACCACAGCTTACATCAATCCTGAACGTTCAGTCTTCTCCAGCAGCTAAGACTGTTGATTTGTGTTGGGTTTGGTCAATTGCAATGGAAGGATGTTGCTCACGCATTGCAGATTTCAGACAGAACTGTGTTCAGGACTTTCCTTTTCTGTCAGTATGCTGCTATTAATGGTAATAGTATGCATAATGGTAACATTCACCTGTAAAGCATGTGTGTACATGTGTTTGTTTTTATGCATAAAACCATTCCCTTGTTGGTTGGTTTGCTATCTCAGGTCAATTGTAAATGTGTATGCATGCATGCTATGGTGTATAATGTGCCTATTTTTGCCATTTATATTAATGTAAAAAAAGTCTTTTCTTCTCATTTTTTTTGCAAGGGGATGGGGGGGGGGGGGGGGGGGCGTTGTTGTTGAGGACAGGGAGTCAATTTCAAGACTTGTTTCTTTCTTGTTGGTGAAAAAAGTTTTCTTGTCAAATTGAAAGTTAAACATTTTGAGGATGTACCTCCCGTGGAGTTTATGTACCTTGTATTTACATGCATGCCAGGTGAGAGTTGCCATAGGCAACTCGGGTCTTTGCTGTTGTACTTGTGTTACATATTTTGAGCACTGATTAACTCCCTTGTGTGTTAACAGTGAAAGTTACTTTGGACCAAAGGAAATTTAACCTAAGAAAGCACTGTTATTTTTGCCAGATCTGCTTTTTTGTTTAGCTTTTTCATTTTTGGCCAAAGGAAGAGACTGGACAATATGAAACTGGATTTTTTTTTTAAACATGGTACTTTCTATGGCTTTATGTGTGTTCGTGCATATGAATGTGTATGTTGTTCCTTTCCTGATTTACTTGCTTGTGTGTGTGTGTGTGCATGGGAGTGTGTGTTCATGGAAGTGTGTTGTTTTGTTTGTTTGTTTAAATGTTCTTTCTTCTTTTTTTCTTCTTCTTTTTTTGAGGGGGGGGGGGGGGGGAGAGTTAAAGTTAAAGAAAGCAGTTTCATTTTTGTCATTTGTGTGTGTGTGTGTGTGTGTGTGTGTGTGTGTGTGTGTGTGTGTGTGTTTTGAGGACCTAAAATTCAAATACACACTTTTTCTTAATGGGGACTGGGGTGAGTTTTGCCACATGTGAATTAGTAAAGTACTTGAAGGATTTGCACTGCATTTGATAAATATTTTATGGCCATCACACACACACACACCACACACACACACACACACACACACACACACACACAGAAGGAAAGCTGTAACAGCCACATCTTTTTATTGTGTACATTTTCTTTCTTGCCTTACAACCTTATTATTATACCAGTTTTGTAAGGGAAACTGGCAATCACTGTGAAGAAAATGTCAAATATATATATATATATATGAGTGGCTAACGTTACAAATTAGCACAGTGTTATCAACCACTTTGCCATGCGTTGAAAGACAGCAAAATACACCCCAAAAATAAATATGACAACAGCATAACTCAAAAACCTTTTCTTTAAGTTTATGGCAACAATAAAACTAAAACACACACCTGAAAACAACAAATCAAGATTCGTACATGATAAATAATAAACAAGAGACCTATTTACATCCCCTCCCCCCAAATGTGTGTGTGTGTGTGGGGGGGGGGGAGATATACTGGAATCGCCAACAGAAGAAGAAAGGGAAAATTCACAATAGTAAATTCTTATACCAGATATATCTGGACTTGTCACAGAATAAAAACAAAGGACAGAAGTCTTACGAAAATCTCTGTGTGCTTGAGTGGCGTCAGTCACAAAATCACATTTGCGTGGCTTCTCCAGTGACTGGACAAGTTGAGTAACACTGTATACTGTGGTGTGGATTGTGCTGTGTTACCTCCACTGGCTCCAGTCACAAAAATCACATTTGTAGGGCTTGTCCTGTGACTGGACAAGCTGAGTCACACCATATTACCTTCAGTCACAAAAATCACACTTGCAGGGATTCTCCAGTGACTAGATCAGCTGAGTTGCTCTTAACACTGGGACGTGGGTCATGCTGTACACACTAACTTTTAGTCACAAAAAATCACACTTGCAAGGCTTCTCCTGTGACTGGACAAGCCAAGTCACACCACATTACCTTCAGTCACAAAAAATCACACTTGCAAGGCTTCTCCTGTGACTGGACAAGCCAAGTCACACCACATTACCTTCAGTCACAAAAATCACACTTGCAGGGCTTCTCCAGTGACTGGACAAGCTGAATGACGTTGTATACTGTCCCTAGACTGCCGGCCTGTTATGTGAGTCTTGCTGTGTTTCTTCAGTCCAGCCAGCTGGGAAAAGGCAGAGTTACAAAATTCGCACTTGTATGGCTTCTCTCCACTGTGTATCCTGAGATGAGTCTTGAGGTTCGTTTGCTGGGTGAAGGCTGCATCACACTGATCACACTTGTAGGGTTTCTCACCTGTG
This sequence comes from Alviniconcha marisindica, assembly GCA_018857735.1. Taxonomy (NCBI): domain Eukaryota; kingdom Metazoa; phylum Mollusca; class Gastropoda; family Provannidae; genus Alviniconcha; species Alviniconcha marisindica. The sequence continues at coordinate 1,433,487 of JABMCL010002957.1, forward strand.
TGTGTCCTGGTGTGCTTCTTCAGGCTGGTCTGCTGTGAGAATGCTGCTGAGCAAAACTCACAGCGATAGGGCTTCTCACCTGAAACCACAGCAATATCTTAAGCGAGCCTATCAGAATCATTGCTGGTGCAAGTTCAAAATCCTTTCTGACCTGCAGTAAAGCTTAAGTACATCAGAATGATATTATAATCAATAAAACATGCAATATACAAAACTGTTATAGCTTCCCTAGCTAATACTGCATACAATGATACAGAGAGAAAACTACCATACTGTGGAACAGGCTGAGTCTCTAGTGTTGTTCCTTCTTAGCGATAGCTTCATTTAAAGTATTGTATCAATTAGCATTGTACTTAGTCTATCCAGGACTTTCATCTTTCATGCTACAGTCAGGTGTATCTAAATAAATTAAATATAACAAAAAGATTTTGACACTGGGTACCACTACCTGCAGACAATCAAATACAATTTATCATCTTATACCATAAAACTTCTAAGTAAACGCAACAAAGTCAAAAGTACTCCCAACCAGAATGAAGAGTAATGTCCTAAACTGAATATATATATATATATATATATGGTGGCCGCCCTCACCCTGATATAACCGCAATGGTTGACTGGGCGTAAAGCATGTTACTACTTTGATGACCACCCTGACACTAGTGACAAGCTGACTTGTGTATTGGTGCAGATAAAATATGAATTGATGCCCAATAACTGCTTACCTTCTCACAGAAAATACATCTTGGAACCCCAAACAAAATTTTAATTTCTGGCTACTCTGAATCGGACTATTCTCTGACTACATAAAAATGAAAGAGATGTGTAACTTTTCACTCATTTGACTTAAATTCAAACAAACGCACTTTGACTGAGTTTGAGTCAGTTTGACCAAACACTCAGCATCTGTGTGGGCAGCACCACTGACCATTACCTGTATGAATTCTGGTATGATCTTTCAGGCTGGACATCTTGGAGAAGGCTGAACCACACAGCATGCACACATGGGGTTTCTCCCCTGAGGACAAGTATATATAAATGGGATAATATTATATATATATATATATATATATATATATATATATATATACTATTACATGTAATAATATATCAGGCAATCACTCAATATCCCAGATTCATTCAATGGAGCCATCAAAACCAGTCCAGTCTACCATCCAAAACTCAGTCACACTTCATTTGCACATGATACCTTCTTTGGTATCCCATGCATGGGTGTCAACCACTGTATCATTTTTAAAACACACACCTGTAGACCATCATTAAGCTCTGTATTTCAACCAACATGCTTCCATTCCCCTAGAGTCCCTGGACTTAGGACTTGGTCACCACCCAGCCGGAAGAAAGGCATGTTGCTCTGAACGTTATAGAACGATAAATTATAACAAGCATCAATATGTTCTAAAACTAGTAAAAGCACTTTTTGCTTTTGAAAATGGTCTAAAAATTCCAGAAGCCTGTAATTATAAATCATAGTCACTGCCATTTTTCCTGCCTAATAAAGCAATATATATGTCATTTCGTATTAATTACTTATTACAGATCTGCTATAACATATGCACAAATGATTTTATATTTAAGATCGTCAGTGCCTTTCCTCATGACATATGTCATACGAGTGTGAAAACTCATTATTACTATTAGTCACCTGTGTGTGTCTTGTGGTGATCTTTCAGGCTGGACACACGGGAAAAGGCTGCTGGGCACTGCTCACACTTGAAAGGTTTCTCGCCCGTGTGGATCTGTGCATGAATCCTGAGGTTGTGCCTGCTGCTGAAAGTGGCACTGCAGGTTCGACACTTCAACACTGAACCTGTCCTGGCCGACACACAGTCTGGCTGGAAAGTCCAACCACTGGGTCTTGTGGAATTTTGTTTGGTCGTAGCAGGTGGCACTGTTGTGAGGTCACTGGCAGTTGTAGAATGCTGGGTCAAATCAAGGGGCTTCAGCGTGATGTCAGCGGGGGGGCTTGTTGAGGTATGCCTGGTCAAATCTAACGGCAAGCGACTAACTAGCTCATCCTGGGCCAGATGGTAGTTGGGAAACATCCTGACAGGGTAGGCTTCCTCCTGAGGCTGAACAACAGGCTTCGCACTGGAATCACTGGTTGTGTGCACCTCAAGAGAAGAAGGCACCACTGTCAATGCACCAGCTGTGGTTGTGCCTTCTCTGCTCCAGTCATGATGGGTCCTAAGCAAGTCAGCCTCAGAGTCCAGGGCTGTGTTCTGATACAGTCTGGGAATCTGAACGCCATTCATGTCATACTCAAAGCTGCTCTCTCCCTGCTGCAAGGGTCTTGGCTCACCTTCTCTGGCACTGGCCAGGTTTGTCCTCAGCAACTTGACAGCTAAAGTTTCTCTCTCAGACTTCAAGTTCTTCACCCTTTTGGGGGGTGAATGACTCTCTGATGGAGGACTTGCTTTCAGAAGTTTTTTCCTTGCTCTGACTGGCCTAGGTTCAAGACTGTCAGATGTACTTGTGTCACGTTTGCTGCTGCTACCACTCTTGGCTGGGTCACATTCAGTCCTAGTCTGGATGTCATCTCTTTCCAATTGTGTCTTCAAGCTTTGTGCAATGCATGTTGAGTATGAAGTCGATTCAGATTTACTTTCACTTTTATCTTCAGACTGAATGCCTTGTTTGCAGTATGGCTGGGGTATAGTTTCCTGGTCAAGATCACACTTACCGTCATTTCCTATGGTCTGGTGTTGAGGTGGTGATGGCAAGTCTTCAGCATCAACTTCCCGTTTAGACATACTGCTACTGGTATTCGATGATTTCCAGTTTGATGGAACTGGTGTTGCTGGTCATCTGCTGGACCTTTTCCACACTAGTTTCACTCTGCTTGACACTCATTTGACACACCTGTTGCTGTGTTAGCCACAATTAAACTCTGCTGAAATGTCCCCATCTCACTGCAGCTGCGGTATGACTAGGCGCACATCACTGGCAGTCCCTCAAAGAACGGTCGTCAAAGTTCTATGTCACTGCCAGTGTCACTGGCAAATGCAGTTCACTGAATGACTGCCCCAAACAGAACGGTTTCCAGCTGTTTAAAACGCTAACAAAGAAATGTCACGTTTGTATTTACTGTACTACATATAATACACCCTTCCACTCATTGTCCGGTGTACGCATGCGACAGTCGGTACCTCTTAGACTGCATGTTCAGTTTCTATGTTGATGGATTACTTAGATAAACATCAACAGACGCCATTTAGCCTTAGATGGAAGGGAAGTAACTCGCAATCCCCAGAATAAGAGTAAAAGAGTTATGTAGCCTGTCTAAAAGTGGGAGAGGCGGCGAAGGGGTGGGTACGGTGAGTGGTGTGGCAGTGTTTATGTATATATGCCGGAGCTTGTGCGCGCGCGGCGTGTCCGTGCGTGCGTACTTGGGTGTGTGTAGTGTGTCACCGTGTGTGTGACTGCGGCGTGCGTGCGCGCCGCGAGCCAGCGCTCGCATGTGTGTGTGTGTGTTGTGTGTGTGACGGTGTGTGTGTGTGTTGTCACTGAGTGTGTGTATCATTGAGAGAGAGAGAGAGAGAGAGAGAGAGAGAGGTGTCAGCGCTGTGTGTGTGTGTGTGTGTGTGTGTGTGTGTGTGTGTCTGTGTGTGTCAGTGTGTGTATGTGTGTGTGTGTGTGTGTGTGTGTGTGTGGGGGGGGTCAGTGGGTGTGGTGTCACTGAGTGTGTGTATCACTGAGAGAGAGAGAGAGAGGGGTGGGGTGTGTGTGTTGTTGTGTGTGTGTGTGTTGTAGGGGTGGGTGGGTGTCAGTATGTATCTCATGTGTGCAGGTGAGGGGGAGCCGGGAGTGTCAGTGTGTGCGTGCGTGCGTGAGTGAGTGTGTGAGAGAGAGAGAGTGTGTGTGTGTGTGAGAGAGAGAGAGTGTGTGTGTGTGTGTGTGAGAGAGAGAGAGAGAGGTGTGTGTGTGTGTGTGTGTGTGTGTGTGTGTGTTACGTGTTGCACTAACCATCTGTGTGCAGGCACTGATAGTCTGTACAATTAGTGCTTAAACGAAACTGACACAGCACGCAACACTAAATTACAGTGCAAATCAAACTTTATTATTCGTCTAGTTCAGCGGAACATTGTCATCAGATTTGACCAGCACAGCAGTACAAAAAGATTCAATACGGACATCAAAACAGTCATTAACTATGACAACAAGCGTGATGCAGAAACATCCGCCGTACTTCTACATGCGAGAGCACTGACAATTTTTCTACAGTTTCCTTCTGTCTTTTTATAAAAAAATAAGTAAGTAAAACAGACGGGTATCAGCAGACATAATTATGTACTTGCGATAAAAAATAATGAGGGTGTGGGAGGAAAATTACACGTATATGTAGGTACTGAAACAGATAAATCGTGTTTAAGCCCCAGGTCAAAGATATAGAAAATATGCGAGGGAGAAACATAATAACAGGCCGGCTACAGGTCAAAATATGAATGCTCAAAATATCTCGGCATCCTGGGGTGGGGGCTCCGCTGAGTGTGCATGCATTTGGGGGGGGGGGGGGGGCTCCGCTGAGTGTGCATGCATTAGTGTGTGGTGGGGGGGGGGCTCCGCTGAGTGTGCATGCATTAGTGTGGGGTGGGGGGGGGGGCTCCGCTGAGTGTGCATGCATTAGTGTGTGTGTGGGGGGGGGGGCTCCGCTGAGTGTGCATGCATTAGTGTGTGTGTGGGGGGGGGGGGGGGGCTCCGCTGAGTGTGCATGCATTAGTGTGTGGTGGGGGGGGGGGGCTCCGCTGAGTGTGCATGCATTATGTGTGTGGAGGTGGGGGGGGGGGGGGGCTCCGCTGAGTGTGCATGCATTAGTGTGTGTGGGGGGTGGGGGCTCCGCTGAGTGTGCATGCGTGCATGTATGCATATTAGTGTGTGTATGTGTGTGTGTGCGTGTGTGTACTACAACAAGGTGATCGTCGCAACTGATTATGTTAAAATTTTCTCAATCAAAAAAAAAAAGGCTTACGTTGATAATCATTAAGCACATTCAAGCGAAAGTCAGTTACAAAACAACAACAATAACAACAATAAAATGAAACTACTCGAAGCCTGTAGTAAAGTATTACATGTGGCCACTTCAATATTCTGAACATGTTTGCAGTAGAAATAAAAAGGAATTGCACAAGGAATTAACGAAATTCACACATAGCTCTGATCTCACATATGAATAAAAATGATTGAAAACATGCCGGAACAGTTATTTTTCGGGGTGTGGGACAGGTGAAGGAGGGGGGGGGGGGAGGGGGGGGTGAAAACATGCCGGAACAGTTATGTTTCGGGGAGTGGGACAGGTGAAGGAGGGGGGAGGGGGGTGAAAACATGCCGGAACAGTTATGTTTCTGGGAGTGGGACAGGTGGAATAGGGGGGAGAGAGGGGGGGGGGGGGGGGGCATGCCGGAACAGTTATGTTTCGGGGAGTGGGACAGGTGGAATAGGGGGGAGAGGGGGGGGGGGGGTGAAAACTATGCCGGAACAGTGATGTTTCGGGGAGGGGAGGGGGGGGGGGGGGGGGGGGGGGGGGGGGGGGGGGACCATTCTCATTTGCCGGCAAAAGCGCCCTGAAGTTTAGCTAAGATTACCTTATTTACTTGATGCTCATCAATCCAATCCACCGAGCGGGCTACATCAGGTAAGAGACGGCAGGTCTATTAAAATATCAGATAGAACTTATAAGATACATTTGTAACAAACACTGGGGCTAAGAGGGGTCGTACACTGAGCTACGTATTCACGTTGACAGTGCAGCAACATTAGATGCACACAAATACACCAATAATAAAACAGCGCCCCCCGCCCGCCCCCTCCCCACTCCCAACCCCCACACCCGCCCCAAAAGAAAACTGACATGAGAGCTGCCAGTGATATGCAGCAAAATTGTAAAGCGGAACCAAACCGAAGAAGCGTCATGGGTCCTGTGGACAGGACTGGGATAAAATGCACACACGCGCACACACACACACACACACACACACACACACACACACACACACCACACACACACACACACACACACACACACACAGCCGTTTTTCACTCGATTTCTCGTCCTCTTGGTTAATAACCGGTGTTTGAAAGTCACGAAAACATGACCGTGACTGCTGCCATTGTGTGCCTCCAGTGACGTCAAAACCAGGCCGGAAGGAGTGACAAAAATACCAATTACGCCACGAGCCAACGGTTTTTCTGCTCCTTATATGCGAAGAGTGAATCAACGTGACTGTTCCCTGATGCTCTCCAATTCGAGAGAGAGAGAGAGAGAGAGAGAGAGAGAGAGAGAGAGAGAGAGAGAGAGAGAGAGTACATCTTTTGCATAAAATATTGATTGATTAACCAAATAAAGCCTACGTATAAAAATATTTACACATTTAAGAAAATGTTTTCAGGCCAGCTTGCGTCTGGTGGTTGTGTTGCTTAATGTCCTCGGATGTCGGTTGACATATTAGGGACAAGCTGAGACCAGTGCCGAAGCATGGTTCAATATAGCTTTACGTCCACGGAAACCAGAAGGCTCGTTAGGACGGCGCACCTCGACTCTCACACAACTCCTGAACTATGAGTTTGCGTCTTGTATTCCATTTCCCTTTTATACAGCTAATGTAGCCCCACCTTAAAAGAAAAAAAAGTAATGGAGTGTATTTCACTCTTCAGTAGGGTAGATGGTCGTGCACTCATAGTCTAACAAACACTAATACAAATATTTATGACAAGAACCGGTAATAAAACATGCACATTATCATATCAAGATCTTAAAATCAAATATGCACGTACATGATAGTATCAAGAACTCACAAACAACCATAATTATACATATTTATGATGCACGTATATGACTGTGTTAAGAACTCGTGGGCCCATGGGACACAAGCCTAAACAAAAGGTTGTATGCTTTTCTACAAGGACAAGACACTGAAGGAACTTTTCAATGATTGAAGCGTGTACTTAATGGTGATAACCTCTCACGAGAAACGTGTACTTAATGGTGATCATCTAACTCTCGCGAGAAACAAGAAGGTAGATAATTATGCAAGACTCAGAACTTTGAAAGCGCTGAATCCCCAACGGAGATGACTCGTTTGTTATCAGTTGGCCGTTACTAAAGATTTGAAATCACTGACTTTGTTACAAAACAGGCAAACAAAAAACGCGTTCAGGGCGTGATTGTAGCGGGACTACACGTGTTTCCTAGTCGCATCAGTCTTACTCCAGATCTATTACTGTTTACCGCCCTGCTTCATCTTACAGCTATAGTTATGGCACAGTGCTACCTCTTCTGTCCTGTTCTTTCTACAGTTTCTCGGCAATCTCATCCAGCACTCGGGCCACCGAACCCACAGTTGCCTCCCCTGACAACACGTTGATGGCTGGGACTTGAAGAGACGTTCTGCGTTCTATGTGGCTGACCATCGTCATTCCCGTCACAGAGTCCAGTCCAAGGTCGAAGAGGCCAGAGTCGTTGGTGATGTCGGCAACGTCCACGCTGAGCAAACGGCCGGTCAGCTCTTTGACGAAGTCCTCGTACGCACGGAGTCGTTGCTTCAGGCTCCAGGTAGCGAATCTCAGCAGCAATGGTAAAGTTGCCGTCGTTGTCGGAGGAATTAGCCGCTTTGGGGGTGGTCAAAAGACGCTGCACTCGCAAGAGCACTGGCGTCACTGCCGAGCCCCGTATCCGTTCTGAATAGGCCTCCAAGTCGAGTTTGACAGGTACAGACTGTATCCAGTTCAGCAGCAGAATGGCTCTCAGCTTTTCCTTGATTTCGTCCTTGCCGGGAATGTCAAAGCCCATTGCCTTCAGCCGCTTCTTGAGGGTGTCTTGGTTCTCCAGCAGCCCCGTGTCCAGCGGTCCCCAGTTGATGGTCTGGGCCGCCAGGCCTCGCTGACGTCGGTAGAAGGCCAGGCCGTCCTTGAAGGCGTTGGCTGCCCCATAATTGGCCTGCCCCTGGTTTCCAAACACTGAAGTCATTGACGAGTGAAGGACGAAGTAGTCCAAGGCAAGGTGATTGGTCAGCTGGTGAAGATTCCAGGCACCTTTCACTTTGGGTGAGATCACTTTCTCGAAGGTGGACCTTTCCATGGTCGGAAAGAGGCCGTCCTGCACCACCGCCGCTCCCATGAAGACTCCTTTCAGCTGGTACTGAGGCCAGCCCGCCTGCACGGACTCCAAAGCCTTCTTCAGAGATTCCACGGAAGACACGTCACCCTGAAAAGCGTTGATTCTGCAGTGAAAAGCTGCGGACAGTTTCCCCATCTTGGTCACTTGATCAGCAGACGGAGCGCGCCTGTTGATGATAGCAATGCAGCCAGCGTTGTTCTCGGCCAGGAACTCGACACAGATCGATCCGAGTCCCGTCAGTCCTCCCACTACCACGTAAGCTGCATCTTTACGAAACAGCTCCCTTTCTTTCACTTCTACAGACAGGTCTTTGCAGCTCAGCTCTTCAAATTGAAGCAGGCAGTTCAAGTCCGTGGTAACTCCAGCTGGAGGTTCTTCGTGAAGCAGCTTAGCCACTTCCGGCATCAGACTCTGGTGAGCCTCAACCCATACTCTCAGGTTCGGCACGAGTCTTCTCAGCTGTGGCAGGCGATAGAGCAGCTGCGTGTCGAGGGAACAAAGCTCTGCTTCAGGCAACAAGGAGGCCAGGACGGTCTGAGCCTCAGGAGTGACCAGGCACGAACAGCTGATCAGACTCTGGGCGTTCTGCCATCTTTCGGCGACCGTGGAAGCCACACCAGCGTCAACCAGTACGAGAGACAAAACGATTTCGTTGAAGTGCGAGACCTTTTCGATGTTCTCGATCGAGACGATGTTAACGTCTCTCGTGTCTTTGTCCCCTAGACGCGTGAAGATGAGACTTAGAAGCTGGGCTTGATGGAACGTAGCCTTCGATGCCAGTATCGTGATGCGTGGTGCGTCTGCCTTTTGCAGCAAAGCCCAGAAGAGGACGAGTTTGCTGAGGTCTCCGGCCTGGTATCGCGGGATGGCACTCGTGGGCAGTGTGGTCGCTGTGGGAACTGACAACTCTGCCCCGAGTGCCACGGGGCAGCAGCTGGCCACCTCTGATCCATCCGAAGCCTCTCCAGTCACCTCCAGTGCCATGACCACGTACTCGGTGGAGGAGCTGGTCCTTTCCTGCAGCACCTGTGAGGACGGCAGTTTCAAGTTCAGCAGCTTCTCTGGTGGCTGGACAAAACTCCGGGCTCTGACCTGCAAGTGTTTGGCTGAAGATTTCTTTGATTCTTTTTCTGGGTACACAGCGTACAGCTTGGAAGCGCCTGCTGCTTCTTTGGACAAGATGACAGCATCTTCCCGGATGTCTTGAAGGCTGGCGGAGGTGTTTTGTCTTTCCGCCGGCAGAGGTGTGGATGATTTGACCTTCAGCAACTGGTTGACAAAGACACCTCGTCCAGTGATGAGGACTTCAGGGTAGTCAGCGATGTCCTGGTCAGTCGTCAGCACATGCAGGAGAGACTGAAAGTACCGGCCAGTCAGACGATCTGCTGACGTATGCAGCTCCACTGCCGTGACACGAGGGTATACCGTTTCCTCCACGACTGTCCTCAGCAGACCCCACACAGCAGTGGCAGCAGGGTTGACTGGGCGCGGCTCTGAGTCCTCCTCGGGCGAGGACCAAGCGTTGAAAGTGCAGCAGAAGAATGGAATGCCGGACGCCTTTTCACTGAGGCCACTGAGAATAAGTTGGGTCAGGCGGCACACGTTGACCACTTTGGTATGCAGCGAATCAGCGTCTGAGTCGTCCGTCAGGCTGGGTGAGAAAACCAACACTACGGCTTCGGCGTCCTTCTGGCAGCTCATCAAAGTCTTGACCTTCTCGTGCAGCTCGTGCTCTTTGTCCAGACAGTTGTACTGGACGATGGTCATGTCGTCATGGGAAGGAGTGGGAAGGTTGACATTGGTGATGAAGACGGTCTTCTTTTTTCCGAGCATACCGTGTCCGTTTTCAAAGAAGTCCTCCTGCTTGCTGTCCTTTACCTTGTGCCACTGTGTCGCGAGCAGGAAAGGCAAAGATCTTCCATCTTCCAAAACCAGGGCCTGCATGACAAAGTCCGACAGCTCGGCGATGACTCGGCCCGACACAGACAACAGCTTGACGTCGAACGTCAACTGACCCGAACTGACATCCTGCGCACGTGCGTATACGTACATGGTGGGCTCCATCTCCTCGTGGACGACAAGCTTTCCTATCGACTTCGGCAGAAGTTCCGTAGCAGAGCTCTTGGTTTTTATCAGCATGACAGATTGAAGCATGCAGTCCAGAATGCAGGGGTGGATGGTAGTACCAGGCATCTCCATGCTCACGGCGTTGTTCACCTGCAGCTGAATGAGACACTCCGTGTTGTTGGCCTGACCTTCTTCCAACAGCGTGAACGTATTGCCGTACTCAAAGCCCAACCCACGGAGCTGGTCATACATCTGTTGCTTGGCGTCCTTCAGCTGGCATCGGGAACGAATGAGGCTCAGGTTCATCCCGGCTGGGGACCGCGACTCTACTTCTGCCACGCGGATAACGGCCAGTGGTTTTCCTTCCTTTTGCGCGACCATTTGCACCTGTCTCCTTTTGGTGGGGCTAGCGTCGTTCTGAACAACAGCAACGTCCACGGCGTCGGCTTCATCCTTACCCAGTATCAGCAGCCTGCTTGAACTCTACGCCCACAGCCACGGGCTGAGTCAAGCTGCAGAACTTCGCAACCGCAAAACCAGCCTCTGCGTACGCGGCTCCAGGCAGGACAACTCTTCCGGACACGGTGTGGTCGTAGACCGAGGCTAGGGTGAGGGGAGAAAGCAAGAGTTTGAAGGACGTCGCGCTGCTGAGGGTCGGACAGACGTAGAGGTGGTTCTTTCTGTACAAGTCACAGGCTTCGGTCAGGACGAGTTCCATCTCAGTCTTCTTCTTCAGGTACTTCTTGTCGAAAGCGTATCGGGGTACGTCTGTGATGGTTGTTCCATGGGTGGGAAGGTTCTGCCAGTTGATGTTTGCTCCGGCTTCGTAAAGTGTACTCACTGCTTGCAGAAACAGCTGCTGCTTGAGATCTCCTCTGGCCATTGAAGGAACGGCGACTACATTCTCTGAGGGAAACAGATCCTTCATGTGAGCCTTCAGAACAGGCTTCGGGCCGATTTCCAAAGCGACAGTAACTGAAGTTGACGCTCCTTCCGTGGCCTTCCTCATGGCTTGTCGGAACAGCACAGGCTTCCTCATGTTGTGAACCCAGTACTCAACTCCCGGAGGACTCTCCACGTGTGCTCCGGTCACGGCGGAGACCATGGGGACTTGCGGAGCTTTCGCCGAGACGTGCTGAAGAACAGAGGCTAGCTTATTGGCAGCGCTGTCGACGTGGTGGCTGTGGTAGGCTACAGACACGTCGAGGTCAATCAGCACCATGTCTTCATTCTCAGCGCCAAGGTCTTCGAGCAGCCTTTGTTTCACCGCCGACACGACGCTGGAACTGCTGCTGATGGCACACGCTCTGGGGCTGTACTCCAAAGCGACGCTTGCATCGACCCCCATCTTCTTCAGCGTTTCCCTCACTGTGTCCACCTCCACGTTCTTCACGACCACCATGGCTCCTCCCGTGACCTGGGCCAGCAGCTGACTGCGGTGGTAGATGATCCTGACGGCATCGGCCAGACTAAGACACCCTGCGGTGTAAGCCGCGGCCACCTCCCCGATACTCTGACCCACCACACAGCTTGGGAAGACCCCTAGAGTGCGCCAGACTTCCACCAGCCCAACCTGACAGGCAAAGATCGCTATGGGTGCCAGTACGGGATCCTTCGATGGATCTTCCCGATGGATCCTATCCGTCAAAGACCAGGAGACGTAGGCCGACAGATGCCTCTCAACATCCAACATGGTGCTCCTGAAGACCTCGTTTTCCTCGAGCAATTTCCGGCACATTCCATCCCAGGCCGTACCCATGCCACAGAAGACAAAGGCGACGTTCTGCTGGCTGGATGCCGGTGCGGATCGCTGGTCTTGGGACAGATGCTCTCCTACAGCGGCCACCAGATTCTCCATGCTGTCCACGACAAAGGCAGCTCTGTGCGGGTGGTGGTCCCGGCGCACTGTGCTGGTGTAAGACACGTCGTGGACGTTCAGAAGAGGAGCCTCTTCGTCCTTGTACAGGTTTTCAAGGCAGCCCTTCAGGGACTTTTGGCTTTTGCCAGAAAAACAAACAACGCAAGAGAAATCGGGTTCTTCTTCCAGGATCGCTACTTCTGGGCCCTCCCCCACCCGTTTGTTTCCTTTGCAGGTATCTACCTTCTTGTTCTCTCCGGGGCTCTCCACATTTTTGTTTCCTCTAACCTCTACCTTCCCTACGGTTTCTGACTTTCTGCTTCGTTTCGGGGTCTCCACTGCCTTCTGATAAGACCGTACGATAGCGTGAGTGTTACTTCCACCAAACCCGAACGAATTGCACGCGGCAAGTTTCTCCGGGGCACGCCACGGAATGGCCGTCTTCGGAATGTCAAACCTGTGGTCATAGAGATTGATCTTTGGATTGACAGTGTCACAGTGCAAAGACGGCACAATCGTGTCATGCTTCATCATCAGTAAAACCTTAATCAAACCCATTATACCAGCAGCTGACTCCGTGTGTCCGATGTTCGTCTTGACGGAGCCGATGTAGCGGTTGCGTGGCTGACCTCGATCTTTGAAGAACGACCCTAGAGCGTTCACCTCCACTGGGTCACCGGCTGGTGTACCTGTACCTGAAATCCATAAACACAAGCTGGTTCTTTGCCATAGCAATGGTGATATACGTTCTAAACCACTGAAACTGCAACACCTGCTGGGGTACCTGTACCAGAAATCCATAAACACAAGCTGGTTTTACTCTGTCAGAGCGATGGTGATATATGTTCAAAACCACTGAAACTGCAACACCTGCTGATGTTGCTGTGCTTGCACCTGCACTGCGTACACACAAGTTGGTTTACTCCGGTTTACAAGGGTGATGTTCGTTCAGAATAAATGCAGCTGTGCACCAGTATCTGCAATCAATGCACACAAGTCAGTTTACTCCACCACGAAACTGCCGACAGGCGTTCAAAACATCTGGACATAGCTCTGAACAGGCCATACGTGCGCAGTCAAAACATCTGTGATATAACATGCACTTTGTTTGGAGAAAACATTATACCGAGACTATGAAAGGAACTGCTTCAAAGGCAACGTTAGGGAAACTTCTCAGAGACGGGGTAGAGCGCATGTGGTCTTTTCCGAGCCCATAAATACCATCTAGAACCGAACTGAGCTGAACTGTGAAAGTAATGTGCCTCGTAGACAGACAGACAGACAGACAGACTGGCCGGCAGGCAGACAGACAGATAGGCAGATAGATGGGACCTGACTGACTGATAACTGATTTTCAACGTCTAGTCAACCGTGTAGTCATATCAGGGTAAATGCGTCACAGCAGGTGCCATATGTGAACACATATTATCCGCGGAAGGCTGCCGTATCGAAAGGAATTACCGTGAGCTTCGATGTAATCGAGCTGGTCGACGTCAACTTTGAACTTGTCATAGACACTGTGCAGCAGCCTCTCCTGCTGGCTGCCAGAGGGCGCTGTCATCGGGGTCACCGTGTGACCGTCCTGATTGGTTCCTGTGCACAGCGTTCCCCACACTTTGTCCCCGTCACGTAACGCCTGCCGTTTAATAGCGCTTCATATCACACGTCTGTCATGGTATCGCCACATTCAAGATTTTCTGAGAATAGCATTTCCCACGTTTTTCCTCCCCCAGTGTGTGTGTGTGTTGTGTGTGTGTGTGTGTGTGTGTGTGTGTGTGTGTGTGTGTGTGTGTGTGTGTGTGTGTGTGTGTGTGTGTGTGTGTGTGTGTGTGTACACATGTGCGTGCTTGCGTGTGTATCGATGTGTGTGTGTGTGTATGTGTGTGTGTGTGTGTGTGTGTGTGTGTGTGTGTGTGTGTGTGTGTGCTGAGGGGTGTCATGGGGTCACCGTGTGACCGTCCTGATTGGTTCGCTGTGAGGTGTAATGTTGTTCGTAGTAAGCTGCGTTGTAAAGCAGCTTCATATCACACGTCTGTGTGGTAGTGCACATGTCAGTTTTCTGAGATAGCTCCGTTTCCTGCCGTGTGTGTGTGTGTGGTGTGTGTTGTGGTGTGTGTGTGTGTGTGTGGTGTGTGTGTGTGTGTGTGTGTTGTATGTGCATGTGTGGTGTGTGTGTGTGTGTGTGTAGTGTGTGTATGTGTGTGTGGGTGAGGGAGAGTGGGGGGAAGTGAGAGAGAGAGAGAGAGAGAGAGAGATAACGTTTCATATTGCACATCTGTCATGCTATCGCCGCAATATTTCAAGTCTGACTGGTTTCTAATAATAAGTTTGCTCACGCAGTACCCCCACCCCACCCTACCCCCTGTAATCACATAACAGCTGTTTCACATTACATGTCTGTTACGTATCGTCATCCAGTGTGGTTCCAGTACATACCCTTGCCCACACTTTGTCCCCGTCAAGTACCTCCTGCCACGCTTAAAAAAAAAAAAAAAAAACCGTGTCCGTCTAACATAGTGGTCACTGTGTGCGTCGATCCTGATTTGTTTCTGTGAATGTTTTGCTATTCACAAGGCACACAGAAGGTTATAGGGGAAACAGAACCGAAGAATCATCACGAGCCCTTTCGATATGGCTGGAATACAAAGTATACAGACAACAGTTTTTCAATCGAAAACCTTGTTAAAATTTGACATTCGAAAGTAGCGAAAACATGATTGTGAGTGCTGCCATTGTGAGCTCAAAAGTATGTGCCAGTGACGTCAGAAACAAGACTGGAATGTGTGGCAACAGTATCAAACAGGTCAGGAGCCAACCCTTTCTTGTACTTCATTCGTAAACAGAGAACCAACATGGCTGCGGCCTGTTGCGCTCAATGTCGTAACAACAACGAAAACGAAACATTAAAACAAACAAACAAAAATACCACTTTCGTATGAACAATTATAGAACAACCGAATGAATTACACAGAAAATGTGTGCATGTTTTGTACGTTTTCAGATCAGCTTACGTTTGTGGTTCTGTTCCCCTTTAATGCTTTGGCTTGAGTGTTATGTTCTTGAGTGTGCTATATTCTTGAGTGTGCTATGTTCTTGAAGTGTTATATTGTCGAGCATAGCCCATTTCCTTACGTCCTGGAGACGCTTGAGAATGACGACACCACAGCCCTCCGCCCTGGTGTAACCGTCCGCCTTGTTCGAGAACGTGTGGCTCTGACCAGTGGGGGACAGCATCCGGGCCTTGCAAAGCTGGACATAGGAGTCGCAGAGCAGCATGCAGTTCACCCCGCCACATATGGCCATGTCGCAGTCACCTGGATAGAGGGCACGATCGGGACTTCGCATTATAAGCGTATCGGCATGAAAAAACACCTCCCCGAGCCCACTGATTTTGCACACTTGCGCTGGTGTGTGTGTTGTGTGTGTGTGTGTGTGTGTGTGTGTGTGTGTGTGTGTGTGTGTGTGTGTGTGTGTGTGTGTGTGTGTGTGTGTGTGAAACAAGCAAATGACTGCTAGTGACAGTTGCTGAACTCGAATTAACTGCGGAAATTAACTAACGATAGCATGACACGACGAGGATGTACAACGGAGTTGACCGAACGATGTCACATCAAAGCTGTATACATGCGTACGTACTTCATGTAAAATGCTGCTCCCCCCCCCCCCCCCCCCCCCCCCCTCCACCACCACCACCACCAAAATTCTCGTTTATAAGCGCCTGGGCTCATCTGATATAGGGCGCCAGAACTATCCATTAGTATTGTTATCATTATTGGATGACTCCGTTTGACGCGACCCTCGCAGACTTACAGTGGACGTTAAATGTGAAACACCCTGACAGTTACACAACCACACGATGCTAGCAGCCTAGAGACTGACCGCTGCGGACGGCCTGGCAGGCCTGGTGGACAGCCATGAGGCCGGAGGAGCAGGCGGTGTCCACGACCAAGCACGGTCCCAGCAGGTTGAAGACGTAGGACAGACGAGCTCCCAAGATGGTCGTGCTGATGTTGGACGCAGTGTAGTTGTCGGTCGGAGTGTTCACGCCAGTGTAGACGAAGGCGTAGTCCCTGTTCATCGAGCCTGCAGTGGGTATCAAGAAGACAAGTGCGAGTAAATTCACAGGAACTCAAAATTCGCTGTGTACAATGAGACATTTTGTACCATGTGAACACTTAGTGTGTTTCAGTGAGGTCGTTTCCAAAAGAAGTAGTTCTATCGTTATTACAGTGCGAGGTATATATGTAGCATGCGAGGATTCATTGATAATGATAAAAATTGAAGAACAAAAAGCAAATGTTTGATGAAGTACCACAAACCGGTGTTTGCCACTAAAACCAGGGCTGTGTTGGAGCACTAGCTAAATTAGCTAGACAAAGGTGCGATGCAGCAACAACCCAAGTGTTGTTGCAGTACCAGGCAAATTAGCTAGGTAAAGTTGCATTCCAACAACAA